>JALJCO010010628.1:0-11348 GCA_023101725.1 Atherinomorus stipes | reverse complement strand
CTTGTACTTCGTTCAGTTACGTATTGCTTCTCTGCAAATCTTCCTCAATTCTCTAATCTTCACATCCTCTCTTCTTCACATCATCTCATCTCATCTCTCTGAAAGGTCAGAGACGCTGTTTTAAGTTAGGCAGCTGTTTTAGGGTCAGACATGATGCTCCTTAACACATTCCCACGATGGCGTATGTCAGACATGAAGACCTGTGTGGAGCGTTCAAAGGTAGGTGTGTCCATGTTACTGCTCTGGTTTGTGTCAGAGACACCTGTCTGACTGCGACACCTGCCACGTCCTCCACAGGTGTGACACGCTCCTAGCAATCCGCGCTCCGATCGGCACGCAACTGGAGGGTTCCCACCATCCCGGAGGGTGAGTGTTTCTGAGGCTGTTACCTGCTGCAGGTGTGTGTGTGTGTGTGTGTGAGCTAACACACACACACACACACACGCACGCACTACGTGCGGGTGTGTGTGTGAGCTAACATACACACATACGCAAACGTAAACTTACACACACGTGTGCGGGTGTGTGTGTGTGAGTTAACGCGTGCGGGTGTGTGTGTGAGTTAACGCGTGCGGGTGTGTGTGTGAGTTAACGCGTGCGGGTGTGTGTGTGAGTTAACATGTGCGTGTGTGTGTGTGTGAGTTAACGCGTGCGGGTGTGTGTGTGAATAGATGCGTGCGGGTGTGTGTGTGTTAGTTAACACGTGCGTGTGTGTGTGAGTTAACGCGTGTGTGTGAGTTAACGTGTGCGGGTGTGTGTGTGAGTTAACGCGTGCGTGTGTGTGTGTGAGTTAACGCGTGTGTGTGAGTTAACGCGTGCGTGTGAGTTAATGCGTGTGTGTGAGTTTACGTGTGCGTGTGTGTGTGTGAGTTAACGTGTGCGGGTGTGTGTGTGAGTTAACGCGTGCGGGTGTGTGTGTGAGTTAACGCGTGCTGGTGTGCGTGTGAGTTAACGCGTGCGGGTGTACGTGTGAGTTAACGCGTGCGGGTGTACGTGTGAGTTAACGCGGGTCTACGTGGGAGTTAACGCGTACGGGTCTACGGTGAGTTAACGCGTGCGTCTACGTGTGTGAGTTAATCTGTGCGGGTCTCATGTGAGTTAACGCCAGGCGGGTTCACGTGTGAGTTAACGCAGTGCGGCTCTACGTGTGAGTTAACGCATGCGGGTCTACGTGTGAGTTAACGCGTACGGCTCTGCGTGTGGAGTTAACTTGTGCGGGTCTACGGTGAGTTAACTTGTGCGGGTCTACGTGTGAGTTAACTTGTGCGGGTCTACGTGTGAGTTAACTTGTGCGGGTGTACGTGTGAGTTAACTTGTGCGGGTCTACGTGGTGAGTTAACTGTGCGGGTCTACGTGTGAGTTAACGCGGGCGGGTCTACGGTGTGAGTTAACGCGTGCGGGTCTACGTGTGAGTTAACGCGTGCGGGGTGTACGTGTGAGTTAACGCATGTGGGTCTATGTGTGAGTTAACGCTGCGGGTCTACGTGTGAGTTAACTTGTGCGGGTCTACGTGTGAGTTAACTTGTGCGGGTCTCACGGGTGAGTTAACGCGTGCGGGGCTACGGGGGAGTGAACGCGTGCGGGTCTACGTGTGAGTTAACGCGTGCGGGTCTGCGTGTGAGTTAACGCGTGCGGGTCTACGGTGAGTTAACGCGCGCGGGTCTACGTGTGAGTTAACTGCGGTCTGTGGGGCGGCGGGTCTACGTGTGAGTTAACTTGCGCGGGTCTACGTGTGAGTTAACTTGTGCGGGTCTACGTGTGAGTTAACTTGTGCGGGTGTACGTGTGAGTTAACTTGTGCGGGTCTACGTGTGAGTTAACTTGTGCGGGTCTACGTGTGAGTTAACGCGTGCGGGTCTACGTGTGAGTTAACGCGTGCGGGTCTACGTGTGAGTTAACTTGTGCGGGTCTACGTGTGAGTTAACGCGTGCGGGTCTACGTGTGAGTTAACGCGTGCGGGTGTACGTGTGAGTTAACGCATGTGGGTCTATGTGTGAGTTAACGCGTGCGGGTCTACGTGTGAGTTAACTTGTGCGGGTCTACGTGTGAGTTAACTTGTGCGGGTCTACGTGTGAGTTAACTTGTGCGGGTCTACGTGTGAGTTAACGCGTGCGGGTCTACGTGTGAGTTAACGCGTGCGGGTCTACGTGTGAGTTAACGCGTGCGGGTCTACGTGTGAGTTAACGCGTGCGGGTCTACGTGTGAGTTAACTTGTGCGGGTCTACGTGTGAGTTAACTTGTGCGGGTCTACGTGTGAGTTAACTTGTGCGGGTCTACGTGTGAGTTAACTTGTGCGGGTCTACGTGTGAGTTAACTTGTGCGGGTGTACGTGTGAGTTAACTTGTGCGGGTCTACGTGTGAGTTAACGCGTGCGGGTCTACGCGGTGGAGTTAACTTGTGCGGGTCTACGTGTGAGTTAACGCGTGCGGGTCTACGTGTGAGTTAACGCGTGCGGGTCTACGTGTGTGAGTTAACGGCGTGCGGGTGTACGTGTGAGTTAACGCGTGCGGGTCTATGTGTGAGTTAACGCGTGGGGGTCTACGGTGAGTTAACTTGTGCGGGTCTACGTGTGAGTTAACTTGTGCGGGTCTACGTGTGAGTTAACTTGTGCGGGTCTACGTGTGAGTTAACGCGTGCGGGTCTACGTGTGAGTTAACGCGTGCGGGTCTACGTGTGAGTTAACTTGTGCGGGTGTACGTGTGAGTTAACTTGTGCGGGTCTACGTGTGAGTTAACTTGTGCGGGTCTACGTGTGAGTTAACTTGTGCGGGTCTACGTGTGAGTTAACTTGTGCGGGTCTACGTGTGAGTTAACTTGTGCGGGTCTACGTGTGAGGTTAACTGTGCGCGGTCTACGTGTGAGTTAACTTGTGCGGGTCTACGTGTGAGTTAACTTGTGCGGGTCTACGGTGGAGTTAACTTGTGCGGGTCTACGTAGAGTTAACGCGTGCGGGTCTACGTGTGAGTTAACTTGTGCGGTGAACGTGTGAGTTAACGCGAGCGGTCTACGGTGTGAGTTAACTTGTACGGGTCTACGGTGAGTTAACTTGTGCGGGTGTACGTGTGAGTTAACGCGTGAGGGTCTACGTGTGAGTTAACTTGTGCAGGTAGTACGTAAGAGTTAACTTGTGCGGGTATACGGTGAGTTAACGCGTGCGGGTGTACGTGTGAGTTAACGTAGCGGGTGGCCGTAGTGGAGTTAACTTGTGCGGGTGTACGGAGTTAACTTGTGCGGGTCTACGTGTGAGTTAACGCGTACGGTCTACGTAGGAGTTAACGCAGGCGGCTCAGCGTGTGAGTTAACTTGTGCGGGTCTAGTGTGAGTTAACTTGTGCGGTCTACGTGTGAGTTAACTTGTGCGGGTCTACGTGTGAGTGAACTTTTAGCGGGTCTACGTGTGAGTTAACTTGTACGGGTCCGGTGTGAGGAACCGCGGCGCGGTCTACGTGTGAGTTATCTTGAAGCGGGTGTATGTGTGAGTTAACGCGTGCGGGTCCGTAGTGAGTTAACTTGTGCGGGTCTCACGGTGAGTTAACTTGTGCGGGTCACGTGTGAGTGAACTTGTGCGGGTGTACGTGTGAGTTAACTTGTGCGGGTGCGGTGAGTTAACGGATGCGGGTCTACGTGTGAGTTAACGCGATGGTGTACGTGTGAGTTAACTTGTGCGGGTGTACGGGTGAGTTAACGTGTGAGGGTCTACGTGTGAGTTAACGCGTAGCGGGTGTACGTGTGAGTTAACGCGTACGGGTGTACGTGTGAGTTAACGCGTGCGGGTGTACGTGGTGAGTTAACGCAAGGGGTTGTACGTGTGAGTTAACGCGTACGGGTGTACGTGTGAGTTAACTTAGCGGATGAACGTGTGAGTTAACTTGTACGGCTCAGCGGTGAGTTAACTTATGCGGGCTCACGTGTGGTTAACTAGTGCGGCCTAGTCGGGTGAGTTAACGCGTACGGCTCTACGTGTGTGAGTTAACGCGTGCGGGTCTACGGGTGAGTTAACGCGTACGGGTGTACGTGTGAGTTAACGTAGCGGGTCTACGTGTGAGTGAACGTGTGCGGGTGTACGTGTGAGTTAACGCGTGCGGTGTACGTGTGAGTTAACGCAGGCGGGGCTACGTGTGAGTTAACTTGTAGGGGTCTACGTGTGAGGTAATCCTGTGCGGGTCTACGGAGTTAACTTGTGCGGGTCTACGTGTGAGTTAACTTGTGCGGGTCTACGTGTGAGTTAACGCAGTACGGCTCTACGTGTGAGTTAACGCGTACGGCTCTACGTAGGAGTTAACTTGAGCGGGTGTACGGGTGGAGTTAACTTGTGCGGGTCTACGGTGGAGTTAACTTGTGGCCGGATCTACGTGTGAGTTAACTTGTGCGGGTCTACGGTGGAGTTAACTTGTACGGGTCTACGTGTGAGTTAACTGTGCGGGTCTACGTGTGAGTTAACTTGTGCGGGTCTACGTAGGAGTTAACTTGTGCGGGTCTACGTAAAAGTGCCAGTTAACTTGGCGTGGTCTACGTGTGAGTTAACTTGTGCGGGTCTACGTGTGAGTTAACCGTGCGGGTCCGTGTGAGTTAACTTGTGCGGGTGAACGGTGAGTTAACGGTGCAGGTCTACGTATGAGTTAACTTGTGCGGGTTCTACGTGTGAGTTAACTTGTGCGGTCGCGTGTGAGTTAAACGCCATTGAGGGTCTTCGTGTGAGTTAACTTGTGCGGGTGTACGTAGGAGTTAACTTGTGCGGGTGAGCGCGTGTGAGTTAACGCGTGCGGGTGTACGTGTGAGTGAACGTAGGGGTGTACGTAGGAGTTAACTTGTGCGGGTACGTGTGAGTTAACGTGTGCGGGTGTACGTAGTTAACGCAGTACGGCTCTGCGGTGAGTTAACGCAGTACGGCTCTACGTGTGAGTTAACGTGTGCGAGTCCACGGTGAGTTAACTTGTGCGGGTCTCGTGGCGTTAACTTGTGCGGGTCTACGTGTGCGAATGCTTGTGCGGGTCTACGGTCGAGGTCCAACTTGTGCGGTCCACGCGGTGAGTTAACTTGTGCGGGTCTACGGTGGAGTTAATGTCTCTGCGGTGTATGTGTGAGTTAACGCTGCGTGCGGTCTGCGTGTGAGTTAACTTGTGCGGTCTACGTGTGAGTTAACTTGTGCGGGTCTACGTGTGAGTTAACTTGTGCGGGTGTACGTGTGAGTTAACCTGCGCGGGGTGGACGCGTGAGTGAACGCGTGAGAGGAGTCTACGTGTGAGTTAACTTGTGCGGGTGTACGTGTGAGTTAACTTGTGCGGGTGTACGTGTGAGTTAACGTGTGCGGGTCTACGTGTGAGTTAACGCGTGCGGGTGTACGTGTGAGTTAACTTGTGCGGGTGTACGTGTGAGTTAACGTGTGAGGGTCTACGTGTGAGTTAACGCGTGCGGGTGTACGTGTGAGTTAACGCGTGCGGGTGTACGTGTGAGTTAACGCGTGCGGGTGTACGTGTGAGTTAACGCGTGCGGTTGTACGTGTGAGTTAACGCGTGCGGGTGTACGTGTGAGTTAACTTGTGCGGATGAACGTGTGAGTTAACTTGTGCGGGTCTACGTGTGAGTTAACTTGTGCGGGTCTACGTGTGAGTTAACTTGTGCGGGTCTACGTGTGAGTTAACGCGTGCGGGTCTACGTGTGAGTTAACGCGTGCGGGTCTACGTGTGAGTTAACGCGTGCGGGTGTACGTGTGAGTTAACGTGTGCGGGTCTACGTGTGAGTTAACGTGTGCGGGTGTACGTGTGAGTTAACGCGTGCGGGTGTACGTGTGAGTTAACGCGTGCGGGTCTACGTGTGAGTTAACTTGTGCGGGTCTACGTGTGAGTTAACTTGTGCGGGTCTACGTGTGAGTTAACGTGTGCGGGTGTACGTGTGAGTTAACGCGTGCGGGTCTACGTGTGAGTTAACGCGTGCGGGTCTACGTGTGAGTTAACGCGTGCGGGTCTACGTGTGAGTTAACGCGTGCGGGTCTACGTGTGAGTTAACGCGTGCGGGTCTACGTGTGAGTTAACGCGTGCGGTCTACGTGTGGAGTTAACGCGTGCGGGTGTACGTGTGAGTTAACGCGTGCGGGTCTGCGTGTGAGTTAACGCGTGCGGGTCTGCGTGTGAGTTAACGCGTGCGGGTCTACGTGTGAGTTAACGCGTGCGGGTCTACGTGTGAGTTAACGCGTGCGGGTCTGCGTGTGAGTTAACGTGTGCGGGTCTACGTGTGAGTTCACGCGTGCGGGTCTGCGTGTGAGTTAACTTGTGCGGGTGTACGTGTGAGTTAACGCGTGCGTGTCTGCGTGTGAGTTAACGCGTGCGGGTGTGCGTGTGAGTTAACGCGTGCGTGTCTCCGTGTGAGTTAACGCGTGCGGGTCTGCGTGTGAGTTAACGCGTGCGGGTGTACGTGTGAGTTAACGCGTGCGTGTCTGCGTGTGAGTTAACGCGTGCGGGTCTGCGTGTGAGTTAACGCGTGCGTGTCTCCGTGTGAGTTAACGCGTGCGTGTCTCCGTGTGAGTTAACGCGTGCGGGTCTGCGTGGGTCTGCGGCGGTGAGTTAACGCGCGGGCGGCGCGGTGAGTTAACGCCAGTGCGGGTCTACGTCTGAGTTAACGCGTGCGGGTCTACGTGTGAGTTAACGCGTGCGGGTGTACGTGGGAGTTAACGCGTGCGGGTCTACGTCTGAGTTAACGCGTGCGGGTCTACGTGTGAGTTAACGCGCGGGTCTGCGTGTGAGTTAACGCGTGCGGTCCGCGGTGAGTTAACGCGTGCGGGTCTACGTCTGAGTTAACGCGTGCGGGTCTGCGTGTGAGTTAACTTGTGCGGGTGTACGTGTGAGTTAACGCGTGCGTGTCTACGTGTGAGTTAACGCGTGCGGGTGTGCGTGTGAGTTAACGCGTGCGGGTCTGCGTGTGAGTTAACGCGTGCGGGTGTACGTGTGAGTTAACGCGTGCGGGTCTACGTGTGAGTTAACGCGTGCGGGTCTGCGTGTGAGTTAACGCGTGCGGGTCTACGTGTGAGTTAACGCGTGCGGGTCTACGTGTGAGTTAACGCGTGCGGGTCTGCGTGTGAGTTAACGCGTGCGGGTCTGCGTGTGAGTTAACGCGTGCGGGTCTACGTGTGAGTTAACGTGTGCGGGTCTACGTGTGTCTAACGCGTGCGGGTCTACGTGTGAGTTAACGCGTGCGGGTCTGCGTGTGAGTTAACGCGTGCGGGTCTGCGTGTGAGTTAACGCGTGCGGGTCTACGTGTGAGTTAACGCGTGCGGGTCTACGTGTGAGTTAACGCGTGCGGGTCTACGTGTGAGTTAACGCGTGCGGGTCTACGGGTGCGCTAACGTGTGCGTTAACCTGTGCGTGGTTGCGCAGGTCCTGAACGGACAGAGGAAGTACCAGATCCGTCTGAAGAGTTCGTCCGGTCCCATCGAGGTCCTGCTGGTCAACAAGGACCCCTCCAGTGCCTCTCCCGTAGTGCTGCCCGTCCCTCCTCCAGATGACGTCCTCCAGAGCCTCCCAGCACCGACGCCTACCTCCCAGCCGCCCGCTGCCCCCGCACAGGTAAACGCTAGGACACGCTAGGACAAGCTAGGACAAGCTAGGACACGCTAGGACATGCTAGGACACCCTAGGACGCGCTAGGACACCCTAGGACATGCTAGGACAAGCTAGGACACGCTAGGACATGCTAGGACACGCTAGGACATGCTAGGACACCCTAGGACGCGCTAGGACACCCTAGGACATGCTAGGACAAGCTAGGACACGCTAGGACATGCTAGGACACCCTAGGACACCCTAGGACATGCTAGGACAAGCTAGGACACGCTAGGACATGCTAGGACACGCTAGGACATGCTAGGACACCCTAGGACGCGCTAGGACACCCTAGGACGCGCTAGGACACCCTAGGACGCGCTAGGACACCCTAGGACATGCTAGGACATGCTAGGATACGCTAGGACATGCTAGGACACGCTAGGACATGCTAGGACACCCTAGGACATGCTAGGACATGCTAGGACATGCTAGGATACGCTAGGACATGTTAGGACACGCTAGGACACGCTAGGACACGCTGTGGTCAGGTGACCACAGATGTGGCTCAGCAACATGAGCACAGCTGACCTATAGAAGGTCTTCTCTTTCTGGAACTTCACGCTACTTCTGGTTTGGCAGGAAACACGTTCCTCAATAAGCACCAGGAGATGCCCCCCCCCCCAAAACATACAGGCGCCCCTCCCACCCACACCCCCATCCTATCCAAAGTCTAGCTCCTGTTCTTTTTCACTAAATGAAATCTGGTTCTCAGTCTGGGAGCAGCGAAGAGGCCGTTTCCAGGACCTGAGGGAAGGGCTGGACAATCGCATTTTCACCGTGACTTAAATTTTGTCTTCTCATGATCATAAAAACTCTGTAATCGAAGAAAAAGGATTCAAAAAGGATTTTCTGATTGAAGTCATGGAGAAACGGTCATCAGGTCGTCCACAGTCTGACATCATGGAGAAACGGTCATCAGGTCGTCCACAGTCTGACATCATGGAGAAACGATCATCTGGTCGTCCACAGTCTGACATCATGGAGAAACGGTCATCAGGTCGTCCACAGTCTGACATCATGGAGAAACGGTCATCAGGTCGTCCACAGTCTGACATCATGGAGAACTTCCCACGGTCATCAGATCGTCCACAGTCTGACATCATGGAGAAACGGTCATCAGGTCGTCCACAGTCTGACATCATGGAGGGGTGCTTTTTTTTTTGAAACGGTCATCTGGTCGTCCACAGTCTGACATCATGGAGAAACGGTCATCAGGTCGTCCACAGTCTGACATCATGGAGAAACGGTCATCAGGTCGTCCACAGTCTGACATCATGGAGAAACGGTCATCTGGTCGTCCACAGTCTGACATCATGGAGAAACGATCATCTGGTCGTCCACAGTCTGACATCATGGAGAAACGGTCATCAGGTCGTCCACAGTCTGACATCATGGAGAAACGGTCATCAGGTCGTCCACAGTCTGACATCATGGAGAAACGGTCATCTGGTCGTCCACAGTCTGACATCATGGAGAAACGGTCATCAGGTCGCCCACAGTCTGACATCATGGAGAAACGGTCATCAGGTCGTCCACAGTCTGACATCATGGAGAAACGGTCATCAGGTCGTCCACAGTCTGACATCATGGAGAAACGGTCATCAGGTCGTCCACAGTCTGACATCATGGAGAAACGGTCATCACAGTCTGACATCATGGAGAAACGGTCATCAGGTCGTCCACAGTCTGACATCATGGAGAAACGGTCATCAGGTCGTCCACAGTCTGACATCATGGAGAAACGGTCATCTGGTCGTCCACAGTCTGACATCATGGAGAAACGGTCATCAGGTCGTCCACAGTCTGACATCATGGAGAAACGGTCATCAGGTCGTCCACAGTCTGACATCATGGAGAAACGGTCATCACAGTCTGACATCATGGAGAAACGGTCATCACAGTCTGACATCATGGAGAAACGATCATCTGGTCGTCCACAGTCTGACATCATGGAGAAACGGTCATCAGGTCGTCCACAGTCTGACATCATGGAGAAACGGTCATCAGGTCGTCCACAGTCTGACATCATGGAGAAACGGTCATCTGGTCGTCCACAGTCTGACATCATGGAGAAACGGTCATCAGGTCGTCCACAGTCTGACATCATGGAGAAACGGTCATCAGGTCGTCCACAGTCTGACATCATGGAGAAACGGTCATCAGGTCGTCCACAGTCTGACATCATGGAGAAACGGTCATCAGGTCGTCCACAGTCTGACATCATGGAGAAACGGTCATCAGGTCGTCCACAGTCTGACATCATGGAGAAACGGTCATCTGGTCGTCCACAGTCTGACATCATGGAGAAACGGTCATCAGGTCGTCCACAGTCTGACATCATGGAGAAACGGTCATCTGGTCGTCCACAGTCTGACATCATGGAGAAACGGTCATCTGGTCGTCCACAGTCTGACATCATGGAGAAACGGTCATCTGGTCGTCCACAGTCTGACATCATGGAGAAACGGTCATCAGGTCGTCCACAGTCTGACATCATGGAGAAACGGTCATCAGGTCGTCCACAGTCTGACATCATGGAGAAACGGTCATCAGGTCGTCCACAGTCTGACATCATGGAGAAACGGTCATCAGGTCGTCCACAGTCTGACATCATGGAGAAACGGTCATCAGGTCGTCCACAGTCTGACATCATGGAGAAACGGTCATCAGGTCGTCCACAGTCTGACATCATGGAGAAACGGTCATCTGGTCGTCCACAGTCTGACATCATGGAGAAACGGTCATCTGGTCGTCCACAGTCTGACATCATGGAGAAACGGTCATCAGGTCGTCCACAGTCTGACATCATGGAGAAACGGTCATCAGGTCGTCCACAGTCTGACATCATGGAGAAACGCCCATGGGTCCCAGTCTGATATGGGAAAGGTCATCAGGTCGTCCACAGTCTGACATCATGGAGAAACGGTCATCTGGTCGTCCACAGTCTGACATCATGGAGAAACGGTCATCTGGTCGTCCACAGTCTGACATCATGGAGAAACGGTCATCAGGTCGTCCACAGTCTGACATCATGGAGAAACGGTCATCAGGTCGTCCACAGTCTGACATCATGGAGAAACGGTCATCTGGTCGTCCACAGTCTGACATCATGGAGAAACGGTCATCACAGTCTGACATCATGGAGAAACGGTCATCAGGTCGTCCACAGTCTGACATCATGGAGAAACGGTCATCTGGTGCGTCCACAGTCTGACATCATGGAGAAACGGGTCATCTGGTCGTCCACAGTCTGACATCATGGAGAAACGGTCATCAGGCTCCAAGTCTGACATCATGGAGAAAGCGGTCATCTGGTCGTCCACAGTCTGACATCATGGAGAAACGGTCATCTAGGTCGTCCACAGTCTGACATCATGGAGAAACGGTCATTAGGTGATCCACAGTCTGACATCATGGAGAAACGGTCATCAGGTCGTCCACAGTCTGACATCATGGAGAAACGGTCATCAGGTCGTCCACAGTCTGACATCATGGAGAAACGGTCATCAGGTCGTCCACAGTCTGACATCATGGAGAAACGGTCATCAGGTCGTCCACAGTCTGACATCATGGAGAAACGGTCATCAGGTCGTCCACAGTCTGACATCATGGAGAAACGCATCAGGTCGTCCACAGTCTGACATCATGGAGAAAGCGTCATCTGGTCGTCCACAGTCTGACATCATGGAGAAACGATCATCCTGGCTCGTCCACAGTCTGACATCATGAGTAATACGTAACTGAAACGAAGCATA
>JALJCO010010626.1:7500-13131 GCA_023101725.1 Atherinomorus stipes | reverse complement strand
GAGCAAACGTTACCACGCAGTTGTTTAAGTGCACGAAGGTAAATGCAGCAAGTCACGTCCCAATTCCTAGGGAATATTACAAAGCTCAACCCCTGTGTGGCTTCAATTCAAGGGTATAGTGGTTGAAAGTAGGGGGAACACTGGGATTGGGCCGTCTTCGGAGAAACCCTTTGTCAAAGCACCCAAGTAGCTGGAATGTCGATAGCTCTTTGGCAAGCTTGTAAATATCAGTTCAAACTGTTGTCCTTGATGAAAAGCTCAACATATCTCGTGCCAATTTACAGTTTCTGTGTAAGAAAGCACAATAGCATGAATGATCGTGTCTTGTGCGCACAAAAATCAGACTATTTTAAGAGCTTGAATAAAGGCCACTAAACCTTTTTTATTGACCATCTGAAAGCCCTCTTCAGCCGTTGCCCTTGTTATTTTTCGGCTCAACAGCAGAGGACAGAGCCCATTGAAAAAGCCAGATTAACAATTTCCAAACCACAAGAACCAGTTGAGTTATAGGCTGAAAAATACCATAAAGTCAGATGTATGTCAGGAGAACTTGAAGATAGTTTCATTGCTGCTCAAAGAGCACGGTTATCTTGTAAAGAAATCACAGAGGAGGAGCAGATGTGCCCGGATAAATGATCAGAGGGTGATTTAGTGAAAGATGGTTTAAAACTTTTCCTGATGTTCCTCAGTTCATGAAGAAACTGTGAAAGGTGTCAGCTGTTTTAGAGAACGAGGTCTATGAGGCGAACAGGAGACAGTGAAATTGATAGCCAAACATTTTCATTAAAAATATTAATAAATTATTAATAGCTTAAAAAAAAACAAAAAACATTTGAGTACATGCGATGACGAATGTCAGTAAAAGCAATAAGCACCTTAACATGCAGCTCATAGCCAGCCTGCTGGTGGGCTTCAGCCTCTCAACCTTTCTGCACTCTTTTATACAGGTATGAAAATTTTCTCTTCAACTAAGGAGATTGCTTTTCTGAAAAAGACAAACTGGTTAATAAAAAGATTTAATAAGAGAGAATCTGGATCACCATCGACTAAATTATGCTTAAATGATGCAGAGGGACCTTTCCATATTACTCTGGTTAATGACACTTGTTGGTGAACACTTCTAAAGGGAAGAGGATAACATTAAACAGAAGATCAAAGGCAACGTAGCTGTGATCATCTGCATGGATATCTTACACTGATGATGTAAATAGGACGACCAAGTTAAAAATAAAAATCTAACTATGGGGCCATAAATGCACCTTCAAGTTAAAAGACATATAATAACGCTGCAGGTAACGTTGTCAGTTATTAAAGTAAAAGATCACCAATCACTAAAAATTTTATTTGAGTCAAGAAATGGACTGACCAGATCATAAAGGACTGTCAGTTAATTATTGCTAACTAATCATGAGTTAGAAAACAGGGTTTTTAATTATTTTATGAACTTTTTTAAAGAAAATTTATTTTTAAAAAATTGAAAAATGGTTTAACTGAAAAAAGATATATATGAAATATATATCTAAGACGCTAAAACATCAACAAAACCAGTGAGAAGAACGCTAACTGGGCCAGGAGGGAAATTAAAGTGGGTATTTTGGGGGAGTGGGTAGCGTAGTGGTAATGTCGCGGGCTTTGACGGGCAGACCCGGGTTCAAGTTCCCGACGCAGCACTCAGGTGAACCACGGTGGAGCAAGGTCCCTAACCCCCACCATCTGCTCCCCAGGCTGCTTTAAATAGCAGCCCACTGCTCTCAGGTTCAACCTGAGAGAATGAATTTTCTAATCGAGGCGCTCTAATTGGGATAAATATGTATTGTGTACCCGTAAAGCATTTCTAACCAACCATCAAGACATCAGAGCAGGTAAATTCATCAGGGTAAGTGAACTTACAGGAGTTTGCAGTGGTGTGTGATTATCTCAGTTGTCGGGGGGGAGTGTAGGTTTCATGCAGCAGCAGGTGGAACCTCACACAGCTGTAGCCCCTTACTAATCAGTGTATTCTAGTATCTGAAGAAATGTGTTGAGCTCCAGAGGAGAAGGAACAAAGCCAGGTAGAGCAGGGCTCCAGAAATAATGTCATTGTGCTGTTGCCACGCAACAGGTCCACAGCAAACTTATTTTGAGAAACTACTGCAAGATCTCCACTGTAATGAGACATAGAAATGCTTTCATGCATTGTTCTGTACCTGGGGTCTCAGGGTGCAATCAAAACCTCTCCATTATACTCAGGCGGTGAGTATATACTGAGGTGGTGCTGCCTCAGACTTAGGACGTGTGCCATAAAATATCACATTCATTTAGTTTGGTTCACTTTCACGTTGCATTTAACTCCAAGAAGACCAAATCTCAACAACATCGCACAGTTGAATCAACTGGGTGGGGGGACAAACACCTGTCAATCAATTGTGGCAGATTTTGGGTGATGGTGGACTCATTCCTGGGTGGCAGAAAGGGGAGGGCATTATGGGCTGTCCATCCTGCAAACAGAATTTGAAGCAGCAAATTTATTAAATGTTTAAAACACTGTGATGTTTGTTTATGAGCATCATTGATGACATCAGCTGTCTATTGGTGGAGGGGCGCTCTGTCTTCCTATTGGTCAATATGTAGGAGCACAAAAAAGGAAGACAAAAACATTCTGATACGCCAGACTGTTTCGTGATCGTGAAGCGCCGTTGACGCCACCGGTCTTTGATTATGTCACACAGGGTAAAGACGCAATGTTCTGTGATCTGACGTATAAACTGGACATGACAATGAGTTTTTTTCAATGTGTCTGTCGGGTCAAAATCGGGCTAAAATTGTGTAGCTTAGTCTGACGCAAGCATAATGGTGATATTCCCCAAAATGACTTATGAGCAAGGAGAAATCAGCTCATCAGTTAACCAGAACCAAAAGCTCGTTCTCAGCAAGTAAACAATGAAGTAATGAAGAGTTTTTAATGTCTATAGATAGGAGGTAATTGGGACTAGTCCCACCGCCGCAAGATGGCGCCACACACAAAACGCTCGTCGGATCAGTCTGATCAGTCTGGTCTACTGGCGGCCATTAGCCAGATCAGTCTATATAGTGCACTACATCTGTGATAGGGAGCGATTTCCAACATAGCTTTTGATTGACAGGCGGCTAGCTGTGGTTGCTAGTCGCGAGCTCACTGCTTACTCCCAGGAAGACCTCAGTCGGTAGTAGCACAATGGCATTTTTTAGCCGGCTAACAACGCATCCATTACCCTATCTTCATTGGGTTAGCTCAGTTAGCACTTAGCCGTGATGCTCAGCCACCCAGCAAGCAGAATGATGATATGGCTGCTTTGCTGTGTTGAACATTTTTGCTTTGCCATGGGAGCTTCATGAACAAAGGCTCCTCTTGATACTCTGAATTTAATCATTCAATTTAATTTATTTTTTCATTTATTACAGCCCCCCCCCCTCTTTCCCCATCTTTGTATGTTGTGGGAGCTATGACAAACAGCAAACGATGCATAAGGCCTGGGATATACTTGCTGTGGACGCAAACGTTCATGCAAGCGACCTTTCCCGTCTGTGAATATACTTGCTGCAGCACTTCGCGACCGAAACGCTCAATACCGGAGGCCACCTGCCAGGAGGAGTACACAGCACTTCAAGAGAATGTCAAAAGGTCAGTCTGCCGGTCAGGTTGTTTTTCCGGCCCATACGTGAACGACCCAGGTGTATGTGGAAAATAGACAATGTTATTGCTCTTGAAGAAGAAACGATCATTTTACTTTGCTACTGCGAAAGAAAAGAGGTCGATGTGCAACGGGGAGGAAATATCATATAAGTAAAATTGTAGTTTCGGACCAGCTCCGGCAGACGCTCTTCAAAACTACCTGCCGACGCCATTGTGTTTACCTCTGACCTCGTGTTCACGCTTTTTGTACGCACGAGCACCTCTAGCGTTCAAGTCAATATTGCACCACGCGCATGCGGCATCGCCTACTCGCGTCAACGCGAGCGACCTACGTGCCGTAGGTACGCTGGGAGCGCATGGGCGCCATGATGCGTACGCGGACGCGTCGCCAACAGCAAGTATATCCCATGCCTAAGATGTGAGCGGTAAGGACCAACAAGCAAGCCCCATTTCAGCTTCGCAATGAAACCAATGGGTCCTGTGAATGGAAGCTTCATCCATCTATGATAAACTGTCACATGGTTTTTACTTTGGTGTTTGAATCCAATGCAGTTTTTCTCAGAATCTGCCCAGCTTGAGCAGCAGGAGAGGCAGCGAGTTATCTGACATGTTGCATCTTTCAAGCCCTCCCAGTTTGCTTGCAAGTGAACTCCAATATCCAGATTTCAAGCAGACCAAGGGTTCATTCCCAGCATCATCCAAAAAAAAATGAGCAGGTCTGGATGCTTAATACACACTGTTCAGAAAAGGACATTATTCAGCATCAGTGTGTCCTTTGAGTTACAGAAAAATCTGCTTCTCTTTATTTTGTTTTCTCACTTTTTTCTAATTCACATCTTCCGACCTTGAATTAAAACAAAATTCAAAGCAAAAGAGTTCTGGGAAATGTTTTATTTTTGATGTGTTTTGGAGGGAACTTACAGTACAATAAGGCCCACATATACCACAACTTTCTATTTATCGGCTCAGTAAAAAATTTGTTTTATAAGGCTGTCGCAAAAAGCCGAAGGACAAGCACCAATACACTTAGAAAAAACCATCCAGCTATCCACTTTACAGTAGAAAGACAGGCATAGTGCACAGTAATAGAGTGGTTTTCCCAACTCCAAGTATTTCTGGGGTGACGGGTGAAAAATTACCCATGATTTTTTTCGAGCTGGGCTAAAAATCACTAATGGGAGCTCCTCTGCATCTTGTATAATGCATGACACATCATGAAGCCCCTAACCCCCAAAATCCCCATTTGGAAATTTTCAATGCCTTAACTGCAATAATAGAAAAATTCTTTTATTTAAGAGCTTTAAAAATGGAAAGTTTAGAGCAGAAAAATGAAGAAAAGCACAAATCTAATCATTTAATGTTTACTTTATTTCTGACATCAGAAGCAAACAGTAAATCTCAGTGTCACCAATCAATAACAAAACTTTGTATTTTCTTAATATTTGACATGACAGGCAATTCAGCGACGCCACCATGACTCCAGCATTTTCCCCCTTTATGTCCTCTGTCCTCATCTCCTGCTTCCATTCTGCTTCTCTAAATCAAATTGTCACTGTTAATTAACCTGACCTATTATCAGCCCACCACACACTGAATCATTTGATTTTTAAGTCCACTTCCTCGCTAAATGAAGCCGGTTGGAGTGGGGAAAGGTCACAGATGGATCACTGAATGGGTCCTGTCTAAAGGTTTGCTACTTTTAGCTTTAAAATGTCCAACACAGATGTAAAATGACCAACGTGAGCAAAAGATTTAAAAGAAAAAGGTCACAATAAGCTAAAAGAAAAAACTCTTAAACATCTCCAGAGACCCAAAGTACAATAGAAAAGATAGAAAACCAATCCGACAATAAATTAAAAACAACTCAATGAAAATTATCAACATAAAGCCTAAAAATGATTAAACAGATTTATTAAAACAGATAGTAAAGACAAGAAATGGTTGTAAAATCAAAAAAGAAAGATAGAGCAAGAATCATA
>JALJCO010010626.1:0-2500 GCA_023101725.1 Atherinomorus stipes | reverse complement strand
GAAGAGAGAGAAAGAGAAAGAAAGAAAGAGAAGAAAGAAAGAAAGAAAGAAGAAGAGAAAGAAAGAGAGAGAGAGAAAGAAAGAAAGAGAAGAGAGAAAGAGAGAAAGAAAGAAAGAGAAAGAGAGAAAGAGAGAGAGAGAGAGAGAGAGAGAGAGAAAGAAGAGAAAGAAGAGAAAGAGAGAAAGAGAAGAGAGAAAGAAAGAAAGAGAAAGAGAGGAAGAGAGAAAGAGAGAGAAAGAAAGAGAGAAAGAAGAAAAGAGAGAAAGAGAGAAAGAAAGAAAGAGAAAGAAAGAAAGAAAGAAAGAAAGAAAGAGAGAGAAAGAAAGGAAGAAAGAAAGAAAGAAAGAAAGAAAGAAAGAAAGAAAGAGAAGGGAGAGAGAGAGAAAGAAAGAAAGAAAGAAAGAAAGAAAGAAAGAAGAAGAAAGAGGAGAAAGAAAGAAAGAAAGAAAGAAAGAAAGAAAGAAAGAAAGAAAGAAAGAGAGAAAGAAAGAGAAGAAAGAAAGGAGAAAGAGAGAAAGAAAGAGAAAGAAAGAAAGAAAGAAAGAAAGAGAGAAAGAAAGAAAGAAAGAAAGAAAGAAAGAAAGAAAGAAAGAAAGAAGAAAGAAAGAAAGAGAAAGAAAGAAAGAGAAGAAAGAAAGACAGAAAGAAAGAAAGAAAGAAAGAAAGAGAGAAAGAAAGAAAGAAAGAAAGAAAGAAGAGAAAGAAAGAGAAAGAAAGAAAGAAAAGAAAGAAAGAAAGAGAAAGAAAGAAAGAAAGAAAGAAAGAAAGAGAAAGAGAGAAAGAAAGAAAAAAAGAAAGAAAGAAAGAGAGAAAGAAAGACAGACAGAAAGAAAGAAAGACAGAAAGAAAGAAAGAGAAAGAAAGAAAGAAAGAAAGAAAGAAAGAAAGAAAGACAGAAAGAAAGAAAGAAAAATACCCCCCATCAACCAACCTACACCACCTTTATACACACACATCATAAAAACAACAACCCATCATCCTGAGTAAGAATGTTCAATGTTGAGCCGAGATTTCATCAGACCGTAAAACATCATTTTCACATCGACACAAGCAGCAGGGTCAGAACAGTGTTTCCGTGTTAACCATATGGCAAGTTTAGCAGTGGCGAAAAGTACATTCAGCAATTGGTGGACATGTTTCCTTTTAACAGAGTATTTCGGGCCAAACACAAACAAGGGGAGAGAGAAAACCTCCCCTAGCCTGAGACACCAGTCTCTTAAGAGACCAAATATGTCCCCCAATCGTTGGCAGTGGACCACTAGGTGGGCAAGAGTTTCAGAGTGACCACAAAACCCACAGTTTTCAGACTGACCCGGATCCAGTCGTGCTTTGTATCTGTTTGTAGCTATGGCACCGTGTACAATCCTCCACTGGAGGTCAGCCGCCCGTTTCTCAACAGGCAGCTTGTACAATGACCGCCAGCGTCCCCGAGGAGACGAACCTGAGCCAAACACCTCTACCCACCTCGATGCCTTCAAGTCCTTCAGCAGCCGGAAATGTCTCACCTTCACACAAAGGTCATAAAGTCCTGCCTTCCTCAGACAGCTGAACTCTGCTGAAGCTGCCAACGTGAGCAGCCCGTCCTCATCTTCCTCCCAATCAGCCACATTGGGAGCAACAGTCAAAGCGGGGAAAGGTGGAAGTTCCTCCTCCCACAGCCCACTCCACCGACCCAGCAGTCCTCTCCACCGCTCTGGAAGTGAGTTCATTATGTCCTCCACCACTCGAGCCAGCAATCTGGGTCTCATATTTATTCTCTGCCCCAACACCTCCAAGGGTAAGGCCAGATGTCCCAGCTTAACACAGCCTGCCTCCCTCAGGGCCGACCGGACGGAGGCGGATGACAGGGCACCAGATTTTATCAGGCTGTTGTGAAACAGCGGCTCCTCATAGATCCACTGCCTCGGCGTGCCCTCGGGTCTCCTGGCAACCCTCAGAACGCGCCAAGCATCCAGGACAGAAGAGTAAAAGACTGAAAGTCCAGTCAGATCAGCGCCCTCCTGCTCCAGTAGGAACAGCTGCCTGCTGTAGCCCAGCCCCCTCAGCCTTCCCCCAGCAAGGCTCTTGCCGTGTCCAGCCACCGCGCTCCATGATGGTAAAGAATCTTCTGAGCGGTCAACAGTCTAAAAGCCATCGTTCTGGCCATGATGTCGATAAGGCCTTGGCCCCCTTCAGCAACTGCCAAGAAAAGGACCGGTTGACGTACCCAATGCTTTCCATTCCAAAAGAAGTCCAGAATAGCATGCTGCACTCTCTCGACCAGGTCCTTGGGAGGAGGGAGAACCATGAATCTATGCCACAGCATCGAGGCTACCAGGTTGTTGGCGACCAGGACGCGGCCTCTGTAGGACAGCTGGGGTAGCAAACTACTCTGTTTAGACAACTCGCACTGACCTTCTCCATCACACCCTCCCAGTTCTGCCTCTGAAACTCTGCAGTGCCAAGCCATACCCCCGAGGATCTTTACCCTCTTATCCCCCAACTTAAGGTGCCAGGCAG
>JALJCO010010624.1:0-23151 GCA_023101725.1 Atherinomorus stipes | reverse complement strand
AACAGGGAATAAGCAGGGCTGTACAGTGCGAGCGTTTTACTTGCATATGCGCCTAAAAATAGATTGGTCCGAGTAGAAGAAAAAAATGGGAGCACGCGTGCGAGTACAGATTTCACTCCTCTAATTTACTCTTTGCTCCTATAGTAAGTCAGGATTTATTTAAAGTGGAAATGAAACTGCCAACCAAACTAAATTTATTAATTTGACAGTTGAAAAATACATGAAAAATGTGAGCATATGACAGAAAAACGTAGCAACGTTTTTTATGTTTTTATGGTCAGGACACCTCCATGCAGCACCTTTGAAGTCACCCTTGCGCTCCAGCTCCACATTGAAACATCGGTATCCTCAGCCACACAACTAACAACCGTAACTCAATTTAAAGAAGATGGACATAATGAAAGGCGAAGCTGAAAGACCAGTCCAGCATCCGGACCCTGTTGCAGATGCTTTCCAGCCCATAGGCCGCGTGGCTGGAGAGGAAGCCGGGGCTGATCTCTAGGAGCAGGTTGGCTGCACCTGTGGGAGCGGCTGCACTGCTGGAGGCTGTCTGCTGTCAGGAGGTCCGCATGAAGCAGGTCACGTCAGGAGGTCCGCGTGGAGCGGGTCACGTCAGGAGGTCCGCGTGGAGCGGGTCACGTCAGGAGGTCCGCGTGGAGCGGGGTCACGTCAGGAGGTCCGCGTTGAGCGGGTCACATCAGGAGGTCCGTGTGGAGCGGGTCACGTCAGGAGGTCCGCGTTGAGCGGGTCACATCAGGAGGTCCGTGTGGAGCAGGTCACGTCAGGAGGTCTGTGTGGAGCGGCTCACGTCAGGAGGTCCGTGTGGAGCGGCTCACGTCAGGAGGTCTGTGTGGAGCGGGTCAAGTCAGGAGGTCCGCGTGGAGCAGGTCACGTCAGGAGGTCCGCGTGGAGCGGGTCACGTCAGGAGGTCCGCGTGGAGCGGGTCACGTCAGGAGGTCCGTGTGGAGCAGGTCACGTCAGGAGGTCTGTGTGGAGCGGCTCACGTCAGGAGGTCCGCGTGGAGCGGCTCATGTCAGGAGGTCTGTGTGGAGCGGCTCACGTCAGGAGGTCCGCGTGGAGCGGCTCACGTCAGGAGGTCTGTGTGGAGCGGGTCACGTCAGGAGGTCCGCGTGGAGCGGGTCACGTCAGGAGGGTCACATCAGGAGGTCCGCGTGGAGCGGGTCACGTCAGGAGGTCCGCGTGGAGCGGGTCACGTCAGGAGGTCAACGTGGAGCGGGTCACGTCAGGAGGTCAACGTGGACCAGGTCATGCGTGGAGAATTTTGTATAACAATTTGGATTCCACATCTGGATTTCTGTCCCGGGAGTTGGATGTTTCGGAGGCAGCATGCCGTCTCTGAACGAGATCTGAGCGGAGACGCCGGAGTGTAAACAGCAGGTAGGCTAAATGTTAGACAAGCTAATGTTATTAATTGCTGGTGATTAAATATGAAACATAATAAGTGGTTTAGCGAGACGGATATGATGGGAAAGATGCAAAGCATCCAGACTGCAGGATGGTGAGGGAGAGTGCCGTGTTTGGTATAACGGGACCTGCCGCTGGTCACCGGGAGTCCCGGTTATGAACAGCTTATGACGGCATTTCAGAGAAACCTGCTGCAGGTGTTCTGATCATCATCGGACTGTAGCGAAGGGATTTATGAGTGTTTCCGATTGAGGCGTTTCTAATAAGAGGCTTAAAGAGGAACGGAGTTGGTGAATTACGCAGCGATGTTTGTACGGACCGATACATCAGACCCGCCGTTAGTGGAGCTCAGCTCCGGCTGTGATATGAAACCACTCAGAGCAGCTTCAGGCTTTCCTCTGCGGGCCTCTAGTTTACCAGACTCCAAGTCTTCTGACCATTTTCCTCATTTTTTTCTATAAAATGTTCACATATGATCAGGAGTCAGAGGTTTCCTCTTCAGAGCTGCACCAACCAAACTGGTGATGTCAAAGCTTAGCTTTGCAAGCGTCTTTGTGGACTTTAAATAATAATAATAATATTATTATTATCATTTAATCATCATCATCATTATACTAATAATCATACATCTGGGAGATTTTCTGATTGAAGGTGATGTTTGGTTACAGCTGTAATCTAAACCATCAGACGTCTCTGTTACATCGTTAGCATGGCTCCTGCAGCTTTTCTTCCAGCTTTTCTTCCTTTTGTGAGTGAAACCAATAATGGATCTCTGGGTTTTTATGAGAACCTTTGCAGTCATGAGAACAGATATGGGGGGTCACAACACGGCAACTTCTCGCCATATTGCTGTTTAACAAAGATTAAATTCCTTCCTTCTCTCTTTTTTTCCATCTCACACAGTGAACTGCAATTCCACCCGCGACTTTACTAACATGAATCACGACGCGTGTAGGAACTTATGCAGCGCGATGCACACACAGACAAAGACTCGTCCAGCCTGCAGCTCAGTATTCACACGGTACAGCAGAAATACGCACACAGATGCACGGCTTTATTAATATGCATGTAACACTTATTTCAGCGTTGGTTGAATGAAAATCGTCACCTGGAATGTGCGCGGAGCTCGCACAGGGGATAGAGATTAAAAAATTTTCTATCAGATAAAAGATCTTCAGGCAGACATAGTCTTACTTCAGGAAACACTTTTATCAAATTCCTCAGTCGATCTCCTTCAGACAAGACAGTTTCCACACGTGTATTCAGCTGGTTATAATTCTAGACAGAGAGGTGTAGCAATTCTGATTAATAGCAGGTTAAAATTTGACATTGATGATGTAATCAGAGATCCAGAAGGCAGATTTATAATAGTCACATTAACTGTTCAGAATCTTAAGGTATGCATTGCAAATATATATGGACAAAACGTAGATGATCCATTATTCTTTGACTCATTTTTCTCTGCTTTGCATAACTACTCTGATAGGGCGGTATTATTGGGCGGAGACTTTAACATGGTATGTGATCCAGGTATGGACAGGCTCAGTACAGCAGGAAATAAAATATGGCATTCATCAGATATTGTCAAGCAGTACATGGAGGATTTCGGCCTTTGTGATGCATGGCGATCTCATCACCCCACCACGAGACAATATACCTTCTTCTCCTCAGTTCACCATTCATACTCTAGATTAGATTACTTCTTAACCAGCAGCTCACTGATGAGTGAAATCTCAGAAATAGAAATCCACCCAATAACCATCAGTGATCACGCACCAGTATCATTAACTCTGAGAAATAAAACTATTAAACCAGCAACTAGGAGTTGGAGATTTAATACATCATTACTGAAAAGATCATGAGTTTATCAGCTATTTTAAAAGAGAATGGTCCATTTATCTAGAGAACAACGATGTACCAGAAACTCCAGCATGTGTCCTTTGGGAAGCAGGTAAAGCAGTAATGCGAGGAAAAATAATTTCCTTCTCTTCCCATAAAAAAAAAAAGGAAGCTGCAAGAATCTCAGAATTAGAAGTTAGAATTAAATCACTAGAAGACGCCTACCAGGTCTCCCCGGAGGAACACATGCTGAATGATATAAGGAAATTCAAGCTCGAGTTAAACAAAATAATAGACCAAAAAAAATAATTCTTAGTTCAAAGACTTCGTTTAGAAAACTTCGACCATGGTAACAAGTCTGGCAAGCTTCTAGCTAATCAGTTACAAATAAACAAGGAAAAAGCAACAATCTCCTCCGTTAAAGACTCAGAAGAAGGTATCAGCCATGATCCTGACCAGATAAATAACATTTTTAGAAACTTCTACAGAACACTATATAAATCACAAATAAACCCCACAGATGATGATATTAATCAATTTCTCAATAGTATCATTCTTCCAAAACTACAACAGGAAAATATTACGGTTTTAGATTCACCCCTCTCAATAAGTGAACTACATGACGCTCTGCAACATATGCCCAATAATAAAGCCCCAGGCCCAGATGGATATCCGGTCGAATTTTACAAAGAGTTCTGGACAATTCTGGCTCCCACTTTTTATAAAATGATACTAGAAATAAAAGTGAAACAGAAAATACCACCAAATATGAATTCAGCAAATATCACCGTATTATTAAAACCAGGTAAAGACCCGACACTGTCCAGCTAGTTATCGGCCAATCTCATTAATAAATGTAGATCTTAAAGGGATATTGTGTAAGTTCTCCTGTTTTATTCACAAAAACTGATTATTTGGTCTAAAAAGTGTTTTTTTCATTAATCAGTAATCACTCCCATCAACAAACTGAAGTGCTCCTCTAAGTTCTAAATTTGCCGTTCGTATCATTCATTTACACATCGAGCGGGTCGGGTAAGTGGGGGCTGCCATGTCGTATTGCCATGTTTTTGCGTTCGGGAGAAGCGTGACAGCAGGAAAACACAGAAACTCACCGGACACACCGGAGTTTTCAGCTCAGTTCGAGGTAATGCCTTTGAAAAGTCCACCGCGCTGCAGAGGAGAAACCAGCGTCTCACTGATGCTGCATTCACGTATGCAGTCAGGCAGACGGCCGTTCGTAACAAACCAGATGTCATTTTAATCAATGAAGCCGAGCGAAAGACGGTAAAACATGGGTCAGGGAAAACAATACGGTCCGTGTGGAGCGGGTCACGTCAGGAGGTCCGTGTGGAGCGGGGTCACGACAGGAGGTCCGCGTGGAGCGGGTCACGTCAGGAGGTCCGCGTAGAGCGGGTCACGTCAGGAGGTCCGCGTGGAGCGGGTCACGTCAGGAGGTCCGCGTAGAGCGGGTCACGTCAGGAGGTCCGCGTATAGGGCGGGTCACGTCAGGGAGGTCCGCGTGGAGGCGCGTCCGTTATCAGGAGGTCCGCCGATGGATCGGCCAGTATCCGTCAGGAAGGTCCGCGTGGAGCGGAGTCCACGTCAAGGGAGGGTCAGCGTGGAGCGGGTCACGTCAGGAGGTCCGATGTTGAGCGGCAAAAGTCCTTTCGCTTGAAGAACGCCGAGCGGAAAAGAAACCGGTAGAGCATGGGTCAGGGAAAAACAATACGACATCGCCCATGACAACAAATCAGATGTGGACTGATGTCACTGTAGACTGACGGACCACGTCTTCACATAGGAGGCTGGTGGATAACTTTTACATGCCGCGGATGTCGTCGGTCTGCCCCCCCCCCCCCGGTTTCACGCGAATGCAGCATGAAAAGTACGAGGGGAGCTGCTCCTGATTACACAGTGTCCCTTTAAGATAATCAACCAAGCACTCATTAAAAGGATAGAAAAAATAACTCCTCTGATAATACATCCCGATCAAACTGGTTTTATTAAAGGTTGACATTCTTTTACTAACACACGCAGGCTGATTAATCTAATAGACTATGCTACCATTCATAATCTGGAATCCACTATCATCTCGTTAGATGCAGAAAAAGCCTTCGATCGTGTTAACTGGAAATTCCTGTTTGCAACATTAAATAAATTTGGTTTCGGGCCTTATTTCGTAGACTGGATAAAAATACTTTATAACAACCCTAATGCATGTGTGAGGACCAATGACCAAACTACTCCAAGTTTCTGTTTACAGCGAGGCACCAGGCAGGGCTGCCCGCTCTCCCCTTCACTTTTTGCCATTTTCATTGAACCACTAGCAGCCGCTATAAGACAGGACAGAGATATTAAAGGGATCCCCGGCAAAAATCTAGAACATAAAGTAAGTCTTTATGCAGACGACGTACTGCTTTTCCTGCAGAACTCATCAACATCTCTCTCCCAGACAATCACATTGATCAATAAATTTTCAATGATATCTGAGTACTCTATTAACTGGACCAAGACTACAGCTTTATCTGTTAATTGTACTTTACAAAACATTCCTAACACCACAATACAGTCTGGTAATATCAGATATTTAGGAATAAATATTTTTCCAAAACTTTCAGAGTTAATAAAGTTAAATTATGTCCAGCTATTAAAGTCAATAGAGGAAGATCTCACACGATGGAAGCACTTACCCATATCACTCATGGGGATAGTTGCTACCATCAAAATGATGGTTCTACCTAAAATTAACTACTTGTTCTCAATGATACCCACCAAACCTTCCTCCAGTTGGTTTAAGTCACTGGACTCTCACATTTCCAAATTCCTTTGGAAAAACAAGCCATCACGTATCAGTTTAAAAACCTTACAACAGGTTAAAGACCGGGGAGGGTTAGACTCACCCAATTTCAATTATTATTTCCTAGCAAATAAGCTACAATTTATTTCCAAATGGCTGAAACCTACCCATCTAGATGAACCGTGGCTAGACACAGAACAAGCATTATGTGAGGATCTGGATGTCTCTGATTTGCCGTTCATCAGTTCAGCAGTCAGATCTCATAAATGCTTTAAAAGTATCAACATCTGCTCTACTCTGAAAGCATGGTGGGAATTCCTGAAATTAACCGAGTCTTCTATTATTCCATGTAAACTCACACCCATCTGGAATAACCTGGATATTCTACACTCTCTGCTCCCTACCCCGGGGGCGGCCGGCCCCCAGCGGGGTCGGCAGCTGCTGGTCTTGGTCTGCTGGGGCCTGGGCCCCCGGACCGCGGGGGGCTCCGTCTCGGGCCGCCTTTTGCCGCCCTCTGGGGGATGCATGGCCGTTCTTTTGGGGAGGTGGCTGGGATCTGGGCCTCTGGGTGGCTGCTGGGGGCCTGGGTCGTGAGCCTTGCGGGCTTCCTCCTCCTTGCAGAGACGAGGCTGCATCTGCATGACTGTATCACCATGGAGCACCCTTTATTATGCATGTTGACACTGTGACACCGCTTCCCATTGCGCTGACTAGGTTGTACCTCTTCTCTGCGTAGTTCTGCGTGTGTTTGTATGATCAGAGGATATTTAAGCCACCTGCAGGTCCTCCTGTAGGGGATTGCTTGTTTTGTTTTCCGACAGAGACCTTGGTTGTTTAGGGATCGCTGTACAGATGTACCAGTGAACTGTGGAAGTGGATTCATGTTTTCTCTCCTCTCTCTCTCTCCCTCCCTCACTCCTCTCTCGCGGTTTCACTTTCTATCATTACCTCTGTTAATTTTCATTTCTCCCTTGTCAGGCCCAGCAGTATGATATGGAATGGTGTAATAGACAAATGTTTAATCAAAGAAATTAAATGAATAAACAGGATATCAAGGGGAGCCTTGTGTTCATAAAGCTCCGCTTGGTAAAGCAAAACTGTTCAACACAATAAAGCAATTGGATTTCCATTCTGCTGCTGTGATGCTGGACAGGGCAAGTAGAAAAAAAGAGAGAAAAAGAAAGAAAGAAAAAAAAAAGAAGATTAAATGAAGAGGTTACCTGCTGCTGACAGTGACGTATCTGCAGAAGAAAAATCAGGGAACAGGTGTAATCGCCCCCCTACAGTAACAGGTTTTCATGGGTCACAGGTTTTGCTGTAACACCAAGTCCACAAAGCACATGTAGACTGTTTGGAGAACTCCCATGCCCCCTCCAGGATCCTGAAGAGGGTGTAGAGCTGGTCCACTGATCCACGACCAGGACCAGAACCACACTGCTCCTCCTCAATCTGAGGTTCGACTATCCGATGGACCCTCCTCTACAGCACCCCTGAATAGACTTTACCAGGGAGGCTGAGGAGTGTGATCCCCCTGAAGTTGGAGCACACCCTCCCATCCCCCTTTTTGAAGAGAGGGACCACCACCCCAGTCTGCCAGTCCAGAGGCACTGCCCCCGATGTCCACGCGATGCTGCAGAGGTGCGTCAGCCAAGACAGCCCCACAGCATCCAGAGCCTTGTGGAACTGCGGGTGGATCTCATCCACCCCCGGGGCCCGGCCACCAAGGAGCTTTTTAACCACCTCAGCAACCTCAGCCCCAGGGACAGAAGAGTCCCCCCCTGAGTCCCCAAACTCTGCTTCCTCCTCAGAAGATGTGTTTGTGGGATTGAGGTCTTCTGCGTATTCTCTCCACCGACCCACAACGTCCTGAGTCGAGGTCAGCAGCCCCCCATCCCCACTGTACACAGTGTTGACGGTGCACTGCTTCCACAATGCTCAGTGTATTTCATGAAAGGTTTATTTCACTTTAACATTTAAATCTGCATTTGTCTTCATAAGAACTTTTAGTTTTAATCAGCGTAAACTACCAAATGATGGAAGGTAGCTGTAGTGGCTCACCGTGAAGCACTCCAGATCTGATCCCAGAGAGAAAAGAGCGGAGGTCTGGGGACAGAATCATGACAGACGTGGAGGGAAATGGTGGCAGGTGTTGATGGAGAGCATGAGGAGACTAGGTTTAGCTAATGTACAGCTGTGTGACTGGATTGGCTAAGCAAAGGTGAGGGTGGGAAATGTAAATAAAAACAGAATACAATGATTAGTAAAACTAATAAAATCATATCTTATTAACAGTGGAACACAGTAAACCAATCACATATTCAGAATTTTACTTTATTAAAATAAAAACATCAGCTCATCTTGAAATTAGTAGCAAAACAAAGATTAGGTCACGGGCATGTGCATGTGTACGGTATTATTCCACATGTGCAGGACTCACGGCGAAGACAACAGACTGAGGATCAGTAGCAGTCGGGTCATTTAGACATCAAAAAGCTGGAAACCAGCAGGTCCTGCTGAGGCTGAAATACTAACAGTGATCCGGCTCAGGTCATCACGACTTTGTTCCCATAAAACTGATTCATTCAAAGAAGCACTTTAGGCATGTGAGCTCAGAAACATGGAGTGCAAGTAACAGCATTTAATACTGATGGAAAAGAGAGCATACTGTTGGATGTGGAAGAGGAGGGGAGGTGACGGGTATGAGGGAGGTAACGTAGATCAGGGAGGTAACGTGGATAATTAGATAAAAACACTTGATGTTCCAGATAAAGCAACACTGAATTCATTGGATCTGTTAAACCATCTGGATACCCCCGTATCTGGGTTTAACTGATCGGTCATTAAATCTGTCCTCAGAGACCTTTCTTTCATAATCTACTGCCCATCCAGACCCGGCAGGTCACCAGGCTTCTTCTTTCCTGCTTGTTGAAGTTGTGGAGGATCATGATTTCACCAAAATAGAAAAAAAAATGCCCAACAAAGACATCTTTGTCCCACTTTGTAAAGACATTAAAACAGGACATGAGAGAAAACACAGCAGCAAAAGGCCACCTGAAATACCTGTAACCTTTTCCACCCCCCCAACCCCCAACAGGCGAGTATAACTGTAGTTTTCAGTCTGTATAAAGGCAGTCTTTAGGGAGAGATCAGCTCCTCATTGATTTAATCTCCAATCTACAGTCAAATGTCTGTTTTAGGAAAATAAAAAAAAAGAAGTCATTAAATCCAGTCAAACCTCTGGATGTGAGGGTGCATCTGAGGATGAGGCATCAGAGTTCAGAGCTGTCGGCCAACAGCAGTTCATTATGTTTACTTGCATGATGGGATTTTACAGGTTAATAATGTTGCTGCAACAGGCACAAACATCTCCTCTACTTAGATGTCAGTCATCCATTTTAATACTGAATTCAACTATAAACATGTTAAAACATACACCGCCCAATCCATAACCCTAACCTGGCTTTAACAGGAACACGCCTCCCATTGGATAATTCCTGCACGGGGGATGATGTTTCAGGTTACTTGCTTCTCATTTCTTAAAACAACCACATGGGAAGATGCATCTAGCACTGCCACAAACCATGATTTTGATAGTTGACTATTATCAATTGTTTGGTCGATTAGTTGCCTAATCAGATCATACGTAAATTGAATGTAAACATATCGCTCATCACTCCAGCGTGAAACTGTTTATATATAATCGTGATTAATATGCTAACTAAAAACAAAGACATAAGATGATACTTCATTCAACCTTTAAGGAAATATGCTAGTTGTAAGTTTTAACAAAGCCGTCCATTGAAGAAGAACATACTTTTTTAGCACTGAAACATAACTTTAGAAATATTAGCATCACCACATTTCCTATTAAAACTCATTACTTTTGAAACGTAAGAGAAAACATATGAATTATGTGAACTTGTACCCACAATCTAGTTCTTTCAGTCACGACCCACAGCTGGGGGCCATAGGTGAGGGTAGGAACGTAGATGGACGGTAAATCCAGAGCTTCTCCTTCTGGCTCAGCTCCTTCTTCACCACGACGGACCGATGCAGAGTCTTCATCACTGCAGACGCTGCACCGATCCGTCTGTCCATCTCCTGCTCCATTATTCCCTCACTCCTGAACAAGACCAGAGATACTTAAACTCCTCCACCTGTGGCAGGACCTCAGCCCGACCCGGAGAGGACACTTCACCCTTTTCCGGGCGAGGACCATGGTCTCGGATTTGGAAGTGCTGATCTTCATCCCAGCAGCTTCACAATCTGCTGCAAATCGCTCCAGCGAGAGCCGGAGATCACGGCCCGATGACGCCAACAGAACCACGTCATCTGCAAACAGCAGAGACCCGATCCTGAGGCCAATGAATCAGATCTTCATCGCTAATGTTAATGTTTACAGCGATATGACTTAGGGCTGGTTTAAACTTTTATAGCTGCTGTGGATGCATAAATCAGGTGTTTGAGGAATTTAATAGTCGACACAATCGTTACTAATCGACTAATCGTGGCAGCCCTAGATGCATCCTATTAAAGATGTGACACTGCAGAAGATTCAAATCACTGGCATCAATCAGAGAAAACATCTGAGGAGAAATGACTAAAACTGGGTCAAGAAGTCCAACGCCTGGAAGGATGGGGGGGGATGGTTGTCCTTCAGGAAGAGATGTGCCCTGAAAAACATCCAGAATGATGGTGATCAGTGATCACTTGAACGTTTGGTGAAATTATGGGGTTATACAAAAACCAAAAAACAATAAAACTCAGGGAATAAATGGATTAGAACTGGTTTGGATTAAAGTCATTCTAAGTGGTCAAATCAAACAGTTGAAAAAACTCCAGATAATGTTATAGGGAGACAACACCCACAGAATGCTGTGCCTTCATGTTCTACTCACCCTCATGCTAAGCAAAGGCGCATTCAGACAGAGAGGTTCTAGGATCACAGAGGTTCTAGGATCAGAGAGGTTCTAGGATCAGAGAGGTTCTAGGATCAGAGAGGTTCTAGGATCACAGAGGTTCTAGGATCACAGAGGTTCTAGGATCACAGAGGTTCTAGATCACAGAGGTTCTAGGATCACAGAGGTTCTAGGATCACAGAGGTTCTAGGATCAGAGAGGTTCTAGGATCAGAGAGGTTCTAGGATCACAGAGGTTCTAGGATCACAGAGGTTCTAGGATCAGAGAGGTTCTAGGATCACAGAGGTTCTAGGATCACAGAGGTTCTAGGATCAGAGAGGTTCTAGGATCACAAAGGTTCTAGGATCACAGAGGTTCTAGGATCAGAAAGGTTCTAGGATCACAGAGGTTCTAGGATCAGAGAGGATCTAGGATCACAGAGGTTCTAGGATCACAGAGGTTCTAGGATCACAAAGGTTCTAGGATCACAAAGGTTCTAGGATCAGAGAGGATCTAGGATCACAGAGGTTCTAGGATCACAGAGGTTCTAGGATCAGAGAGGTTCTAGGATCACAAAGGTTCTAGGATCAGAGAGGATCTAGGATCACAGAGGTTCTAGGATCAGAGAGGTTCTAGGATCAGAGAGGTTCTAGGATCAGAGAGGTTCTAGGATCAGAAAGGTTCTAGGATCACAAAGGTTCTAGGATCACAGAGGTTCTAGGATCAGTTCCTAGAACTCCCCGTCTGGAGTTTAGTTATCAGAACTAGCTTCCCCATCAGTCTGACCTTGATAGGAACCATGTTTGACACAATCGTCTGAGACAGAGACACATTTATGCCCCAGATCATCTGATACAAAACTGAGGTTTCTCATCTCTTTTATTCAAAGCTATTATAAAGCTGCTTACCAGCTTTCCATCATCACGGTCAATTGTATTACGTAACGTCTTGCCAACCTTTGTTGAAGAACGCCCGGATACTCTAGTGGACGGTCCGTCCACTAAAGTATCCGGGCGGCAGCTGCAGGTTCTACCGCCACACTTTGCAGCTGTATCTGGGTCATTAAATCAGTATAAAATAATCACTTTTGGACATTTCAGAATAGTTCTGGATTCAGGATGTGTTGCATTGTGATGGATTCAATAATGAATTGGTACACTTCTATTGTAATAGTTCTTGTTATTACGATCTCGGTAAACAGTTGTAACAGCTGTGGGACTTTTTAAATTTGACGGGCTGGGTGAAGCAGAGATCACGTAAGGGGCGGGGCTTGCCAGTTCTACCAATCACCAAACATCTACGTATTTCAGTTCCTATGGAAACCTGAAAAGATCCTGCCTCGAAGTAGGCTATAAAAATCTACTAAATGATGGTTTCCAGTAAATTCTGGACGCTACCCACTCAGGACACCTGGATTACATTAGACGAGCAGTATGGAGGAATATTGATAAGTTTTTGTGGACTTTTATGGACCTTTTTGTTTTGAGCCCCGGTGAACTTCATTAGCCTATATGAAAGTTGGGGGAAAATTACCCATCTCTGGCTGCATTCGAGATATTAAAAAGTGCTCCAGAGTCTTGCTCAGCATGAGGGTGAGTAGAAGATGATGGAGCATCATTCTGTGGGTGTACTATTCCTTTAAGGGATTGGGACTGAACAGCTGTGTAGCCAGAAGAAAACCACTGATCAGTGCAGCTAACCGGAGAAAAAGGTTTCAGGTTGCTAGGGACTGGACTCTGGAACAATGAAGAAAGGTGGTGGTCTGATGAGTCCAGAGTGATGCAGCATCATCACAGTGGTGACTGTACAAGCCTGTGGGGGCAGTGTGATGATCTGGGGTTGCTGCAGTTGCTCAGGTCTGGGTGCAGGTCTGGGTGCAGCTCGGGATGGACGGTCGTGATGTTGCAGAAGCTCAGTGAGACGAAGCTGCTGGAACCGGAGCTGAAGGAGGTCCGACCAGGTTTTCATGGACAGACCATGAAAACCTGACAAGATCAACTGACAGAAAACACCAGACTTTCTCTGAATAATGGCATCAACGCTGAGCTTGTGGATGATTCATCACAGGTGACACGGAGCAGCTGGAAGCTCAGCTCTGACTTGCTCAGATCATCATCAGGTTCTCAGAGGTGGCTTTAACAGAGTCCAGTCAGGTTTTCTTGGGTGTGTTACGGTGTGAGTGACTTGCTGACCAAGGCATCTTCAGGAACATGATGTCAGACGGTAGTCTGGGAGGCTGTTGTCATGGCACAGGCTGCTGCGGTGCAGCCTGGGAAGCGGGACGTCCCCGGAGGTTCCGTGGTGGAGGAACGGCATCCAGCAGCTGCTCCGGTGGACGCAGGAACACCAGCATCACCGTTATGTTGTCGCTGGAACCGGCAGCCTTAGCGTGACCTACCAGCCTCTCAGCTACCGTCTTCTTCTCCTGCTGATCTGCTGCAGCATCTCCTCCCCCCTCAGGGTCACCAGTCTGCTGGAGAGCCTCCACAACCAGACATGGAACCTCTGAGGGTTTGACTGCATCAAAGAAGCCGTCGCACGCCAGCAGCAGGTAGTCCTCGTCCCCCTGCAGCTGGACGGTGGAGCAGTCAGCATCTCCAGACACGTAGGGCTTCTGGTCAAAGTCCCCTGAGGAGGGAAGAGGGGGAACACTGCGTCAGACTGGCGTAACCTCTCTGAGGAAGCTCATCTCCAGGTTTACATGCAGTCATGAGCGGCTCAACTCGCTCCTAGAAAGACCCTGATAGCTCAGGACCAGAGCAGGGTTCCTGCACCATTTTAAAAGTAAAATTGAATGCTTTTTAAGACCTCAGCAAATACAATTTAAGACCCCAAAAGTAGGGGTGTAACGAGTCGGTGAACAACGATTCATTTCATATCACGATTCATAGTTTCTGATTCGATTCATGAATATTAGTTCATTTACAACCATCCGGCTCAACTCGGTGACTTGAAATCGAATCAGAAACCATGAATCATGATATGAATCAAATCACTGTTTAACCGAATCGTTCCACCCTACCCAAAATGTTACGATTTCTTTTGAATACTTAAAGGAATAGTACACCCAAAGAATGATGCTCCTTCATCTTCTCCTCATCCTCATGCTGAGCAAGACTCTGGAGCACTTTTTAATATCTCAAATGCAGCCGGAGATCGGACAGGTTTTCGCTTTCCCCCAATTTTCATATGATGGAGTTCACCGGTGACTGAACCAAAAAGGTCCATAAAAGTCCACAAAAACTTGTCAATATTCCTCCATTCTGCTCGTCCAATGTAATCCAAGTGTCCTGAGTGGGTAGCGTCCAGAATTTACTGGAAACCATCATTTAGTAGATTTTTATATAAACAGTGTACATTGGCGTTTCTATTTGTGCATTCATGCCATTCATGACACCACGGAAACCGATGCATTCAGAGCCTACTCTGCCGATAATGCGAGAGTAGAAGAGGAAATTCACTGTTTACATTGTGCTAAGAGCAACAGAGCTGCAGACAAACACAAGAGGGGGTTGATGTTGATTTAAAACAAAGATAGAAAAAGAGAATGCACAATCTCATTTGCTGCGGCTTCCATAGTGTCGTGAACTCACAAGGGCACGCTTTGCGGCAGCTAGATGTAGTACTGTTTAGGCTCCAAAAATGTACTTCATGATGCCGTTTCCAGTAAATTCTGGACACTACCCACTCAGGACACTTGGATTACATCGGACGAGCAGTTTGGTTCAGTCACCACTGAACTCCATTATATGAAAGTTGAGGGGGAAAAAGAAAACCTGTCCGATCTCAGGCTGCATTTTGAGATATTAAAAAGTGCTCAGAGTCTCACTCAGCATGAGGATGAGGAGAAGATGAAGGATCATTCTGTGGGTGTACTATTCCTTTAAATTTTTTTTTCAGGTCAGGGGTGAAAAAGGTGAGAAGGATACAACCATCCGGGGGGAGGCATGCTCCTCCGAAAGAAAATTTTGGAAATTCCATATTTAAAAGCATAATTTGAGGGGGGAAATTCCCAAACTCTAACAGGTCACCTCCCCATAGTTACAGCAGGACAGTTAATATGACACGTTCATGTGACAGCTACATGCTGTGACGTCGCATACACAATATTAGATGCTTTACGGTGGGGGCGCTGTGCTTCCATCGGCATTAAACACACCGGCTGAAAATTTCATACCTACAGCTAAATTTATGCTAAATTTAAGACTTTTTAAGGACCCACGGGAACCCTGCAGAGACCACCACGGTGGTCCGGTAGGAGGACCGCTGGCCTTCTAAAGAGTCCGTGATAGCAGCACTCTGATCTGTCAAGTTTTTATTCTATGTAACTACGTTAAAAAATCCAATAAAAACTAGAAATAAGGAACAAAGAGACCTGACTAATTTAGCTTTGCTTCTGTGTGGCTCTGCATGCAGACTGGCTTTTAGACCCTGTTTCACATGCCGTGCTCGGGCACATCTGACCACATATTTTGTCCATTTGAAAGCAAACAGGCCAGGTCTGGGCGGCCCAGGTGGAGAGGTAGTCCAGGACCCGGGCCACCTGAGCTCAGGCAGGGAAACATGCGCTGTGAACACAATCCAGGCTGTGTGGGATGTGATGTGTGGGCTACTGACCCAACAAGCGAAAGTGACCGAATCAAAACTCCACCCATCCAGCAAGTTTGTCTTTGGTGTCGTTCGTCTTCTTCTGCTTGTAAATGTCGTTGGTGGTTTAAAAATGTAAAACATGAGTGCCTGGCTTGCATCCATAGTGGACCAGCAATCTCTCCAAGTCACCAAACGAGTTTTCTTCCTTGTTGGTTTACGAACCCCTCGCTCGGCTGATGATGTAAGGGTCTGTGGCTTCCTCGGTTGTTAGTGTAAGTTTCCTCAACACTGCCACGTGAGCCGCTTTCAGACCTGCATTGTGGAACATGAGCAGTAAAATCCATCCGCTCTTAAATGGGAAGTTAGTTTTTTCCAACCTGGATCTATTTTCTAGCATAAATACGTTCATTTCCTCATCCAGACAGTTTTGGTGCAACTTAAATTCCTTCAGGAGATTTTTAGATCCACTCAGATCAGCATATGTCTGATATAATGGAAGTGATGCGACAACCGTGTGCAGCCTCTAAATAATCATCATCTGCCACAAACTCCTTCATTTCACCAATGTTTTGTTACCAAACATTAGTCAGACCCCCGTGTGAGCTCCAAGCCGCTTTGAGTTTCTTTTTTTGTGGTGATTCGTCCTTATTTATTTTCCTTATATACGTCCTTTTACATTTTTACGGTGGCAGCTTTGATGACGTCACTGTTATGCAATGATATAGCAAGTAAATGTCTGTAAATGAGGACGGATCACCACAAATAAGCAACTCAAAGCTGCTTGGAGCTCACGGGGGGGTCAACTAATGTTTGGTAACAAAACATTGGTGAAATGAAGGAGTTTGTGACAGATAATAGGCGCGTTTGGACAGAGCCTGGAGCTGGGCCTGAGGCTGCTGGCCAGCAGGTGGGACATGGAAACACTCCTGGACTTGGACTCTGCAGAGCCGTCGCAGGTCTGCAGGTCCCTGAAGGTCACATTCAGACAGAGAGGTTCTAGATCACAGAGGTTCTAGATCAGTTCCTAGAACTCCCCGTCTGGAGTTTAGTTATCAGAACTACCTTCCCCATCAGTCTGCGTTGGAACATGAGGGAGGACCTTGATAGGAACCATGTTTGACACAATCATCTAAGACAGAGACAAATTTATGCCCCAGATGATCCAATACAAAACTGAGGTTTCTCATCTCTTTTATTCGAAGCTATTATAAAGTTGCTTACCAGCTTTCCATTATCACAGTCATATGTATCACGAAATGTCTTGTTGAAGAACGCCTGGACACTTTAGTGGACGGTCTGTCCACTAAAGTATCCGGGCGGCAGCTGCAGGTTCTACTGCCACACTTTGCAGCTGTATCTGGGTCATTAAATCAGTATAAAATAATTGCTTTTGGACATTTCAGAATAGTTCTGGATTGGGGACATGTTGGGCACACATGTGTGGATTGGGCACAAAGTCCCACCATTACTGCTTTCCAGAGCAGGTCTGGACGGGGCTCGTGTGTTCTGGCACTGAAACTACCGAGTGTGCCCGAGCCTGGTTTAAGCTCTGGTATGTGAACGCAAGAATCAGCAGTCCGGGGCCAGGCATGAGTCCCAGCACAGGAGTCCCAGCACAGGAGTCCCAGCACAGGAGTCCCAGCACGGGTCCCAGCACGGATCCCAGCACAGGAGTCCCAGCATGGGTCCCAGCACAGGTCCCAGCACAGGAGTCCCAGCACAGGAGTCCCAGCATGGGTCCCAGCACAGGAGTCCCAGCACAGGAGTCCCAGCACAGGAGTCCCAGCACAGGAGTCCCAGCACAGAAGTCCCAGCACGGGAGTCCCAGCACAGGAGTCCCAGCACAGGAGTCCCAGCACGGGAGTCCCAGCACGGGAGTCCCAGCACGGGAGTCCCAGCACGGGAGTCCCAGCACGGGAGTCCCAGCACAGGAGTCCCAGCACAGGAGTCCCAGCACGGGAGTCCCAGCACGGGAGTCCCAGCACGGGAGTCCCAGCACGGGAGTCCCAGCACGGGAGTCCCAGCACGGGAGTCCCAGCACAGGAGTCCCAGCACAGGAGTCCCAGCACAGAAGTCCCAGCACAGGAGTCCCAGCACAGGAGTCCCAGCACGGGAGTCCCAGCACAGGAGTCCCAGCACAGGAGTCCCAGCACAGGAGTCCCAGCACGGGAGTCCCAGCACGGGAGTCCCAGCACGGGAGTCCCAGCACGGGAGTCCCAGCACAGGAGTCCCAGCACAGGAGTCCCAGCACGGGTCCCAGCACAGGAGTCCCAGCACAGGGGTCCCAGCACAGGAGTCCCAGCACAGGAGTCCCAGCACGGGTTCCAGCACAGGAGTCCCAGCACAGGAGCATTTCTACTAAATATGACAGCTTTGAGTGGAATCATTAACCCTTTAATGCCTGAATTTATATGCAAATGTATTAAAAAATAAATCCTTTGACTTTTTGCTTTCAAGCAGATGTTAAATTGAGATTGTTAATTTTACCAAAGCACATAAAATAGATGGAAATTTGGGTTCGATGCAAACTTGCGAAGTGAGTAGAAAAGATTTATTTATTGCACAGAAATGATGAGGAAGAGGGAGGAGAAGATGTGGGGAACCAGACTCACCTCTGAATGCTGCTTTCAGAGCAGCAGAGGAAGCAGATAACGGACGGATACGAGGGTGACGACCAGGCTGAACTTACCGATGGCTCTGGATACAGCGTAGGTGCCGTTAACCCGCCAGCAGCCCATGAAGGTGATGCAGCCTCCAAGATCCTCGATTCTCTTCTTCTCATCCTGTGAAGGACAAACATCTCATCTCTGCTTCCTTCAGTGACACGTTCTAACGGGAATCTTCAAGCTTTTCACCTTTTTACGGTCTCTGCTTTGAAATGACAGTAAAACCCCGTTCTTTCATCACCTGGTCAATTTTAAGATTTTTGTTTTTTTCCCTCCAACAGACTCGTGTAAAAAAACATTTAGGAGTTTATTTCCTGATTCTTTGTCTGATGAACCAAATCTCCTCAACATGCAGCTAAAGTTGGTGTTTTTAACGGAGCAGCACCGTGGTGCTCATCTGAACCCGTCATGTCTGGTATCCATGGAAACGTCTCTTTTTCCTGAATGATGTCATCTCAACCAAACTTGATATTTCCAGCTCATGAATCTGATTGGATCTGATGTCTGTAAATAGTGTTACAGAACAAAAATGTGGAGAATTTTACAATCCAAATCTTTAAAGGCTGTTTTCTCAAAATGAGTTTTTTTTTTCTTAATCCGGGTAAAAAATCTCCACTTCAGGAGCACTTACAGAAACCAAACTTTCAAGTTCTGTTCCTGACTATATTCTTAAAGTTTTTACAGAAGGATTCTTTGATATCTCATTCACAGCCTGATTTATAGAACATTTCATCCCAAAAATATGCCAAAAATTGAGTTTTTTCTGGTTGTTGACAGCATACTCTAAATTGTGAAAGGATCTATAGAGATAGCAGAAATCCCCTCTGTAAAAACTTTGGACTTTAGTGTGGGAACAAAATTCAAAATAAACGTTGAACCTGGTTTAATCCTGTGTTTAGATTTTTTTCCTAGAAATGTATGCAAATTAGCCCATTTTTGGCTATATAACACCCAATTTGCATATTTCAACATAAAATTTCAGAAAACTTGCAATACAAAACATGACAGTCCTAATGTGAGGAATAAAGCAGGAAAGTTTCATGGTGATACCAGTTACATTTTTCATCCTATTTGCCTGGAGTGTCTCTCCTTAATGGAGGGGTAACAACATTTGTTTCCACGTCTGTATATCTTAACGCATGTATTCATGTGGTGGAAGCACATTTTATGTGAATTTCTGCACAAGGACCAGTTCAGCTCCAGGACTGAAACTTTTGGGGGCCTTTAATTAGCAGTCACCAGTCAGGAGGACGGCAGACTGGTTTCATGGAGGTCTTCAGCCTCTGAGCTGGTGCTCACCAGTTCAGCTATCTGCTGCCACCATGTGGTGGCTCTTCACATGACATGCATGTTTCCAGATGATGGGAATCTCCTCATGTTCTGTAGCGAATTTCATTTTCTGTCTTCTGATGAAACTGCTTGTTGCCAGGCAGCCAAATTACATGGTGTAAAAGGTAATGTCCTCCTGTCCTACCACCGGAGCCTTGTAGAAGCAGATCTTGACCGTAACTGTTTACACCCTCTGGGAGGGTTGTAGTCGTAACGGACACTGAACGAACAGAGCTGCTGGAGTGTGAGACTTCCGTACCTCTCGTTCTGGTTTGTGGGGGTTCATGAGCATAACAACTTGTCCCCGTCTGACCAGCAGAGCCTGGGAGTCCCCGAGCCAGGCCACGGTCAGCTCCTGATCCTGGATCAGCACGGCCACGCCCGTGCTGCCGCTCCTCAGACGCTGCCAACACAAACACAAAAGCGTGGATGGAAAACTGCTCCTCCCTCTCAGGACTGTCCCGGTGAACACTCCGCCTCCTCCAGGTCTCAGCCCTTTACTGTGAAATGGTAGAAATACCTGTCTAGTACGAGCAAAATGATCCCGTTACTGATACAAAGATTATCAAAGACTCAGATCCTACAGAAGCATCTCTGCTGACGTGGACCACAGCAACATGACGGGAAAAACTCGGACACTAGCAAACACCAGTGTTCACGTCCTACCATACTTCCCAGTACTACTTTACCCATTCCTATGATAAATTTACTCTTCCTAGTACTACTTTACCCATTCCTATGATAAATTTACTCTTCCTAGTACTACTTTACCCATTCCTATTATAAATTTACTCTTCCTAGTACTACTTTACCCATTCCTATTATAAATTTACTCTTCCTAGTACTACTTTACCCATTCCTATGATAAATTTACTCTTCCTAGTACTACTTTACCCATTCCTATGATAAATTAACTCTTCCCAGTACTACTTTTCCCATTCCTATGATAAATTTACTCTTCCTAGTACTACTTTACCCATTCCTATGATAAATTAACTCTTCCTAGTACTACTTTACCCATTCCTATGATAAATTTACTCTTCCCAGTACTACTTTACCCATTCCTATGATAAATTAACTCTTCCCAGTACTACTTTACCCATTCCTATGATAAATTTACTCTTCCTAGTACTACTTTACCCATTCCTATGATAAATTAACTCTTCCCAGTACTACTTTACCCATTCCTATGATAAATTTACTCTTCCTAGTACTACTTTACCCATTCCTATGATAAATTTACTCTTCCCAGTACTACTTTACCCATTCCTATGATAAATTAACTCTTCCCAGTACTACTTTACCCATTCCTATGATAAATTTACTCTTCCTAGTACTACTTTACCCATTCCTATGATAAATTTACTCTTCCTAGTACTACTTTACCCATTCCTATGATAAATTAACTCTTCCCAGTACTACTTTACCCATTCCTATGATAAATTAACTCTTCCCAGTACTACTTTTCCCATTCCTATGATAAATTAACTCTTCCCAGTACTACTTTACCCATTCCTATGATAAATTTACTCTTCCCAGTACTACTTTACCCACCTATGATAATTTGGTTTTTGGTTGGTCTCTGCCAGCACCAGGGGCGCCGTATGGGGGGGAAAAGTTAGGAAGATTCCAAGGGCCCATGACTGTGGGAGGCCCCAAAAGATGTGGAAATGATCAAACCTTCATTTCAGATAATATTTTTATAAACATTCCAAATAGAACAAGAATATACAGTAGTAGAATACATTGCCTTCGTGTTCTCACTGGTTTTTCAGCAGTAAACGGCAAAACAAAGCATGAATATATTGACCAATCCACCCCCGTCAAAGTGCAAGAAATGGTTTGGTCCTCAGGAACTGCCTCACCGCATCCGATTCTTGCCTGTCAATACCGCGGTTTGCTGGTATCGGGCCTTTATTGCTGCATGCGCTTCATTTGACAGAGTGACAGCGAATAAAACAACTGACTAAGAAAATGTGTAAATAAGCAGCAGTATGAAAAAAATCCATTCATGGACGAAGAACACAGCGCCCCAAGAAATGAAAGTATGATTTTCAAATGAGAACAGAAAGAAAGAGAAGAGACGAACGAAGCGTGAGCCAGTTTTTAAGAAAGGTTTGTTGCCTGAGTTGTTCAAATAAACCTGTTGAGTGAAATAACCTAGTTATCTGCAGACTATTACAACTTAGTTAATCCTCCTTAAGGTAGAAGTGGGATCACATGATTGATGATGCCAGGTAGTGCATCTTACACGGAAAGTGATTTTCCCTCTTTTTCTTTCTAAGAAAAATTAATGAGCTTATTGTGTGTCTGTAACTAAAACAGAAGCAAATAAGCCAGAAAACTCAGAGCTGAGAATTTACATTTACATAACCAGACCAGGCAAAACATAGTTCTCTGAACATCACTTCAGTGCTATTAATTGTTTAGCAAGATACTTATATTAAATAACTGTCCTTGTCCCTCCGCAATCATATGTAAACAGATGATCCGCCAGCAGCAGCCCCATCTCTTCACCCCCCACCCCCCTTTCCATTCCCAGTGAAGAAGGTAAGCAACATTGGGACAAGTTAGCATCATTACAGAGTCTGCTGTGGGAATTTGTCTCATTTTACCATTCCAAAAATAAGAATGAAGCATTTTTTAAATAAAAATCGAAACACTTAAAAAAACAAAAAAAAAACATAATGATCTCTATAAAATAAAAATGTCCTGTAGTTGTAGTTGTTTGTAAAGGATAGTGGACAGTTAAATGAAAATACTGAGTAGCCACCAGCAGCCTGTATTAAAATCAAAGTCACTATTTAAATAGTTCAGTTAGATTTTTACATTCAGATTGAATTACAGCCATCAAAAGACATCTATAAATCTTTATCTTTCTCAAGACAGTTAATTTATTTGAGCAGCTTGAGCTGCACCATAAATACCTGTTTGCAATCTAGCTGTGAGGTTACGCTGAGCTGCTGATAATTAATGTAATTAGATGATATAATTTGTTGGTACATTATATAAATGTAACAACTGTTACATTCTTGGCTTACATTTCTCAGGTTTGGCCAGAAAGAAGTATAGAAATGGAGGAACAACAAAAAAATTAGGGCTGTCAAAAAAATTAATCCTATCGTCAAACAAGACTTTTTTTTTTATTAATAAGTACTGCTAAATGTAGACAACACATTAACTTTTGTTTTATAACTTAAAGGATAAAACTAAGCCAGAAATCTGGCAGTATTCCAGGACTAAGACCTGAATTTCAGCTTCACATTAATACAGTTGTTAAGTCAGCCTGTGAGGATCAGCAGCATTCTGGACTAAACTGCCACCATCTGAAGGACTTTAGGGAGACATGTAAGGACGGGGTTTCAGTAGTTTAGTCTACTAAAGACAAATGCTGAATTCCTGCTGAGACACCTTTAATCCTAAATGTGTTCTAGAAGTGATAAACGCGATTAATCAGGATGAATTTTTGGCAGCCATACAAAAAATACATTGAAACTGTAAATAATACTCTTTTTATAACATTTTTAAGTCTTGCATCAATTTTTTGAGGGAGGAGGGCCCAACATGAATGTCTTTCATGGGGCCCAAAATTCCTGGCGGCGCCCCT
>JALJCO010010622.1:0-113498 GCA_023101725.1 Atherinomorus stipes | reverse complement strand
TGCCGTGTCGTGTGTGTCGTCATTCTGGGAAAATACAAAAATGGGCGAAGAGAGGTCCATCCATCATTTTCCTGTCATTTCTCTCTCTCTCTTCTGCTCACATTTGCTGACTCATTCAGTAGGGGTGTAACAGTACATCTATTTCAATACATCAGTCTAGATTGATGTATTGTAAATTGATCCAAAAACCCAATATCAACCAAAAATCTATATCAAACACACTTTTATTTTGAAAATGACTTTATTTTGAAGGTCTACAAACAACATTTTCACAGCAAAATACATGTTTGTAGTTGTGCAGTGGATAGATGTGATACAGGGAGATTGTACTGCAAAGCTTACAGTTATGTTAAGAAACAATAACCTTGTTTATTACTTGTAATATTGTTTTACATAGTTTCATATCGATCGGTTTGAGACATCAGCAGATATCAAATCACTATCCGCTGTGTCGATATAATGTCATTCCGTGATCAAACCAGTGATTTACACCCCTCTCATCCAGTGGGATTCTGACTCAAGATAACCCCATAATAAGTGAGAAGCATTTACCTCAGCTGCACCTTCAGCTATACTGCAAAGTAGTAGCATGAAATGTGTTGTTGTGGCCGGAGGTTGTCTCCCTCATGGCCACTATATGGCAACTATCTTGGTTAGTGGGCAGCACGTGCTCCCTTTAAAAGCAGATGTGTTTGGCCGGTCGGCCTCTTCCTTCGATCCCACAGACTCCCGGGTGAGAGTCATGCGTCCTTACCAGTCAGCCAAAGGGATATCCCTGTGGCCAAGTAGCCAGGGCACATGCCTCCAATCAAATCCTGCCCGGGCCCTTGTTGCACACATTGCCACATTATGATTAGCTGCGTAAGTAAAAATGTGTGAACTGCATCATATAATTGGCTGCACAGTATTAGTCATTGTTTCACTACATTGTTTTACCTGCCTGTTGTCCCCTGTCACTCAATAGTCTGCATTGCAAAATGGCACGGAATGAACTGTTACGTGTTTATTTTGATGTACAGTCAGGTTCGATTTTATTTTATCCGTTGCATAGATTTGTTGTGCGCAGAGGACACAGGAGTAGTGCGCATGCACGCAGCCTAGAGGGAACATTGCCCATCGTTGCACCTGAGACCACTGGATCCACTCACAGATAAACAAAAATGTGTATGTCTGTAAGAATTTTGGCCCCTGATGGCCACCGTTCATTGACAACTTGCCATGCCCATCTTCACCTCAAGATGTCAGTAATTCTCACACTGTACCTTTAAGTGATTTATAAAAAAAAAGTGGAGACAAATTATGTAAGATGATTTTGTAGCAGGTTTTTTTATGTACATTGTTGAACACCGGAGGGCATACATATGATGAAGATACAAGGGTTTAAAATGTAAGATTAGAGATCCTTCTCTTTTTTTTCCTTTTAAATATTTAGGTGAAAGTGTCTCCCCTCTTTTATATTTTGATATTAATCCCTCCTCTTCTCCCTCATTCTTTGTGGTTTTCTCATTTGTTACCCCCCCGGCTCCTCCTTTTTTATTTAAGTTATTTGTTTTTCTACCCCCTTTTTTTGGTTGTTTTCTCTTTTAATTTTAAAATTTTATTTTTTTTCCTTTTTGATACAAAAAATATTTTTTTCTCTTTTTTTTTATTGGGTTTTTTTTATGATTATTTTTTTACACCCTAATTTATATTTTTTGATAACTGAGAGAATATGCATTGAGGGATTGTTCATTTATGACTTTGCCGTGTTAGGTCAATTTAGGGTAGTGGCGAGTAGAGTAATTCTCTGTGTGTTGCAGAATGCGTGTGTGACCATGGCAAATGTGACGATGGTCTGGCAGGAAGCGGCAAGTGTGTGTGCTACAAAGGTTGGAAAGGACCTTCCTGCTCTACAGGTACGACACATAAGATAGAACTATGACCATACTTATTTTTTTTCTTCTAACCTGTTATTTTAATCTGAAATCTTTGTTTCACATAGAGATCAGAGACGATGCCTGTGGAGGTACATGTGATGAAAACGCCAAGTAAGTCATGTCGTTGTCTACAGTTAAAAGTAGCCTTCTTTGGACCCTCAGGGCAATTAAATGCAACTGCTCTGCCTTAAGTATAAACTTCATAAATCTTGTGTTGTATGTTTTTGCATCTTTCTTCCACATGCAAACACAGTTTTGAGGGACTGGGAACTAACATGTAGGAAACAGCCTTCCAGACCGAAGAGACTTTAGATAATTTGGGTGCTGTTTAGGTGTGGACAGGATAACTGGCGTTTTTGGCCTGGTATTTTTGGGCTATTCTTATAGCATTGAATTGTGCACTTCTCTCTGAGGGTTTTTAAAGGAGAAAAATGATTTTGCTAAAAACCTTTGTTTGTGTGTACAGAGCCTTGTAGCAACTCTACACAAGTTTCCATCAATCTATTGATATTCTGTATTGCCTATTCCAGTGCGGGGTTTTGGGAAGCTGGAGCCTATCCCAGCAGCTACTAGGCAAGAGGCAGGGTTCATCCTGGACCGGTCACCAGTTCAACCTAGAGACAAACAACCACTCAGGCTCACACTCACTCCCCAGAGAGAATTTAGAAACTCTGATTAACCTAATATAATGTCTTTGGATTATGGGAGGAACTCCATATATACAGGACTGGTTCGAAAGGATTGGTCAGCATGTGTTGAGGTGAGGATGGGGTTAAAATGGAGGACAGAGAAAGTGGTGGAAATGGTAGAATCACATCTAAAGTAAAAAGCACTGGTGGGTGGCATAGGAACTTGCAGAACAAGTGGATGTGTTTGTCTTATGTCCAGAAACCTGAAATAACCGTCAAGATGTTAAAAGACCTAGAAACATCACTGAAGATGTGTCCCAAGATATATTTACACACATACACAAGTCCAAAACACTCACCAAGATAGTTTATCAGGTTAACGTATTGTAGTGCAACATAACAAACATGCCGTTAGCAACATTAGTTCACTTTAGCGAGAAGTCACCAGGGTGTGCACAGCTTGCGCCCACGTTAGATCAACCTCTGCCAGATCTGAAGGTAACAGTCTGCATGGTGGAGTCCAGGGACTGATGCAGTTCAAGACCGTAGGTTTCTTTTATCGTGAATGGGTTGTTAATAATTAAGAAAATGACCTGTTGATTTAAACTACTGAAGATTAAACAACATAAAATTTAAACAGTCTCCTTCTGCTGCAGCTGTATAACTGGACCGAAGGGATCAGCCGCTGCCTGTGTGTGTGTGGCTGGATATGTAGGAAATGGAACTTACTGCAAAGGTAAATCACACTCTCACACACATCCACCATGTCTTCAGGTTGATCGGATGACCCTCTCCTCATCTCCGTTTCTCAGAGCTGGATTTGTGCAGTATTTCAAACGGCGGTTGTTCAGAGTTCGCCTTCTGTACAAAGGTCTCAGCAGTGGAGAGGACCTGCACCTGCAACGAGGGGTACACTGGAGACGGAGTCGTCTGCCTGGGTAAGTTATTGATACCTAAAAGACAAGAAAAAGTCAGAAAATATAAAAGTTTTTAATTGAAAGCTCTGAAATGCTATGAAAGAGGTTAAAGTTGATAAAACAATGACATAAAACGTCTTTTATATTTTAAGCCCTGGGTATTGTCTCTCAGGTTACATATGTGCAGTCAGAAACAAAGAAAATATACCCAGGGTCCTTAAAAATGGACCATTTTTCAGCCAGGAGTGCTGAGCAAAACAACTATTGTCTGAATAACATATTGAAATAATGCCTCATTTGTTGTTTGTTCACAGAGATAGACGGCTGTCTGGTCAACAATGGAGGCTGCCACAAAGACGCATACTGCATCAGAACAGGCCCCAATGTGGTGAGAAGCACTGCTGCATGCTGCTTGTAACAATTTTATGCCGCTGTCATTCTGCATCGTTCCTGAGTGAGCAGAGAGACATTCTGAGCTTTTTTTTTGCAAGCACCTTGGTTTCATTTAAACAGAAAATATTTTTTCACAAAGAAAAACTCAATCTGAAAAAAAGAAAAATTAATTTTGTATACAAAAAAATTATTTCCATGTTTTATCTGTGTAGATGTTCAAGGATTAATTCTACCTCAGTTTGATTAATTTTCTGTCCCATCATTTTCTCTTCTGCGCGCTGCCACACACCTGTGCACACACTCATAGGCTATGGTCACACTGCAGGTAAATGCGACATGAATCCAATTTTTTTCGCTCAAATGTCACCCATATCCAATTTACTTCTGACAGAGGGGACAGCGCAAGTCACATTGAATCTGACATTTTTGGATTGAATTCAGGCCATACTTGTATGTGGTTCTGAATCGGATATATATCCGATCTGCTGCAAAGCGACCGCAGTGTGAACGGCCATGTTGCATTCCATCCGACTTCTTCTGTGAGATTGAAACAGACGTCCTTATTTTTGCGCCAGAGGAGATGGGACATGGGCTGTAAACAAAGGACTGAACAACTTTAAATCATATTTCTTTTCTGGCTCTGATAGCACATCAATTAGGAAACTAATGAGTGTTGTGGGATAACTTTTATATGGTCCAGGCAGCTTAGTGTGTGAACGTGAGTGAGAGAGTGTGCACTAGTTCTCCCCATGTATACATGGGTTCTTTCCGGGTACTCTGGCTTCCTCCCACCGTCCAAAGACTTGCACGTTAGGTTAATTGATCACTCTAAATTGCCCCTAGCAGTGAATGTGAAGAGGAGTGAATGTATGTACTGTATATAGTTATTGATAGGAGTGCAACGATACAAAAATATTCATGGTTCAGTTCAATACTTTAGTATCATGGTTCAATATTTTTCTATTAAAGAAAATTATTTTCTTCCCTTTTTTGACCCCATGTTCTTTCGTCCGTTCTTTACCATCAGGGTCATGATGATGACATGAAAACCAACTTTGTTCCAAATGGCAGATCTGAATGTAGTCAAACACAAATCCACTGAATTTTTGATACAGAGCTGATCATTAGAACACAAGTTGATAAAAATTACTTAAAACTGTTTTGTTTGATATTTGATACATGATGCCCATGGTACAATACACACCCGTACAATATGGTTCGATATGAATACTACATGTATTGATGCACCCTTAATATATAGCCTATGTACAGTGGGTACGGAAAGTATTCAGACCCCTTTAAACTTTTCACACTTTGTTTCATTGCAGCCATTTGCTAAAATCAAAAAAGTTAATTTTATTTCTCATTAATGTTCACTCAGCACCCCATCTTGACAGAAAAAAAACAGAAATGTAGAAATTTTTGCAAATTTATTAAAAATTTAAAACTGAAATATCACATGGTCATAAGTTTTCAGACCCTTCACTCAATACTGAGTAGAAGCACCTTTTGAGCGACTACAGCCATGAATCTTCTTGGGAATGATGCAACAAGTGTTTCACATCTGGATTTGGGATCTTCTGTCAATCTTACTTGCAGATCCTCTCCAGTTCTGTCAGGTTGGATGGTGAACGGTGGTGTTCAGCCATTTTCAGGTCTCTCCAGAGATGCTCAGTTGGGTTTAAGTCAGAGCTCTGGCTGGGCCAGTCAAGAATGGTCCAAGAGTTGTTCTGAAGCCGCTCCTTTGTTATTTTAGCTGTGTGTGAGGGTCATTGTCTTACTGGAAGGTGAACCTTCGGCCCAGACTAAGGTCCTGAACACTCTGGAAGAGGTTTTCTTCCAGAATATCTCTGTACTTGGCCACATTCATCTTTCCTTCAACTGCAACCAGTCGTCCTGTCCCTGCAGCTGAAAAACACCCCCATAGCATGATGCTGCCACCACCATGTTTCACTGTTGGGATCATATTGGGCAGGTGATGAGCAGTGCCTGGTTTTCTCCATACATACCGCTTAGAATTAACACCAAAAAGTTAAATCTTGGTCTCATCAGACCAGAATCTTATTTCTCATAGTCTGGGAGTTCTTCGTGTGTTTTTTGGCCAACTCTATGCAGGCTTTAATGTGTCTTGCACTGACTCTACCATAAAGCCCGGACTGGTGGAGGCTGCAGTGATAGTTGACTTTGTGGAACTTTCTCCATCTCCCTACTGCATCTCTGGAGCTCGGCCACAGTGATCTTTGGGTTCTTCTTTACCTCTCTCACCAAGGCTCTTTTCCCATGATTGCTCAGTTTGGCTGGATGGCCGGGTCTAGGAAGAGTTCTGGTTGTCCCAAACTTCTTCCATTTAAGGACTATGGAGGCCACCGTGCTCTTAGGAACCTTTAATGCTGCAGAAATTCTTTTGTAACCTTGTCCAGATCTGTGCCTCACCACAATTCTGTCTCTGAGCTCCTTGGACAGTTCCTTCCACCCCATGATCCTCATCTACTCTGACATGCACTGTGAGCTGCAAGGTCTTATATAGACAGGTGTGTGCATTTCCAAATCAAGTCCAATCAGTTTATTTAAACACAGCTGGACTCCAATGAAGGAGTAGAACCATCTCAAGGAGGATCAGAAGAAATGGACAATCTGTGAGTTACATATGAGTGTCACTGCAAAGGGTCTGAAAACTTATGACCATGTGATATTTCAGTTTTTTCTTTTTAATAAATTTGCAAAAATTTCTACATTTCTGTTTTTTTCTGTCAAGATGGGGTGCTGAGTGAACATTAATGAGAAATAAAATTAACTTTTTTGATTTTAGCAAATGGCTGCAATGAAACAAAGAGTGAAAAGTTAAAAGGGGTCTGAATACTTTCCGTACCCACTGTATATAATACATGACAACAAAAAAATATTCTTGCTTTGTGATCATGTTGATATCTCATCTGAATGAGTACTCTGCTGCTTTCCTGCCACACATACAGTAACTGGGGCATTCTGATGAGGTCCGTCTGCTGCAATCACATCTAATAGAAAATTTTGAAGTACTACGGAGAACATACTGTCGGAGCCACAAGGACCATTGATATAAATGCTGATTGTACTGTAACTGGCTGTTAGAGGTATATACAGTGCCTTGCGAAAGTATTCAGCCCCCTTGAACCTTTCAACCTTTCGCCACATTTCAGGTTTCAAACATAAAGATATAAAATTTAAATTTTTGGTCAAGAATCAACAACAAGTGGGACACAATCGTGAAGTGGAACGAAATTCATTGGATAATTTAAACTTTTTTAAGAAATAAAAAACTGAAAAGTGGGGCGTGCAATATTATTTGGCCCCTTTACTTTCAGTGCAGCAAACTCACTCCAGAAGTTCAGTGAGGATTTCTGAATGATCCAGTGTTGTCCTAAATGACTGATGATGATAAATGGAATCCACCTGTGTGTAATCAAGCCTCCATATAAATGCACCTGCTCTGTGATAGTCTCAGGGTTCTGTTTAAAGCGTAGAGAGCATCATGAAGACCAAGGAACACACCAAGCAGGTCCGAGATACTGTTGTGGAGAAGTTTAAAGCCGGATTTGGATACAAAAACATTTCCCAAGCTTTAAACATCTCAAGGAGCACTGTGCAAGCAATCATATTGAAATGGAAGGAGTATCAGACCACTGCAAATCTACCAAGACCCGGCCGTCCCTCCAAACTTTCATTTCAAACAAGGAGAAGACTGATCAGAGATGCAGCTAAGAGGCCCATGATCACTCTGGATGAACTGCAGAGATCTACAGCTGAGGTGGGAGAGTCTGTCCATAGGACAACAATCAGTCGTACACTGCACAAATCTGGCCTTTATGGAAGAGTGGCAAGAAGAAAGCCATTTCTCAAAGATATCCATAAAAAGTCTTGTTTAAAGTTTGCCACAAGCCACCTGGGAGACACACCAAACATGTGGAAGAAGGTGCTCTGGTCAGATGAAACCAAAATCGAACTTTTTGGCCACAATGCAAAACGATATGTTTGGCGTAAAAGCAACACAGCTCATCACCCTGAACACACCATCCCCACTGTCAAACATGGTGGTGGCAGCATCATGGTTTGGGCCTGCTTTTCTTCAGCAGGGACAGGGAAGATGGTTAAAATTGATGGGAAGATGGATGGAGCCAAATACAGGACCATTCTGGAAGAAAACCTGTTGGAGTCTGCAAAAGACCTGAGACTTGGACGGAGATTTGTCTTCCAACAGAACAATGATCCAAAACATAAAGCCAAATCTACAATGGAATGGTTCACAAATAAATGTATCCAGGTGTTAGAATGGCCAAGTCAAAGTCCAGACCTGATTCCAATCGAGAATCTGTGGAAAGAGCTGAAGACTGCTGTTCACAAACGTTCTCCATCCAACCTCACTGAGCTCGAGCTGTTTTGCAAGGAAGAATGGGCAAGAATTTCAGTCTCTCCATGTGCAAAACTGATAGGGACATACCCCAAGCGACTTGCAGCTGTAATTGCAGCAAAAGGTGGCGCTACAAAGTATTAATGCAAGGGGGCCGAATAATATTGCCATCCCCACTTTTCAGTTTTTTTTTTTTTTTTAAGTTTAAATTATCCAATAAATTTCGTTCCACTTCACGATTGTGTCCCACTTGTTGTTGATTCTTGACAAAATTTTTTAATTTTATATCTTTATGTTTGAAGCCTGAAATGTGGCGAAAGGTTCAAAGGTTCAAAGGGGCTGAATACTTTCGCAAGGCACTGTATGTTATGGGCCTTCAATCTGAAAGCTGCATTAGAGCATTTCATCTACATGCTGAAGTTATATCGTGACCTGTAGGGATCTGGAAAAAGAAACTAATGCTTTCCCACTGAAAGGTAAAATACCTTTGGTGTGGTACTAATCATTTTCTTTATTATTATTTTTGAGTGGCTGAGCTCAGTGGATGGAAAGACTGTTTGACTGACTGACTGCTTTGGGTTTTGCTGTGCTGTGCAGACGGCCTGCAGATGTAAGAGTGGTTTCCAAGGATTTGGGAAGTTCTGTTACCCCGTCAACCCCTGCAGAACAGTATGTCTATCTCCTTTGCTTTACTCTGACCTTATTACATCTGCTTTCTAAAGACAAGCTAGAATTAATAAGCAGCTGGAATTAATTCATCCCATTTTAAAATCTTAAATCTTAAGTCCATGTGAATAATTGGAAGATTTTGATAAACAGGGTTGCAGAGTTGTTGGTCTTTTTTCTGTAGAGCAACGGAGGCTGCAGCAGGTACGCTCGCTGTGAATACATCGGTCAGGGCAAGAGGAACTGCACTTGCTTTACAGGCCATGTGGGCGATGGCTTCGATTGCCGAGGAAGCACCAACAATGTGAGTCACATCATCTATTCTACGGCTTCCTGTTGACCTCCCTCTGCTGCTCCCCTCCCCCCTCACAGGACACTGTTGTCTGTCTTGCAGGAGGTGCACAGACAGCCAGAGAATATCTACTTTCGACAAATGATGTCGGTGAGTTGCTGACATCCAGATTTAATTTTTGATCTTAACTATGATTTTAGTCGTGAGTTAAAGTTTAATTAACCAGATTCAGCAGCGAGCCAATCTGAAGGGTTCAAAACAGTTTTTCTGGTCTTTTGTTTCTTTCACTTGTCCCATATTCCATAACTAGTTTAAATCAGTGGTTCCCAAACTTTTTGAGCCTGAGATAATATATGATGGTGTTCGCAACTCTGCGACGACTGAGTAATTTTAGGGATGGGCATACCGATACCCTGGAGTCGATACTTCGATACCAGCCAGACAAATTATTGGAATCAATACTTTTTTGAGTATCGCGATACCACTGTACAGATACAAAACATGCAATTTGTTTCCACTTCTAAGAGTTGTACATAATGGAATGATGTGTGAAAGCACATTTGCTTAATCTGAATAGTTTCTGTGTCTCATGATGGTGGTAGCCTGTCAAATGTCTTGATGATGCTGCTACTGTTAGTGATGATGATGATGTTTTGGTATCTTTCAGTACTTTAATGCAGGTTATTTCACATTACTTTTTGGTAAATTTATGATATTACTATTACATTTTATATTTGAACATTTTCCACTGAATAAATTTAAATAATCTTAACCTGGACTTAAGTTATTTGATAATTAAAAGACGTTTTAAATATTATTTTTGTTTAATTTCTTCATCAATATTTTTTATTGTTGTTTTAAAAGCATTTCTTTCCAGTACTTCTGTTCTCAAGTTTTTCTTGTATTCAAAAGACACACAACGTAACTTTTAGACTTTAAAAATATGCGTTTCTGATGGCACACCAACATCCCTTATGCACATTTTTTGAATCGTCTCTGGCCAGAGGCGTCCTGAGGCTCTGAAACTGCACTATGTAACTTTTGCGTCCAGGATGGGGCCGTGACGTTGCAGCCGACTATTGGTTGCAGCACCACGTCACTTACTAACAAACGGACACGAACCAGATATGAACACAGCGGGTGTTTTAAAGGCACATCATGTCAGATTGGTCAAAGAAACGCAAGGAAACGTTACCGGAAGAAGCGAGGAAAAGAGCGGAAGGGACAGAACAAGAGTCAAGATAAGACTGTCTTTTACTGGCTGGAATGAGCTCATAGTACAGGTACGATGCAAGATTTAGCCATCGATAGGGGGTGCGCCACTGAGAAAACTGCTAAAAGTTCAATTGTGGACCTTTTAATATTGCATTTGCATTCAAGATATTAATGCAAACTGTACAATCGTGTTGTTTTCTTTAAAGGGACCAAAAGTATCGGCATAGATATTGATAAAAAAAGTACCATAAGCTACTGGTATCGTATCGACATTAAAATTTTTTAGTTTCTCTCATCCCTAAGTGATTTTATGATGTATATGAAATGGGCCATCCTCTAAATGTAAGGCTGTAAAACTGTCAAAATTTTTATAAAATGAGTGGATTAAGTGGATTTTTGTGGATTACAAAATCTCACAGTTGACAGCTGTGAGAAAACACTTATACAGTATGTTGAAGGTGGTAAAAAAAAAATTAATGTAAGGCTTTAAAGATCAGAAACTTCATGAATAAGGAGGATAAAATGTTTTTAGTGGAGTCAGTTCACCGCTGTCTCAAAGCACCTACATGCCCAAAATCAGCTTCTCTCAATGAAATAGTGCGTTTGTATTTTCAATATGGCATAAGTTATAATTAATTTTAATCAATTTATTAGCTAATGCATCAATTTCACAGATATGTTGGAAAGTTTCTCCTGACAACATTTGGTGACAGTGTGGAGAACAAACTCTCTGTAATCTTCTGACAAATCACAACTTAGAGGCAACAGCCTTTGGTGAACCAAGAGAAGCAACAAACATGTAAATCATAGCTACTGTCAATCAAGAATCTACAGCTCAGGAGTTTGAGATGCAGACCTTTGAAATAAACAGCAAGTCTCCGTTCAGGAGAAATTTCCTTCACCCATCACAAATTTTCACTTTGTTTTATGTGTTTCACAGGACTCGGGTTTTACTGGTCTATATGGTGATGGACCGTTCACTATCTTTGTCCCACTGAATGACTCCAACGACATGTCAACTGTGAGGGCAACAACTACTGCTTATCATTAACAGCACTGATCTTCTACCTGTCATCTATCTGCAGTGTGATTGCTGATCTTTGCCTTGTTGGACTACAGGTTGACGAATGGAAGAAGAAGGGTCGTCTGGAGAACTTGATAGGTTACCATGTTGTTTCCTGTGAGATTCTGACTGAAAGTGATCTTAAAACCACCAAGCGTGCCGTCTCAGTGTCGGGGCACACCCTGCAGTTCAGTCTGCAGCAGGTAAAACGCACACCTGCCACGAAGTCACATTGTTAACCTGACTAACACTATTTATCTGTTCAGCATAGCAAAGATTAATGTAGGTGTATTAACAGGTTGCATGTTTACTGTTAAAAGCTCTATCACTTTTCAACAGTATAAACTGTATGTAACAGTATGTAACAGTTTATACTATATATGTTGCCTGTCATTAACTTGGTCAGAAAAAGAATGAATTAAAACAAAAAAAACAAACAAACAAACAAACAAAAAAAACCCAGGAATATTAAGACAAGCATGTGAACAGTTTTAACTTGTGGTATTGCACATTTAAAGTAACATGTTGAAATATATATTATTTGTGCTTGAGTCTTAACCAGGCGTTATCACCTCCCGCATGTCTGCTCTGGTTCTTCAAACATTTGCAGCTGATTTTTATCATTTTTCTCAAAGGTGATGAGTTCCTTTTCTTAATTTAAGAAACAAATTGCTTCCCTCTCCGTTTCTGCAGGGTTCTGTCTGGATCAACAACAATTCCAGGATTGTCAAGAGTGATTACACCACAAGTAATGGAGTTATACACCACATTGACACACCGCTGTTACCTTACAAGCTGGAGGACAAACCCATCCTTCAGACTAAAACGGTGCACAGTTTATTCAAAATAAATCAAATGACCAATATGAATAAACAAGAAAAAAATAAACGGTGGTTTCTCTGTTTCTTTGCGGTTTAGATGGACTTCAAAACAGCAGCTGAAGTTTATGGCTACACTGAGTTCTACAAGCTCATAAAGGTAAGACCAAAATGTAGCATCTCCTGTAGCTACAACTCAGTTCTATGTGGGCATGAATACATATTGAATGCATATCCTTCTTTTAATAATAAAAATAATAATAATAATACATTTTATTTCCGGGCGCCTTTCATGACACTCAAGGTCACCTCACAAAGAAGATCCATAAAATAAGATAAAATACAATGACAATACATTAAAATGATAGAATACAGTAAGTTAAAAGAATAAGAGACGAATAATTAAAAAGAATCAAAGGGAGAAGCACATTTTAAAAAGATGGGTTTTGAGTTTAGCACTGAAGAGAGGGAGAGAGTTGGTATTACGCAGATGGGGGGGTGAGTTCCATAATCGGGGGGCTGCGCAACTAAATGCTCTGCCCCCCATGGAAGTGAGGTGTGAAAGGGGTTCAGTGAGACAAATGGAGGAGGAGGATCTAAGAGTGCGGACAGATGCAGCAATGTGGATGAGATCTGAGATGTACAGTATGGAGGGGCGAGGTTATGGATGGCCTTATATGTGAGAAGAAGGATTTTAAACTGGATGCGATAGGACGGGTGTAATGTGATGAGAAAATGGAGTCCTGGTTATGACACGAGCTGATGAGTTCTGGACCAGTTGGTGTTTATGTAAGGTTTTCTGAGGGAGACCAAGTAGGAGGGAGTTGCAGTAGTCAAGGCGTGAGGTGACTAGACTATGAACGAGAATGGAAGCAGAATGAGGCGTGAGGGAGAAGCGCAGGTGGTTGATACTACGGTGATGAAAGTAGGCTGTCCGAGTGATGTTATTGATGTGGGATGTGAAGGAAAGTGTGCTGTCAAGGATGACACCCAGACTCTTGACCTGAGGGGAGGGAGAAATGTCAGTGTTATCGATGGAAGCAGTGAAACTGTGAGATTTGGCTAAGGTGGCTTTCGTACCTATAAGAAGCATCTCAGTCTTCTCACTGTTTAATTTCAGAAAGTTGAATGTGAACCAGGATTTTATTTCATTGAGACAGTCCAGAAGGGATGAAGGTGGGAGGGTGGAATCCGGTTTAGAGGAGAGGTAGAGCTGGGTGTCATCAGCGTAGCAGTGAAAGTTGATATGGTGTTTCCGGAAGATAAGACCAAGGGGAAAAATGTAGATGATGAATAACAGAGGCCCCAAGACTGAACCCTGGGGAACACCTGTAGTGACGGGGAGAGAGTGAGACGTGAATGACGTGAACAAACTGAGTGCGGCCTGAGAGATATGATTTAAACCAGTCAAGAGGTGCGTGTGAGATACCAATACCAGAGAGCCTGTCAAGGAGGATGAAGTGTGAGATTGTGTCAAATGCAGCACTCAGATCAAGGAGGAGGAGAATGGATAGTAAACCAGAATCTGCTGCCAGAGGGAGATCATTGGTGATTTTGAGTGAAGCTGTTTCAGTGGAGTGCAAAGGACGAAAAGCGGCCTGGAACCGTTCATAGAGATTATTCTGGATTAAGTGAGTGTGGATTTGGGAAACAACAGTTTTTTCCAAAATTTTTTAAGAGAAATGGAAGATTAGAGATGGGAAGAAAGTTATTGAGATTATTAGGATTGGCACCAGGTTTTTTAAGTACAGGAGTAACTGCTCCTGTTTTGAGGAGTGAGGGGACAATGCCAGTCAGAAGAGAAGAGTGAATTATTTTTGTTATGAGAGGGGCCAAGGTGGACACAGAGTTTTTCACAAGTACAGTTGGGAGGGGGTCTAGCTGACAAGTAGATGACTTACAGTTTTTTATTAATTCAGATATTGCTATGACAGATACGGAAGTAGAAAAAGTCTGTGAGGGGAAGGCAAAAGAAACCAGAGGAATAGAATGAGTGCCAGGAGTCAGCTGATGTTGAATATTTTTGATTTTATCAGTGAAAAATGAAACGAGTTTATCACATAAAGTGGTAGAATACATGTATGAAGGCAGTGAGTTAGGTGGGTTAGTGAGGTTACTGAAAAGAGAAAACAGGGTTTTGGAGTCGCCCGTGTTTGAACTGATTAAACTAGAATAGTGAGCAGATTTAGCTTGAGCAATGCAGTTCTTAAAGTGCGTAATGTGATCTGAATACATTTCTTTATGGACAGCAAGACCTTCTTGAAGAGTCGTTCTAGTTGGCAACTTTTAGATTTAAGCAATCTAAGAGCAGGAGTGTACCAAGGAGATGAGCGGGCAAAAGTGACAGGTCTCGTTTTAAGAGGGGCTAGATTATTTAGGAGATCATGAAGATCATTGTTATAGTGTGAAACCAAATCATCTGGGCTAGAGGAGCTATCAGCACAAGGCAGGTTATTTATTGCAGCTGATAGACAGTTCAAATCAATGGCCTTGATATTACGAAAAGTCATAGTTCGTGGGAGACTGGATTTAGACAGTGCCAGGTTAACAGTAAAGGTGAGGAGAAAATGGTCAGAAAAAGGAATGAGGTCTGCCTTGCAGTCAAAGGGAGTGCAACCTTTGACTGCAAATATACAGTATATATATATATATATATATATATATATATATGTATATACACTGCCTGGCCAAAAAAAAAAGTCGCCACCAAAAAAAAAAGGTCATTCACTCTAATACTTTGTTGGACCGCCTTTAGCTTTGATTACGGCACGCATTCGCTGTGGCATTGTTTCGATAAGCTTCTGCAATGTCAAAAGATTTATTTCCATCCAGAGTTGCATTAATTTTTCACCAAGATCTTGCATTGATGATGGTAGAGTCTGACCGCTGCGCAAAGCCCTCTCTAGCACATCCCAAAGATTCTCAATGGGGTTGAGGTCTGGACTCTGTGGTGGCCAATCCATGTGTGAAAATGATGTGTCATGCTCCCTGAACCAGTCTTTCACAATCTGAGCTCAATGAATCCTGGCATTGCCATCTTGGAATATGCCTGTGCCATCAGGAAAGAAAAAGTCCATTGATGGAATAACCTGGTCATCAGGCGGGCGGGAATGTTTTTAAACTGTAAAGCGCTTTGAGTCACGTAACCTGCTGGAAAAGCGCTTCATAAATAAAGATTGATTGATTGATTGATTGATAATAGCTGGGATAGGCTCCAGCAACCCCCGCAACCCTGAACTGGATAAGCGGTACAGAAAATGAATGAATGATGAATGAATAAATGATATATATATATATATATATATATATATATTGATTTTTTGATTTTTATATTGATTTTTAAGCCTCATTCTATATATATATATATATATATATATATATATATATATATATATATATATATATATATTTATGAATGAGGCTTAAAAATCAAGCTTGATTTTTTTTTTTTAAATGCAGTTAGTTTTGTGGAGTTTTGGCTTTTAGGCCCCCCCCCCAAAAAAAGAAATAAAATAAAAATAAGAATGCTGTGAAAATGTAAAGCAGAATTCACTGATTTGAAAATCTGATAAACTATCTTTTATTCCCAATACAACATAAACAACATATGAGATCGTGAAACTGACACAAATATACACCATAATCTCACTTTGAATTTGATTGCAGCAACCCGTCTGTAAAAAGCTGGAACAGAAACAAGCAAAGGCTGGAAAGGTTATTGGCAGAACTTCAAACCCCCTGGAGGAACATTTGACAGCTAGTTTGGTTAACTGGTAGTAGGTCATAGGTGGGTGTGAAAGGAGCATTTCAGAGAGGCAGAGCCTCTCAGATGTAATGATAAGCAGAGGTTCACTAATCTGAGACAAAGTGGCTGTTAAAAATGTGAAACAATTTTAGAAAAATGTTCCTCAATGTAAAACTGTGGCTAAAGATCCCATCATCTACAGCTTGTAGAGATTTATTGAATCAGGGGGAACCTCTGTGCAGAAAGGGACAAGGACGAAGACGAAAATGAATATCACTGCATGGACTGAGGAAGACTTTCAGACATCTGTGAACACAACTCACCATGAAATCCACTGATGTCGGTTAAAGCTCTATCATGCAAAGAAGCAGCTCTAAGTGAACACAATACAGAAAGTGCTGCCGTCTTCTCTGGATGCTCATTAGAAATGTTTTGAGGAAGAGTAGAAACTTTTCTGAGGTCAGATGGATCAAAATCTAGAATGTCTTGTGGACTAAAGTGGACTAAAGATCCAGCTAAACCATCCAGCTGAAAGGTTTTCCTTTTCAGTGTGTAAGGTAATGTATTTTCTGAAGCAGTGTTAGAAAACCTGTCTCTGCAGACTAACACGGATGCATGTTTTGCAAACATTAATTCTCATTTCATTGTCTTCTTGCCTATGTGGCATCCAAGCATAAACTGAGCTTTACTGGCTGAGCCATGAAAAAAAAGTTTCACCACAGCTTCTGCTAAAACTTGTTGACTCACATCTTAGGTATGTCTTATGTGTCTGGATAATTGTCTGTTTCCTTTTTTTTTCCTTTTTCTTCTCTAAGATCATATCTGGTTGAATGAAGTACTTAGTAGATGGTCTTCTCTCACAACCTTGCAATGAATTGCTTTTTGTGGGAGTTTCTGCTGCTAGTATGACAGGTCCTGTTTAATTTTTTGACAGGATGCAGGGTTGCTGCCTGTGCTCGAGATGGCAGTTCACCAACCATTCACCATATTTTGGCCCACCAACGAGGTCCTCAACTCTCTGCCAGCTGAAAGGAAGCACTGGCTCACCAATCCTGACCACCAGGATCAAGTTGCTGCCACTATCAAGGCTCACATCGTGCGCAACTCCAGGGTAAGAGGAGAGGAGCCAAATTAGAAATACTGTATGTTGGTCTTTGATAGAGGTCCCTTCAGACAGCATGCAAAAACATATGATGTAGCAACCAGTAATTGGGCCTCATGCAAAAGCATTAGTACGAACAAATTCTTTCTTAAATGGTTCGTACGAGTGATTTAGGAGAAAATGCCGCATTCACCAAATTTCTCGCATTTCTAATCTGTCAGGCACAAATTCCACAAGCGCTCCAGATATGATGTAGGGGTCTTGCGCAATTAGTCTGCTATTATCCAAACCTAGTTTTTTCACAAAAGGACTATATTTGTCGTTACTTTGAAGCCATTGTGTATTTTGAAATCCAATATAGGCTTAAAATAGGTTATATCATTATTTATCATGCAACTCTGCAATTATAAATTACATTATTATTCGCAATCTGAGCGATAACAAATAGGCTATGTTGTTTTTAAAAATCAAATAATTTTATAAGAAGATTATCACGTTTCAGATGGTTAAGGGTGCATTCACACCAGGAGGGTCCTGGGATCTCAGTCCGATTGGGCGGGGATTTCTGAAAAATTTCGGACCTTTCTTTGCTTTGGTTTGTGGTCAAAATGCAGTAACTGAAGCGCACCAAACCGCCTAGATAAACCACCATAGTGAAGCAACTGCCCACTAGGGGGTGACGCTCCCCAATACAACCACTGATGATGGTGAAAAAGCAGGAAGAAGAAAAACAGACTCCGTGATTGAAGTGGAAATCTCTCTGCTTCTTATTATTTGCCCACTTCATCTCTGTCTACACATTTTCCACTTGTTTATCGTTGTTGTTTTGACCTCAGCTTATTCAAAAATGCGCTGTTTGCTTTGTTTTCCCTCTGACCCAAACAATAACCTACCCCACTTCCTCCTACTTCTTCTTCTGCTTTATTGCGGTTGACAAACATCACTTTCATTAGGTCAGTGGTTCTCAAACTTTTTTGCAGGGCCCGCTTTTCATTGGAAATTATAATGTCAAGCCCCCCCCATCCCACCACCGTTACCATAAGCACCCAAACATTTACTATGAGATACATGAAAAAATGCACTGCATTTGGGGCAGGAGCAATGCCTTTTGAATCATCATCATTTGTTCATTAGTACTTTAAAGAATAGGCCCATTTTTTGTAAAAAGTACAAAAAAGCCCCGACAGAGCCCTGAGCCCCCCAGTTTGAAAACCACTGCATTAGGTAGAGTAGGGTCTATCTGGGGCTCGCAAGACAAAGGTGTGTCCCACTGTAGGACACGCCCCTTGGTTGCAAGCCGCAGATAGATACACTTGATTAGATGCGCTGGATAGTCCGATAGTCTGTTTGCAAGTGAACCGAGACCCCCGGCTTTCAGGCGGAGCAGAGTCCGCTTCTTTGTTGTGCATCAGACCGGACCATGCATGGATCCACCATCAAGTTCAGCTGTGACAAAACACTGGTGGTGAGAAAAGCATACATAAACCAAGGCCAAATATACCTGGGTGCTTAATGTTGCCATTGTAACTTGTGTGCATCAGACCATGCTTCAAACAGGTCTGTTTGAAGCAGACCAAACTGCCAGAGTGTGAACGCACCCTAAAAAAAGACTGATGCTTTACATCGAATTTTGACAAGACTATTGGCCACTTCACTTGCATCTAGCATGTCGGTGTCCAGGGGACACTGGTTTAATTTGTCGTCATTTTGTCAAAAGAAAGGGCAATCAGTAAGCTTTAAGTGAGATCAAGCTACTATAAAATTGAAAGAACATCTTAAACCCCAAAATAGATAAAGTTCAGAAAGGAGGTTCAGCAACAGTCGCTGCTTGCAGCTCTTCTAACGGTAAAACATGCATTCAGTTCTCTTTGTGGCACCAACCTTGGTTTCGTTGTTACACAAAATGTGGAATGTTTGGGTCTGCCTGAATTTGTCAAATTAGAGTTTCACCGTTCACGTTTTTATGTGTATGCGTTATATGAGAGAGATGGAGGGTGATGGAGAGATGACAGACGTGGTCCAGCTACATGTTGGCTCATTTATCCAGTTGGGATGCACAGTACACTTGTGTGTGTATTAAACAAACCTCAAACTGTCATTTAACTACTGTGATGGAATTTTTACAGGTCATGCTAAAAATGACAAATATATCTGTGGCTCATCCAGAATGCTGCAGAATGCTCATGTCCCCACAAAGTCCAAAAAGGAGACATTTTCATTTTGTTCTCAATGTTTACACTGGCTTCCTGTGAGCCAAATCAATTTAAAAATGCTGCTGCTGGTTTACAAGGCTATGAATGGTTCTGGCCCAAAATGTAGTGTTCCTCAAAATTATTCATACCCTCCAATAAATGAAGGAAAAAAATCAGCTGTCACTTAAATAAGCTGAAATTGACAAAAGTAATAATAGATAAAAATTCTATGAAAATCATGACACTGATGTTGATCTGTAGTTCAACAGAAATATTAAAAACAAACAACAAACAAACAAGCGTAATAGGGCTCCGAAGCTAAAATTTTGTTGAGCAACACTTTAGGCAATCACTGCAATCAGGTGTTATCTGTAATGTTCAAAAAGACTTGTGCACCTGTTGACGTCTATTTTGGTCCACTGTTCATGGAAAAAGGTGCTCTTATGTGGCTGGGATAGTTTTGTTTGTTTTGTTTTTTTTTATTATTGTTTGCAACCACAATTCAAAAGCAATATTTTATTTCACAAAATTATAATTTTGTGAATTTTTATTTATTATTAGTTTCTTTAGTTTCTTGTTATTTGAATTACTATTGTGAATTTAGCCTTTTTGTTAATTGGAGGGTATGAATAATTTTGATGACTGTTTACCTGAGCTGCTGACACCATATGAAACACAGAGACTTCTAAGATCATCTAGCTGTTTTCCGTCATGACAGTTAGATCTCTGCTCCAGATATGTGAAAAACTACCAGACAACCGCAAGTCTGATTGGGTTTAAATATTATATTTGGCACCACTTTTCATTATGATGGGAGTTTTTTTTTTTTTCTTTCTGTATATATTTTCTTGTAAATGTACGTTGACGCTGATAGTCATTATGACAATGATGATGCTTTTCCCATTGATGTCTGTTAAGTGTCATGTGTAAGTTCAGGTATCTTCTCGTCAGTTTCTTGTGATCTTGTGAAAAAAAAAAAAAAGGGTTTCCTTATGTATTAAATGTGCTTTATAAATTTGCCTATAACTCATAACATTTTAGAGTGTAGGATGGGTTTAATACTGGGTTAAAAAGTTTAAAACAAATTCAAAGAATATAATGTTCTCAGGAGAGATGGAATCTTGACTCTCTGTGTGTTTGTGTGTAGCTGACATCTGTCGCTCAACCGATGCCGTCTAGATCCTCATCATACCGGACCATGCATGGATCCACCATCAAGTTCAGCTGTGACAAAACACTGGTGGTGAGAAAAGCATACATAAACCAAGGCCAAATATACCTGGGTGCTTAATGTTGCCGTAGTAACTTGTGTGGTCAAATGCCATGAACACCTTTTCTGATATCCAGATCAAAAGAGGAAGGTTGTTTTAGTTTACTTATTATATTATTAGAGTTCTCCAAGACAAGATGGAGACCTAAAACTTCCTGATTGGACCTGAAGAGGAAAATTTAATTGTGGTGACTGATGAAGTGATGATGTCACTCAGTTGCTTTGCTTTTACTTCACAAATGATCTGCGCCAAACAGCAGACTCCATTGTCTCTACTGAATGTTTAATTTCATTCCATTCTCTTTTTTTCTGAGTCTGTAATGCTAAAAGTATATTGATTTTTGTGTGTATTCAGGGGCAAATACTCATAAATGATAATTCAGCCAGGCTGGTGGAGCGATTCATGAGATTCAAAGAGGGCCTGGCGTATGGCATCGACCACTTTCTAGAGCCACCTGGTCTGGGAGCGTTCTGTGACAGTACGGAGAACAAAACCACCCATGTAAGTAGCACAAATGCGCATATTACTGTAACACAGCTGCTGAATTCACTGTCCAAGTGTTCATCTTGTCACACCTGTTCGATTTATTTTCTCAAATCCCTGCTGCAGTCATGAAGAGAACAAAGTTAAGCTGGTTTCACACTGAAATCAGCAAGTCCACATGGGTTTTTGTACACCCAAGTTGACCCCATGTTCCCATCACGCTGGGTTTGCTTTGATGATGTCATCCGTACAACAAAAACCAAGACAGTAAACAGTGGGGAGCGAGCCAGGCTGCAGTTAATGTGCTTTCTTGTTGCACCTTTGTCCGTCCTTTAAAATGGACGAAAATCAGCAGGTGATTTTTTAGCACAGATTGAAAGTAGTCAACGTGGATCTGTGGCCAAAGTAGAGTTGTTTCTGTGCATTATGTAAGACGTGACTGGCACAATGTCATAATGTAGGCATGTATCGATCAACGTCATTGCGTAATTTCGCAGCTTAACCCGGGGTCTGACATTCCCACTGCATGCTGACTGGAACCAAGCCATATGAAGACGATTTTAACCCAAGTCAAACAACTTGCTGAGTTGTTTAATGCGGGTTGACGTGGGTCAATGAGCTTTTCCCACTGCCACTAAAAACTGATTGTTCCTGGGTTTAAATGGGTTTTTTTGGCCAGTGGGAAAGAGGTACTGTGTTAGTGGGAACCACAAGATGCCTTATTTGGGAAATTCAGTATACCAGGTTGAAATAATTTAGCAGGAATCGCTACAGTTGGTGGAATGGAAGTACAAACCAAATTTTAAAAAAGTGTAAGATGTGTAAAATGTAAATGAAAACAGAATGTTGTGATTTGGAAATCTCATCAACTCGTATATAATTCCCAATGCAACATGAACAAGATATGAGATGGTAAAACTGATGCAGTTTACCATTTCATGGAAAATATGAGCTCTTTTTTAATTTAATGGCATCAACACATCTGTAAAAAGTTGCAACAGCAGCGACAAAAGGCTGGAAAAATTATGTGCACAGATCCAAAACAACTGGAGGAACATTTGACAGCTAATCGGCTTAACGGCTACAGGTCATTAGTGGGTGTGAAAGCCAAGTCAAGCCAACTTTATTTATAACGCACCTTAAAACAGAAGGGACTGACCAAAATGCTGACCAGTAAGAATACAAAAAAACAAAAACAAATCTGTGACCAAGTGGTTCTCAAAAAATTGTGGAGCAATTATAAATTTGTAACAGGCTGTGTTACCAGAATACACTGTCACGTGTCCTACACTTCAATAAAAACGGGAACTGATGTCTCCTGTCCACTTTCCGCTTGATGAGTTGCCCAAGCAGTCAATTCAGAGGCCTCCAAACCAAGTCCATAGAGCCTGCTCAGTACGTGCAATGTCTCACGCTGGCAAAACGCGTATGATGCAAGCAGCAGGGAGGCAGACGCCTTCATTATTCCATAAGAGCCACTCTGAAAACGGTTGTTCCATTTGTCCAGCACACTGACGCACAGAAAGCATATTTTCACTTGAAAAAAGAAAGGGCTCGCATTGTGTGCATGGGTGAAAGTTGCTTTTCTGACATGTTCTGGCTGCGTTCCAGTAGATGAGATGTGAATATTTCTTACTGGAACTTCAGGTGCGTTCCGGCTTACTTTCACCTTCGGTGGACTGTCTCTGCAGTTCCTCTGCAGCCCCTTAAGAGTACAATGTTTGTTTAAAATTAAGGTCAGTGTTGGTATTTGAAACTGGACTCGAAGCTCCTTTCTTAAAATGTTTCAGGGGCGCTGTGGAAGCTGCAACTTCACTCCCTCCTGTCCCTTAAAACATTATGACACGGTAAGACCTGCTTCTGAACTCAGATCAGAACACTGGATGCTGCGCATAAACTATGATGGAGTTAAATTTCTTTCTGCTTTCATGCAGGGGAAGAAGGAGAACTGTTTCAAATATCGCTCCAGGTTTAGAGGCGGCTTCAGGCGGTATGGGTGGTTAACTGACCTGGACGATCACTACTTGGGGAGAAACTGTAAGAGAGTTTGTCAGTTTCCTTCATGGGTGCAAAAGTGCTGCAAAAATCACTACGGCAGAGATTGTCAGGGTAAGGAGTTAAAATGTCTGGTTAGATATTCTCCTTATTTGAAAGTGTCTCAGAAAGACTGCTCTGTGATCTGATTCCATCCTGTCTTCATGTGTTTCAGTGTGTCCAGGTGGTGTTGAAGCTCCCTGTGGCAAACACGGCAGTTGTGATGATGGTAATACTGGTTCAGGACTCTGCAGGTGCAATAGAGGATTCAAAGGAAAAGCCTGTGAATTATGTGCCAGTGGTTACTATGGCGGCAACTGCACAGGTATGTCAGACACGAAGTAACACCACAAACAAAACAGAGGGGGGAAAAAATACAACTAGAAATACATTTCTGAAGAAATTCTGCCGATGCTGCTGCTGCCTGCTGGAGATACTTACTTTGATAGACACATCTGAAAACACCCAGAAACTTCTTTTATGAAAACGGTGTGTTTTGAAAATCAGTGATAAAAGAGCTGATCTGCAGGGTGTAACTATGGGTCAGGGTGCAGTCGACTGTTCGCTCTGGAGCCATCTGAGGAATTGTAAGGCAACGTAAGTAGCCTATGGGCTGGTTTATACTTGCTGTGGATGCACGCGTCTGCATTCGGAGCGTTTGTGTACATACTTGATGCAGCACCTGAGGAGCACAGGACGGCCAAAATGCTCAATACTTGCTATTGGAGCGACAGTGGCTCAGGTGGTAGAGCAGGTCGGCCAATCCTGGATCGGCGATTCGAATCCCGATCCCCCAGCCATATGTCGTCATGTCCTTGGGCAAGACACTTAACCCCCCTTGCCTTGTATGAATGTGTGTGAATGTTCCGGTGGTGGTCGGAGGGGCCGTAGGCGCGAAATGGCAGCCACGCTTCCGTCATCCTGTCCCAGGGCAGCTGTGGCTACATACATAGCTTACCATCACAAAGTATGAATGAGGAGTGAAAGAATAATGGACCTACTGTGAGCGCTTTGAGTTCCTGGATGGGAAAAAAAGTGCGATATAAATCTAATCCATTATTATTATTATTATTATTACTGTTTTAAGTCATACTGTTATATGACTTATAACAGTAGCCATGTTTTCATGCACAGTTTCTTCAGTCAGGTTATAATTGTTGTCAGACCTCTGCTGTTTACATAAACCCCGAAAAAAGTTTTTCTGATCATAACATGTGTTCACATGTATCACATGTTGGAGTAAAATGAACCATTTTGACATGTGCAGAATTGTCTGACTTCTCAGAAGTGAAGCAGTAATGTGATGTTAACAAACACCACTGTATGCGTATTTACTGCCATCTTGCCAATTTCAGTTTCTCCTCCCTTTCTTAAATTAAATTCTATTAAAATCTGAAGAAATGTATTTGGATTACATACTGATGGGCTCTCTTTAATACTGCCACATCTTCTACTGCAGTATTCTGTGAAGTGGTTGCATTATTCAGAGGCACACATTCCTGGAATAAACCAGTAACCTTCAGTGAAATCAATAATTAGTCATCATTTAGAAATAGTTTTAAGCAGCGGTTAAAAACACACCAACAATGTACCACCACGTATAACACTGGTGGTTGCTGTTATTATTTGAGATTTGTAAACACATTTTTAACTAGATGCTGTTTTTAATCTGCAACATTTTGATGTATATGTACACTGTTGCAGTTTTGCCCTGTCCCTATATTATTTTATATTGTATTATGCCCTTGCACTGTTTTTTTTGTCCATCTACCTGCTTAGGAAGCAAAGATGGAAATAAGGCTATTGGCTTAACAGTAATCTTGCATATTTACAAAGATTTGGACCAGTGGGTAAACTCTGCTGGAGAAAAGTGAAGCTACTTCCTTGTTTCCCAAAAATTGTAATTCTTTCTTGATCCACTAGGGGCTGGCTCCAAAACAGAGCAAATCCTCATAGACCCCCATGTTAAAAAGGCCAACTTCACAGCAGAAATAAACATGTTTATTGCCTGGTTCAAAAAATCATATTAGGTTTATTAGGTCGAGTGCACCTTCACGTCAACTGCAAGGGGTGTGGTTTTTTTTTTTTATAACTCATCCGTTTAGATGTTATTTAATCTTGAAATAACACATAATTAGGGGGGGCTTTTGATTACCAGGCGGCAGACTGGGTGCCGATTTTAGCCATTGAGATTAATAATTAGCTCCCTGCTTGCTCCCAGGAAGGCCTCAGCCTGTAGCAGAGTTGGACAATGGCTGTCAATCATTTGCCCTGTGGCTCAGAGCAGCCCTGTCTTGGCGATGGTGGGAAACGCCCAACTGGCTTCAATTTTAGCTCCAATAACACCGAGCTGCAGCTTGTGCGTCGTGAGTGGGGGGGTAGTGGTGGGTTGTAGTTAGGGGAAGGGTTAGGGTTAGATTTTACGTGCTGTCATTGGTGTGGTGGGTGTGATGTGTAGAGGTGTAGTTTGTAGGGGTGTGGTTTGTAAAGGGCGTGGTTTGAAGCAGCTCTGACTTTTTAGCTCTGCAGATGTAACCGGAATTTACGTCCATTTTGTTTTTACAGTCTTTGTTTTGGACACACTTTACTATTACATCTAATGGGAAAGTGTGTCCTAACTTCTGACTCTACATGAAAGTGTACATTAATATGCCTGGTTGCTATTCTTAAATAAATTGAATTTGTTTAAGAATAAACTTGAAATTTGAGACTTAAAGTACAGGATTACATCACGTTGACCTACAAATGATGTAACAGGTATGTGCACTTCACACTTCACTTGTGTGAAGTGAGGGAAGGGGGATTGGTGATGGACTTTTGAGGGTGTTTCGCATTTTGTTTTAGGTCGAGATGTCATTTATTTATTCTGTATAGTGTTTTTGACCAGATAAGGTTGCTGTCATGGATGGAAAATAAATGTGTGGTTAAAAGTCAAAATCTTCTTCTTGTTCTTCTTCCTCTTCTCCTTCTTTTCCTTCTTCTCCTTCTTCTTGTTGTTGTTCTTCCTCTTCTTTTTCTCATTCTCCTTGTTCTTGTTCTTGTTCTTCATCATCATCATCATTGACTTCACAACCACAAATGATGACAGAAGTGTTCTTTTGCTTTTGGATCACCACACTGACTCACTGCAGAGCCAGCTTCAGAAAGCTAGTTTATACCTGGCTCCGACACAAGATACTTAAACTGTTTCATGTAGGGCAGCAGCTCCCTCCCACCCTTAGGGGGAGCTCCATCATTCTATGGTAGAGAGAATATTTCCAAAGCTTGATCATAAACAGGTTATTCAGATCTATTTAAAAACGCACAGAGAGGTGATTTTGGTAACAAAACAAGGGGGGAAATGAGTACAATAAGGTGGACATAAACAGGATATCGGAATGAGACATGAACATGTTTCCACTCTCCACCTCCACTGTCAATTTGGTCGTTATATTACCCCTTGACACAAAAAAAAGCCCAACCTAAAGCCAGCAAAGACTCCCCATCAGCTCTCTAGCAGTCTGTCACCATAGCAACGCTGCACACTCGCCATGCTTGGATGTGCTTGGAGCTTTTGACGAACCCGCCAGCTGTCTTCACTCAGCAGACCGAGTTAAAAACACGAAACAGCTGCAGATTGTCTGTTTTAGTTTCACAGTTTCCTTTGAAACAATTCCCTCTGTGTTTCTCAGCAGGGAAATGCAGGTGTCTCCGCTGTGGAGAAGAAAGCTGTTGAACAAGCAACACACTCGGTCATGTTGGCTTTGAACCATTGAACTGTATTTAAGGATTAGTAATTAACTCCCCTTCTTTAGGTCTACTGGATGATCCTCACCATAATATCAAAGCTTCAAATCATATCACCACAGACTGCAGTATTAAACTGTGTCTGCAGGAATCCTGGATGTCTGTAATAACTCCTAATCTCACACTTTCGCTAGATTGGAAAATGTGTGAAATCATGTTTCTGTCTCATAGCCTGCAACTGTAAGCAGGGGAGGTGTGATGAAGGCATTGAAGGTACCGGGTGTGTCTGTGAGCCAGGTTGGGAAGGTGATCGCTGCGACCGTAAGATAGGTGAGTATTGCTCCTGGATACAGGTAATAAATGACTTCCATATCTGATCTCTGCACTCACTGTGTCCTACTGAAGATTTGGGGTAGGAGAAAAAGTTGTTTTTTTAAATGCGTCGCAATGCAGATGTGAGCAATTCCAAATCAGCATCCCAGGCTGAGTTAAAAGCTAACGAAAAATGATGTGTTTCAAGAAGAGACTTAAAAGCAAAGAGAGAATCAGCCTGCCAAATGCATCATCGTGTTGCAGATTAAATATTTCCTGAAGCTGAAATGAATCATCTTATACAGTAATTGTGAGCATCATGATACATATCATGTTTTTACAGGTTTGATCCCGGAGGAGTGCCGGCAGTGCCACGTTCAGGCCCGCTGTGTTCCAGGTACTGGTTGTCTGTGTGCAGAGGGATTCATAGGCAACGGCACGTTCTGCAGTCCAGCTCCACGTGAGTATTGTTCAGCCAGAAATGCTGAATCACTGCATCTTGATAGTGATTCTTAAAGGAACTGAAGCAGCACAGTTACAATCAGGCCAACCGCATCCTGGTAACTTCAGCGTATTAGACAAATAACAAGCTCTAACCTTCTCCTAATAACATTTGTAGCTGATGACCATCAGTGTTAGATCACCCTGACCCAGCTGTGGCTCAAAGAAACAACTCCACGCTGTCTTAGGGAAATAATTGCTGTGATTGTGTTTGAGTCTGGTGTATGAAGAGGCTGCATTGACACGCTGGGCAGTTGGGCAAAATATGAATGATTGAATAAATAAAAAGATGAATGAATGAATGAATAAAAAATGAATAAATAAATACATTTTAAAAGGAAACCTGGAACACCCCACACCCCTGAGATTCTTTACTTTGACACATAACTTGTTTAAAATGATTACTTCTGATGTAATTCTTTAAGGCTTGTGATTTTAAATTCTGCCATATTGGCTCTTGTCAGTCAGACTGCAGATTTAGCAAAAGCTATTTAATATGTAGGTTCAGGAGAGGTCAATCTGTGGCTAAAGTACTTAATCTGTATGCAATAATCTTACATATAAACCCCACTAGTGAACTCTGGCATATTTTCTCAATGAGGCGCCTCCTAACGAAGACTAATTGAGCATCTATCCATCCATCCATCCATCCGTCCGTCCGTCTGTCCGTCCGTCCGTCCGTCCGTCCGTCCGTCCGTCCGCCCGTCCGTCCGCCCGCTCGCCACTGATTTAACTGACAGAGTGTATGGGTTATGTTTTATGGCTATGTTTGTGATTGTTGTCTCATTTTATAAACTGATCTGGAGACTGTAAACTGAATTGGCCTTCAGGGATACATAAAGTTGTTGAAACTGAAACTGAAGCAGACCTGGGCTCGAGTCCCCAACACGGCACTCAGGTAAACCACTGTGGACCCCTGAGCAAGTTCCTTAACCCCCACCAACTGCTCCCCGGGCGCTTTAAATAGCAGCCCACAGCTCTCAGGGGGCTGCTATTTAAATGCTATTGCTGCTATTTAAATGTATACCTCTGACTCCATGTTCACCTTTTTCTGCTTCCCTTCCCTTTTAACCTACGTGCCATAGGTACATTGGGAATGCGTGGGCACCATAATGCGTACACAGATGCATTGCCAGCAGCAAGTACATTGCAGCCCTAAAGTCTCGAACCAAACCGTGATTTTATTTTTTTTTTTATTATTGTTGCACCCCTAATATATATTTTTTACAGAGAGTTTTGCAAACTTCAGGCTGACAAGGTGAAAACTGAAGGGATTTGCCCACAGAAAAGTTGCTCCAGTTAGTTATTCTGGCCAATCAGTCTCCTATCTGAAAAGTTCACTAGCTAAAATACTATAATCTGGCATGACAATGCGACTCACATAAAGAAGGTGAAGCAAGATGTGGGAATCTCCAGCTAAGGTTGTTCTGCTTCTAGCTGCAGCCTGTTGAGCATGGCGTTTTTTTTCCATTCATGAAGGAGCCTTACTGACTCTGGATGTGTCACAGCAATATATTCAGCATCTTCCGAAAAATCGGGTGCTGCTTTACTGCAATCACCCCCCATATTATAAAGTTATGAATTTGTGACTCCGTCAAAAGGAAATTTCTCCAGCGGACCCTTCCCCTTTTCCCTTCAAGTCAAGCTTCTAGGCCAAACCTGTTGTTTGGTCTGGACTCGAACAGAACCGTACAGAATTCACTGGACTGGACTCTGATCAGCAGGTCCAACCTGCTGGCTGTGCACAGACTACAGAGTTGTTCTGCCGCTCCTGTTTCAGCTCACACTATATTGGCATCCGGCTCGAAGGACCAAAATGTTTGGTTAATGCTTTATCAACCCTGAAGGAATGAGACAGACAAGAACGAGTCAACACCAAGTTAGAGGTTTAACTCGCAAGGGGAGACGGTCTCACACCATCTCCGAGGTTTTTCTCAGCCTTGCAGCTTTTTATTCACACAGGTCATGGTAGACGAATCATCTCCTTGTATGGAAACAGTTTGACAGAAACAGTAGCAGAAGATAGTAGTACTTTTCCAGAGAGCATGTCACATTGAAGCAGATCATTCATGTCACACACTTATTGATAATATATAAATATTCTAACAATTTCACAACACAGCGTTAGCCATTCTTTCCCTAATGCAGATAAACCTGTGGAGTATTTTAAGCTTTCACAACTAGCGTAGTTCAATTTGTAGGATCTTTAAACTGAAATAAAAATGGTTGCAAATTGGCTCTATGACGACGTCCGGCCAGACTGAACAGCAGCTTCTATGGTCAGAAGTCCTCTTCAGCAGAAACGAGTCCTCTGAGCCGATTCTGCGGACAATCTGTCTGCACCGCTGTCAGACTATCGAGTGTTCCCCGATGAATCACATACATCCTGCTTCCCTTTCAACACATTCCCTTGGACCTTAGATATTAAAAAGTAGTGGTCACTTCTCAATTATCACTGCTTTTGTTTTTATTAATATTACAAAGCAACTGAAAATTATTGTCTTTGATTTACTTTTGAAGGTTTTTTTTTCTTATTGTTTAAAATGATTTCACTTAGATTAAATCAATTGCTCTTATTGAGGAGTGATGTATGGTTTACAACAGCCGAATGACACCCAATAATTAAAACAATCACATGTTACAGTATGTAAATTGATTTGGTATTGTCCAGCATCAGTATCAGCAGTTATACAATTTCAGATATCAAATCGGAACCCCCAAAAGCAAAACAGTGCATCTCTCATCCTCATCATCTCACTTATTTTCTGTCTTTATATGGATGCGTGTTTACAGTTCTCTGCTCTGGTGCACACACACAGCTGAGCACACTCCCACCAGCGGACACAGAGTGTGTGTCTGAAAATAAGCCACGCTAAGCACATAAAAATATCTGAATTTTGTAAATCCTGGCTGTGTCACAGCCTATCTTTGCAAGCTGTTTACCAATGCCTCGATCTAGCTTCAGTCTGGGGTGGAGCTGGATCTTTCAACCAAACATTTTTTAAGCCCCATTCAGCTTTTGATTAGTTATTAACATGTTTAATTGAGAGCAAAGCCACGTTCCTCTCACAGCATTGGTAGGTGAACTTGTGGTGGGAAAAAACCTCAGTTTTTTGTTTAACAGGAGTTGAATTTGTGGGTCCATTACGAAGTTATAAAAATAACATCGACATTCGTGTCAGACACCTGTTCCCCCAGAAAAAGACGATAAACCCTCTTGACCGATATTTGACATCTGGCTCCTTGTTAACATTTTAATGTGATGGGCCATTAATCAGGCCCGGTGACCTCTCTTTGATGTGACATACAAAGCTGTAGTGGAGGTAATACAAACTTGTATGGATGTAAAGTCGTAATGGGAGATCCATCAGGCCCCTGTTGAAAAGTAGCGTCCAGCAGGACCCTTTGAAGATAACAGGTCAGAGACAGTTCATGGTGAACAGCTGTGTCAGTTGCCTGCCAAAGTAGTGTCTGTGTGAAAAAGGATTGCATAACTTTTTCTTCTGGAATGACGCGAGACAATGCAGCTGAGTTTTGCTTACGCACTGTATCACATGTTAGCAAACGGATGTCAACAACACACCAGCTGTTTTGAACATGCACCAGGGCTGATTCAACAAAGAAACACAAGAAGACAACATTTAGAGAGTAGAGGAAAAGAAAGAGAAAGGGACAGTCCTGTCTTTTACCAGAGTCAAGACTGTCTTTTACTGGCAGTATACTAAAGGTAGGATGCAAGTTAACTGTCAAGAGGGGGCACACCACTGAGAAAAATCGGCCATAGTTCTGCAGTGCTTCTTTAAGACATGATTTGATTTGCAGATCTGGAAATTACTGGTGTACCATAATTAGGGGAAAGTTGTATAAAAAAATTAGGGGGGAAGGCCTGGCCAAGCCCTGAACTGTATAAAATTAGCAGCTCCACAAGAGTAAAATGAGTCTGGACCTGGGTTCTGACTCACACATTTGTATTTTTGAGGTTGGTCCAATAAATGCACCCTGCTTGCACCTTACCGTCTTCAGATAAAGTTTTTGATCCCAGTCTTTGATTTTTCCACTGATAGTTTTTGAGCTACAATTTTACGTCTTTTTAAACCTTTCTTAGCCAGACATCCAGATAGATCAAGTGTTGAATCCACAACTAATTTAATTGATTCTGACGTGATGATAGCTGACATTAATGCAGACATAAACAAGTTATCAATTCACCTCTCTTTTTCATGCTCCTCACTGCAAAAACTCGCATGCCTGAGATGAGGGACAGTGCTAGAATACTGGACTAAGCCCTGTGTAATATGTGCAGAATGCGGTTCTTCATGATCTTGTTGAAACCTGCATAGATGTTCCTGAAGATGTGGCCTTAAGGCAGAAAATGTTGCTGTACAGTAGAGAGCCGATTAATTTTATGCATTGATGCTGCAGAAACATGATCCAACTCCACCTGATCTATCACAGAACCCTGATCCCACCCCGTATCATCTCTGAGGGATCAGAGATCACATTGTCAAGCCTAGATTTGTTCCTTGTCTTTCATACTTAACCTCCTATAAATTGAATGAACGCTTTAATGATTATCTGACTGCAGAGAGAGAAAAATGAAAATCCTTTAATCTTTCGTAGGGGAAAATCATTTTTAAATTATTCAATGATATTCTCACATTTTGATTCAAACTGGAGATCCTCTGAATATCTTTGATCCACAGGAACTTTCATGGGTGTCTCTTTTGGGCCAAATCTTAACCACATAGCTCTAAATATTTTCTGTATGCAGTTAAATTAGATTCAGAACAAATGCATTGATCACTGTTAATGGTAATATTATTGTGCTGATGAAAATTATTACTTTTATTTGTTTCTGGCATTGCTCACAGTGTATGACAGAGAGCATATAGCTTACAGATTACCGTCTTTCTACAATCTTTCAACCACACAGGGATATCTTTGAAATGTGAGGCCCAATTGAGTGAATGTAAATTAGGAAGAGAAAACTCCCCTAATTTCTTTAGCCTCTCCATACATTACCTTTATATACGGGATAAACAACTGTTCCAAAAATGAAAAGGAAGATAGCATCTGATAATAATGCTTATAAATTGACTGTAGTATAAAATAAATATAGAAATCTTGGTACAATATTCATCTTCACAGAATTGACCCTTCCAATGTGAAAGTGGTCACATCAACCATCATTTAAGATCTTCTTGGCACCTTTGTAGACGAGGAGTTAAGTTATCAGAAAATAACACGTGAAAGGATTTAATAATCTTTACTCCAAGATACTTAAAAGACTCCAAAAAAAAGCTCGAATAGCAGATCTGGATGTTTCTCTGTATCAAATATGGGAAATGTTCACTTTTAGCATAATTTATTTTATACCCTGATATTGTTCCAAATTCTTTCAAGGTTCAAGGAGTCTTTATTGTCCCCGTAGTTTCTCACTAGCCGTGCTAAAACACAACAACAACAGTCATTCAAACAACAATACTTTAAGACCCAGCATTGTTAGTGGCAGTTTTAAAGACAAATTTAACACTCATTTAATTTAAGTACTAACTTGAGTTGAGTATTAACTTGAGTACTTGTCTTGTCATTAACCAGATGTTGTCTATCCATTTATTGGTTATTGTTTAGCATTGGTCAACTGTGGAATTCACTCAAATTCACTCACTCTTATGTCAGGCGTCACGTGATTCCAAACCACGCAGTGTTTGTGAAGGAGAGTCTGATCCCCTCCCCCTCCCTTTTTAAGAAACACTTCCTAGTTTTTGTAAACCCAGGAGAAAAATCAGTTGCCGTTTCACCTCAGGGAATGATTTTCTGCCATTATATAGAACATTAAAGATCAAAATCTTTTTAAAACCTGAACATTGTTAGAAAACAACCAGAGGGCAGAGTTCTACAATTAAAACAGGTATAAATGTGAAATAAGGATTTTTTTTTTTTTTTTAATCAGCTGTGGACCTTATGTTAGTTTATACAGCAAACTAACATCAAAACTAACATTGCCAACATCAAAATGGGATTCTGACCTATCCATGATTCCTATTCAAAATTTCTGGCCTCAAATATGCTTAAATACCTTTACAATGATTAAACATCCAAACTTACAACTTATACAATATAAAATTCTTTACAGAACACATTTTACAGGAAAGAAAATGTTCCAGATGGGTCTAGCGTCATCAAACATCTGCATACAGTGCACAGAAAATAAACCAGATGACCATATGCATGCATTGTGGTTTTGTGCAGCAGTGCGTAGATTCTGGCTTGAGGTGTGTAAAGACCTATCAACATGGTTTAAGTTCAGAATTCCAGCCTACCCCATTCTTTGCATTCTCGGCCACCTGGGTGATATTAAAGGAGCCCTATCATGAAAAATGGACTTTTAAGAGCTTTTCAGCATGTCAGTGTGTTATTTCCTTATCAAGAAATGATTTAAATCGTTATTTTTCTTCATTCATGCATATTTGAGTAATCTACATGAATGTTTAAACCAAGCGCTACCTCCCTGCAAACGGCTGACTACCCACCCCGTTACGTATGAACGTGGCACCAATCACGAAAGTCCAAATGCGCACGCTCAGTATCGTAGCAAGACGCCCTCTGTTGAACAGAAACTCAGAGAATCCTATTCACACTCTCTGAGGAAGAAACTAACACCTGCAGGAAGATTTCCTCAGAGACAAGCAGCCATCAGCTAACAGATGTTTGCTCCAGAGTTCAGGAGAATTTTCTTCCTTTTTTTTTTTTTTTTAAGCTCTAGAGGACAGCAAGTTGGGGAAAATGCAGTTACGTTCAGCGTGGTTATGTTCAGCGTGGGAGTTTATTTGTTGTACTGGATGAATCGACTTGCCAGAAGTGGTTGGATTTTAACTTCAGAGCAGGGAAAAAAAACTCAACTTTGTGTGTGAACTTCCTCCTGACAACTTCATGAATCTCGCAAAAGTGTTTTTTCTCTGGATTACTTCTGAAACCTGACGCAGTTCCTACTATAAAACGCGCATGGACAGACAACAACACTGGTGAGTCAACACATCTCTCAGCTCAATGCTAACTGTTAGGCTATTTTGTTCGCTAATTTACTTACTTGTCAGGGGTCTCTGTGGTACTTCTGTGGTACTGCGTGTACTTCAAACTCCATGTCAGACTCTGGGCGAGCGCATACAGCTCCATAACAGGCTGGTCTGTTTTATCCCGTCGATCGGAGTCCGATTATCCATCAATGTTTACTCTAACATCCACGTGAGAGCTGCCAGTGCCGGTGCTACAGACAATTCTGTGACCCTTCAGAATAAGTGTCTCTTCCGGGGCGACGTCATAAATGGGCGTAAAACATCTGCAATTGTGAAGCTCCGCGGTTCAGGACAGTCAGCCATCTTACTTCCGTGTTGGAAATTAATGCATCGAAAAACAAATTAACACCAAATTAGTTTCTATATCGATGGAACATATCTACTTATAAATCCTATATTTCTTTTGAACATTTAAAACATTATACACTCCTTTAATATAAAAGTAAAACAGCACACATGGTCTCCACTATCCTATGTATCGCAAAAAAACTATCCTCCTGAATGAAACAAAAAAACGTGACATCAATCAGCTCAAAATCTCTCAAACCACATCAGAATGAATGATGTCTGCCTCCTCAGAACCTCAACTGAGGAATTTCACTCTCTCGTCCCCTTATTAGCTCCATCCTTCGTGGAGGGAGGGTTGTGGCCTTTCCCCCGGGGGGGGGGGGGTTAAACAACCTGAAACTGGGCTGCCTGGTGGGGATGGGGGTGGGCTCCTTTGTGGGTGGGGGGCAGTGGCGTGGCCTGGGCTGGGCAGCCGGACCCTTCTGGGGGGGATGGGCCTGGGGCTGGGCCCCTGTTGACCTGGGGCTGTTCCCCCCTCTTTGGGGGGGGGGGGGCTCGGACGATTTCCGGGGGGGTCTGGGTTGCCCCAGGCTGATCCGCAGTCTTGATGACTTGGCAGGCTGTGTTGCTGGGGGTCCACTGGCCCCGGGGGCCAGTCGGTCGTTGGGCTTCGGGGGGTGGGGTTGGAAGTAGTTGTTGGCTCTTGGACTGGGACTCGCTACATTCTTTCCTGCCCAGGCCGTCCAACACGGTATGGGGAGTTGGGGAGGAAGATGTGTGTGGCTGGGTAGGCGGGGTGGCATGTTTGTGAGTGGGTGTATGTCGGGGTGGGTGTGTTGGAGGTGTTGGGGTGTGGGTTTGCATTTATAAGTTTGCGCGTGTGTGGCGATATGGTTGATTTTGGGGGGCTGTGTGGGTGTGTGAGTGGGTGCGGATGTGAGTGTCTGTGTGCGTGCGCATGTGTGTGTGAGTGCGTGTGTGAGTTTGCACGTGTGTGTGGTGGTACGCTTGTGTTTGGGGAGCTGTGTGAGTGTCTGTGTGTGTCGGTGTGAGTGCGCATGTGTGAGTGCGTGTGTGTCCATGTATGAATGGGGGGCCAGCACCTGGCAGGGCCGACGCCTGCTGTCCCTGGTCCCTGGGTGGCTGTGCCTTGCCACCGCTGGGCACTCTGGCTGGGGCCTCCCTTTGACCCTATCTGGGTGGATGTGTGGTGGTCTCTGCGGTGGGCTGGCTGGGGTCTGTGCTCCTGGGTGGCTGCTGGTCTCCTTGGTCCTGGTGCCCCCCGGCCTGATTTTCATGGGGGCTTGGTCACATTCACACAATCACTCGTCACCGATCACTCCTCATTCTTCCATCTAACATCTTGTTCCCACACTTACTAACTTGCATGATGATGATTTCACTGTGATGTCATGTGGTGACATCACCACTAACTACAGCTGTTCCTTCCTCTGTGCGATCAGTGTCTGGTTTGTGATTATTATTGTCTGTTCCAGCTTGTCTGTCTATCAGAGGTCTTAATGATTGTCAGCTTTGTTTCTGTTCAAGATGTTGCAGGTGGCACTTTGTTTTCTTACAGGTGCAGCAGCTCTCTCTCTTTCTATCAGCTCTCTTTTCTCTTTCTTTTTCACTCTCCTTTCTCTGTCCCCTTTTCTTTTCCCTCTTGTCAGGTCCAGCAATAATATGTAAATTCAATAATATAATAATTACAAAGAAAAAATAAATAAGTAAATAAATAAAGCATAATATTTGTACATCAAGAGGAGCCTTATACCCATAAGGCTCCTCTTGGCAAAGCAAATCTGCCTGGGACAACACAGCAGTCAGACCCCCATTCTGTTGCTATGATGCTTGGCAGGACATGTAAAAAAAGAGGGGGAAAAAAAGTTTATACAGTAAAAGAAACCTTGTCAATGTATCATTCTGTAAATTATGACATCATGTAAATGCTCTGATATCACTCTGGGGGAGGTGCACTTACGCTCCATTTGGGTTAGATCACTGTTTGATTTAAAATGCAGGTTACACCTTCTACCCAAATAACCCCACCATTTTTTTTCCCAATATTCCTTACCGTTTAACTTGATCTCCACAAGCTTGTGGAAAGTGGGTGCAGAAAAGCTGCTAAAAATGTCTGTAGTGTATGTACAGTATGTAGTGTTACGCTTATTAAAATAAGAGATTACAGAATATCATTTTCTTCTTGTTCAAGTGAAATGAAGCAGAAAATTAAAGATAAAACTCATTTTAACAAGTCACATTTAAACTCATCAAGCCACAGGTCAAGTAAAAAAATCCACCTAATTCAGGAGAAATGGAAAAATGCCCAAAGATATAACAGAATGTTTTAATCAATACAAAAGCACATAAAAAGACAAACTTGTGTTTTTGTTAGCTTTGAGCAGTTTATGTTTAAAAATGCTGCTGGTCCCTATTCCCTCGGTTACTACAGTAGCCCAGAAAAAAACAAACCATTTTGGCGGTTTAGTTCATAATTTCCATTTGTGTTATAAGATGCCTATTTATCCTAAATTTGTCCTGAATCCATCCTGTGAGCCAACCAGATGTTTCATTAAAAACTCTGCAGCTGTAGACCTCTGCTCTGAATACAACGGGGGCTGCCACCTGAACGCAGACTGCAACCAGACAGGACTGATTGTCAACTGTACCTGTCAGACTGGTTACCAAGGAGACGGCTTTTCCTGTGAACCCATCAACAGGTGTGTGGCTGGTCACCCCTCTGACTTCGGTTCCCTGAAGACTCCCTGATGTGTTTGTCTCATTTTATTCATTGCTGTTTTTCTGAGCAGATGTGTTGAGGAGGAGAACGGTGGCTGCAGCGACTTTGCTTCTTGCAAGTTTACTGGCCCAGTGAGTAAAAGCCTTCTGTCTTTAACATTTCTATTTCTATGTTGTTACTTGGTTTTTTTTACCCTCACATTCCAGCAGCTGAAGTGAGCCTGAGCAGGTCTACTGTGAAACAGGATGTTTTAAAAAGAAATTAACATAAAATGTATCATTTTTTTCAGAATGAACGGGAGTGTGAATGCCTGCAGGGGTACGTGGGTAATGGAGTCCAGTGTCTGGAAAAAGTGGTGCCCCCTGTTGACCGCTGCCTGGAAGACAACGGAGGCTGTGACCCTGTGGCCTCCTGCAAGGACCTGCATTACCATGGTAACATAGCATCACCATAGTAACACATTGTTATTGAATTCTGTTGTCAGAGGAACACATGGCTTCTTGTAACTATGGTGACATCTGTTTCTTATTGCCATCCACAATGAGGTGTTACCATGGTAACAGCTCAAGAGCATGGGAGGTAACACATTCAGAGTAGCCCTCCCTGTTTACAGATTGAATTGGTATTACCATGGCAACACATCTGTAACATCTGTCATTGTGATTCGAGTTATGTTATGTTACCATGGAGACATGTTTGACTTGAAGTGAACCAGCAGCTGCTGCAGTTTTGTCATGTGCTGTCTATGTTGAACATGAGCCATGTTGGTTCTACACTCCACCTGTATTGCTGTTTCCATGGTAACTACTAAATCCCCTGCTTTTGACCTTTATATTATCCTCGTTACCATGGAGATACTTGAAAACATTGTTCATTAGTTCTGGATTTGAATCCAGTCTTTTGGGGAATAATTGTAAAGGAAACAAACACTGAACTGAACTTTTTAAGGCCCAAAGCTCGTTAACATGAAGCTCATTAATATCTGGAGATGATTCTCACCTGGTGCTCATCCCTTGGGGTATAATGATCATTTAAAACAAAAGAAAAAAAAACATTGTTAATGGTGCAGTTTGTATGAGACAATTACTTCACTGTTAATGAGATAGCAGGTGCTGTTCACCTGTGGTTTCAGTCTGAAGTCATTCATGTCTCACAGGTGAAGATTATACTGTTGTGAAGAGACACAGATGATTAGTAATCTGAGATGAAGGCAGCACATTTTTGTTTCTCAGCCAACACAGCAGGAGTGTTTCACCTGCGCTCCCCTGAGGGAAAGTACAAGATGAACTTCAGCCAGGCAGACGCCGCCTGCCAGGCCGAGGACGCCACATTGGCCACCTTTAAACAGCTGGGAGATGCACAGCAGGTAAACCCACACACAGCAGGGGTTTCCATGGAGACACCAGACTAGTCGATTTATTTCCTTCATATAAATTGCATGAAGGCTAATTTAACAAAAAAAACACAAAAAAATTTGATCAAATGACAGATATCTCTAGATATCTCTGTTCTGTTATTTTCCTATAATGTATCAATAATAAGTGTATGTATGTGAATGCGAATGCTTTCATGTGGCTTGTAGTGTAAAAATGACTTTGGTCAGTGCTTAATAAATAGTCCATACCTACTTTTTATTTATGTTATTGGATGAAAACAAGTTTATTTGTTCAGTTTATCAGACATTGTTTATCATCTTAGTAAAGAAGCCCCAGGCCTGGAAGTAACAAAAACAATCCTTTTAAAAGATGTAGTTTATAAAAATATTGAATTAAAAAATGGAGTTATGAAATTTACATAAATTGATCGCTCACTTCATTTTTAACTTAACCCCTGTTTCCACCAAGGGATCTCTGAGAGGGGGGGGTGTTTTTCTGTACCCCTTACTCTGTTACTTTCCCACCCCAAACTTTCTTTTTTTGGTGGGAATTTCAGTCAGGAAGTGCATCACCTCCTTTTTGGTTTGATTTCTTAATGGTGCAATTCCTCCCTTTAAAGCACCTTTCCCTTCTTTCTTTTCTAAAAACACACAAAAATTTTTTGAATATAAACAGTCCTCCCTCACTTCTAAGACACACCCCTTATTCCCTCTGCCTCCCAATGCAGAAGCAAAGGTCTGACAGGCAGGTCCGTTGGACAATCCTAGAGGTGCCCCCACTTCAAGGATTGGTTGGAGTTTTCTTGAATATTTACAGATTGGAATAATATTTTATTTTGATTAATGGTGGGTCTGTCTTGTATTTCAGAGTTCCATTACCTCATTCATAGCATTTTACGCTGTTAAAAAATAGTGTAAGAATGCAACATTGGTAACGGTTGCTTTAAGCTATAGTGAAGAACACGACATCGAAAAATAAGAGAATGGACTATAAGCACAGTTCCACTAATTCCTGAACTTCAGAAGGCACCTTTGTTTCCTGTCTTTCATCACTGGAAGAACTGATTAATCCAGGTGTGTCTGACTATTTACTGAGTTCAGACATACCTGAATTAATCAGTTCCTCCAGTGATGGCAAACAGGAAACAAAGGTGCCTTCTGAAGTTCAGGAATAGTCCATGGCGGACATCCAGTAGTTGGCATGTCACTTTGTTCTTATTTCTGAGTCTCACGGGAAGTGATGATTCTTTCGACCAATCAGTGGATTAGAGTTTCAAGCTCTGTCATTTTGGTTTGGATTGGTAAAATTGGGACCCTGTTGGAAGGGTCCCAAAAGAGTAGCTGCAGCAATAGCTCCATTTAAAGAGAATGGAAATAACGAACAGGGACCAGATGACTGAATCAGGACATCTTGAAGTTAATTGCATGGTTTACGATTATTAAACTAGGGCTATCCCGATCCGATTCCAGTATCGGATATCAGGCGGATATTGGTTAAAAAACATGGATTGGATCGGATTGAAATATGTCAAAATTTGCCGATCCAGGAAATCGTTTCCAGCTTTTTGTTTTCCCAAGCACTTCCTCCTGACTGGGTCTTCATATATTTGAAATTGTTGTATATATTATTATGTTTGTAAGTTTAAAGTTCATCACACCCATTAGTAAATAATAAATGGGTCAGTTTTTGCTCATATTTACTGTTATGAACTTATTTTATTATCCTGTTAAACCAGGGTTTTTAGAGATGAGGTTCCACAAAACAGACATACCTAACATAAATCAAGAATAAAATCAATGGGCTCTATGCACAACTCCACCACTTCCTGAACTTAAGGTAGCTCCTTTGTTTCCTGTCTTTCATTATCGGAGGAACTGATTAATCCAGGTGTGTCTGGCCAGTTAATGAGATCAGGCACACCTGGGTTAATCAGTTCGTCCAGTAATCAAAAAACAGGAAACAAAGGAGCTACCTTAAGTTCAGGAAGTAGTGGAGCTGTGCATAGAGCCCATTATCAGATCAATAAGCACAATCTTTGGCCCAAAATACAGCTAAGTATCTATATCAGGCATCGGCCAATACTTGACCTGTGGTATTAGTATTGGTATAGGAAGTGAAAAAACTGCTTCTTCTTTCATCATATTGAAATTTTTACTGTGGTTGCTGGAAACCGGAAGATAACAGAATCTTTTTCCTTAATCAGAAGCTTGTAGCTGAAAACATGATCACATCTGTGGTATAAGGTATAAAGCTTTACTTCCATTTTGACCAGTGAGAGCTCTAATTAGAAGTCCAGTTTGTTGACCCCACCTAGTTATGAGAACACTATGTGATCAGTCGTCGTTCTTCTTCGGTCCTGACAGATGGGGATGCATCTGTGTGTCGCTGGATGGATGGATGGGGGTAAGGTGGGATATCCGACCCGCTTCCCTTCAGTCAAGTGTGGAGACAACCATGTGGGCCTTGTTATGTACAAAGAGCCAGTGGACCAGAGCAGCAAGTACGATGCCTACTGCTACAGGCTCAGAGGTACAGCACCAGTAGGGTGTGTTCAGTCAGAGGTGGCGGCACTCCGAACTCTCACATTGCTTTTGTATTGCCTGCTGCAGGATCATGACCCCCTGCCCCCTCCGGATGTAGTTTGTTTAGTTTGTTTGTTTATTTAACATGCTATGCTTATTGTCTGTAGTCCTTGCAAACTTCACATGTTTTGCTTTTGCAGAGAAACCATGCTGAACCTAACAGATTATCAAAAAGCTTAAAAACACCTGGGGCTGTATTCCGAAAGACTCTTAATGCAAACAGCTGCTCCAAGTGGCCAAATTCTAAGAAAATTCTTACAATCATGGCGTTTTCTAAGAATTTTCCCTAAACGTGAAGAATAAATCCTAGTACATATAAAAGATATTCCTAAAGAAAACTAGGGCTCCTGAGGTGAGAGCATGAAAGAGGACTTTTAGGGTGCGTTCACACTCTGGCAGTTTGGTCCGCTTCAAATGGACCGTGGTCCGATTCCATGGATAGTCCGCTTCATTTGGCGCAGTCTAAACACCAACCATACTCTGGTGCAAACCAAAGAAGCGGACTCTGGCCTGCCTGAAATCCAGGGATCTCGGTTTACTTGCAAACAGACTATCGGACTATCCAACGCATAGACATCCAGCGCACCTAATGGAAGTGAAGTTTGTCGACAGCAATAAAGCAAAAGAAGACTAAGTAGAAGGAAGTGGGCTAGCTAGATTATCGTTTGGGTTGGAAGGAAAACGAAGCAAACAGCACGTGTTTGAAGAAGTGGGCAAATAATAAGAAGCAGAAAGAGTTCTTTAATCACAGAGTCCGTTTTTCTTTTTCCTGCTTTTTCACCATTGATCAGTGGTTGTATTGGGGAGCGTCGCCCCCTAGCGGGCAGTTGCTTAACTATGGTGGTTTAACCAGGCAGTTTGGTCCGCCTCAGTTAATGAAGTTTTTACTCAAACTCAAGTCAGGTCCAACATTTTTCAGAAATCCCCACCCAATCGGATCAAAGTCCTGGACTATCCTGGTGTGAACGCACCCTTTAGCAGTGTAGGAGTTCCCTAAGCAAAGGACAAAATGGCAGATGCAAGAGGCAGGACAGATGTTCTACAAATACTGGATGACAGTGAATTAATGAAACACGACAGATTGGATCGTGCAGGAATCATGTTTGAGGTTGATTTCAGTAGAGATCCACTTACTTCTCCAACCCAACACCACCCAAAATAAATTCATCACAACACACTTTCATGCTCACTGACCAATTTCCCTACCTCTCTTGTTCTCCATTGCTATACTGTGTAAGTGGGCCTAAGTTTTCACACATTTTGTAGGATAATTTGAAGTTTAACTTGCTATTCATTTGACCATATGATCAATTAGTTAGTCTACTATGGAACTGCTTCCATGGCAGATTGATTGGTGGTGAGAATTCCTACCTGTCTTGATTGTTTTGTTTTTTAAGAAAAAGAATAAATCTATGAAAAATACTCCTGCTGATAAGAGTGTCCCCCTGTGCAGATGTTTTCTGTACGTGTCCTCCTGAATACGTTGGAGATGGAGACTTCTGTAATGGCGTCCTGACCAGTGTCCTCGCAACATACAGCAACTTCTCCATTTTCTACAAGGTGAGTGCGACAGCCTCACTGCTCAGTTTAAGACCTAACACTGCATCAGTTACGGTAACACACTGTTTTAAGTGCACCTCAATGTTTCCATGAGCTCATCAGATGTTCAGCTCCCAGCTGATCAATAAAGATGAGTTATTTTAATGCAGGTCTACACAAGTGCTCTAATAAATTGTAACCAAGACATACTCATTTCTGCTTCTGGGGATTTCTGGATTGTGCTCAAATTTATTGGCAGAAATGGAAAACATTTATTACATTTCCTTATGGATAGAATCACATGAAAATACAAATTGAGTCGTTACATCCAAAGATGCCCCAGGTTGGATTCCTCACTCCATCATCCTCTAGCGTCATGTTACTATAGCAACCCAAAGTAGCATGTGGTCCAACAATAACAACATCATTCTGTAGATTTTCTAAATAGAAACTTAATGTTTTTGGTTTTTGGAAAGCATTTAATATATTTATATTGCATCCAGTTAAACACACTCTTGAATTTTTTTCAGAGCTTATGTTGAATGATGGGCGGTCAGGCGAGTGGAACTGACCAGACTTAGCTGCTTTTGTTTGTTTGTTTGATTTTGTTGGGGGTTTTTTGTGTGTGTGATGTGTGTGGGCATGTGTGGGTATGTTTGTGTGTGTGTAGGGGTTGGCTCTCATTTAAATGGGATACATGGAAATATGAGGAAATATTCAGCATTCTGTTGGCTGTTTTATGTGAATGTGATTTATTTCTGCATCACTGCCTGAAACTACACGTGCATTGATGTTTTTAAGAAGACGCTCAAGACCTACCTTTTTAGTTTAGCTTTGAATGGAATTTTATCTTATTGTCATATTTTTTTATTAATTTAATTTAATTTTGTTTTAACTAATTCAAAGCCAGAGTTGGTGATCCTGTTAAGAAACACTTTTTGTTATACTGGGTGAAATGGTCCTTCCATTCTGACAGTAGTCAAAACATCATGTATTTATAAAAAGGAAGGAAAAAAGTCAGACCTCTGTAAGAGCTGCAGTTATGTAAAAACTCTGAGCAACCCCTGCCATTCGCACTGAAAGGCAGGAATTGGGTCATTCACACCGTATAGAAAGAACAAATCGATGCCTTTATGTCTCGTCTCTTTCCCTCCCCTCTCACCGCGCCCCCATGTGAACCAATCCGTCGACGCTCCTGTAAACAAATGTAGCTAACGGACTACTAACTGCTGCTGTGCCAAAAATCCCAAAACAAACGGATAAGGATTAAGTCTCTGTGGTGTTGACGTTTGCAGTATGTGTGAATGGACCCCCAAATATCATTTTCTCACAGCACGTCAAGTCAAATGGTTATTGCTATTAGTATTTTATGTAGTATTATTCCTATTCACTTAGGGATAGGGGGTCATGTGTAGAGTTGGGAGGGGGATGTACATATGCTTTTTGTGTTACTTGGATGTGTGAAGGCTTGTTTTTATTTTAACTCACTGGCTGCCATTCCGTGTAAACACGTTAATTCAAATCTGAACGATAACTGCCAATCACGTGTTTCCATGTTAATTAAGGGTTTAATCGGGGGAGCTGTTTTAATTTCTTGCGGAGCTTGTCAGAAGAACCAAGTGCTGATCATCTTTATTTCGGTAGTTTTCATCTAATCCAGCAGATGGCGGTGTCAGACATCTTAAAAAAACCTACCAGGAAGTGATGGGCTTCCATGATGCCTGCCTGTGTTGTTAGCGTTAGCGGTTGCACCCAAAGTGTGCTGGATTCTGTTGCGAGGGGAGAGAACATGGCGCCGGTCGTAATCGAAGCAGTGTAGGAGGTGGATGAAGGAGGAAAGTTTGTGGAAAAAGTGATCGGTGACAGACAGACATGATCGATCGAAGACACATCCATAGATGGAAAACAGCAGCGAATGCTCCATCTGAAAGTGAAAGTAAGCAAAGCGGGGGGGGGGGGGGGGGGGGGTCTTTTCTCAGTGTTTTGTTGTTTTATAGAAGTAAACAGCTGTTCAGATGATGAAGGTGTTACTAAAGTAAAAAAATTATTGGCATCAAAGACACTTTTCCACTTGAAGTCCATTGCAGCATTCAAAGGTCGTTTTCTCAGCTTTTTGGTCAGAAACAGGCATTTTTGCTGCAACAAAGCCATGTTCTACTGCAGATTACTAAAGAATGGAAAAAGCTAGAAACAAATGTTTTTTTTTCTCTGATAAAAGAAGAGAGTCTAAGCTTTCCTTTGGTACGTTCAGTGTTTGTATTGGCATAGTACACAATATTCTGTGGATCTCCCAAAATCAGTGAAAATGCTTAAAAATCCTGGCAATATGGAGCGCTTTGCTCAGAAAAGGTCTGGCAGTCAATGAGTTAATATGCATTTGCTTTAATATGCCAAGAACTTTGTGTTGCCTTTTGATGAAAAGTGAAAAGTGCTTTATAGTTTGATTTGATGTATGTATTTGTTTTTCAGCAGGATCCTTATTGACTTTGTCCAAAAACAAGTTGCTGCCTGTGTTTTCTAATGAGCTCAGTTGAAGATATTGATCACTATTGTCAAGAGCAAGATTTCAATGTTTCCCTCTACAACATTGATTTTTAACCTTTCTTGAGTCAGTGCATCCCTGTCACACAGTTTATGGAAATGACCTGAGAACTATCTTGCACAGCTTCAAAGCCAATCGGCCCATTCTGTCTATTTCTGCCTCAGAACCACAATTTTATTTCTGCATCACGGCTTGAAACTACACGTGCATTAATTGTGCATTAAAAAAAGAAGGAAAAAAAAGCCATTGAAAGGAATTCGCATTAACACCTCATTATCACAGCTCTCTACATACAATACATACGTACAACAGATGCATAGTCCTTTAACGGTCCTTCAGATTTTGTGTGAGGAAACAGACGTGACCTACAGTAAATAATGAGCTTCAGACGGTGGCTAATGAGCTGTAATGAAAGGGTGCTGATGACTTAAGACTTATTGCTGACTAAACAAGTAAAATAAGGGCTTCCGTTCAGCTCTGAAGGAAAAAAAAAAAAAAAAGCTTGACATGTAAAATAATCAAACCCACAGATCATCAGAGAGCTGTTTTATTTCCTGCTGGTTTCTGCTCTGCACATGGAACCAGTGCAGTTCCCAGTTTCACTTCTCTGTCATTTGCTTTCATTCTGTCTTCTGTTCAGAGACCGTCTGTGACCTTAACCAGATATCTGTTTCTTGCTAATCCAGAAGTGGGAACATACAGCTGTGTGAAAAAGTTTTTGCCCCCTTCCTAATTTCTTACTTTTTTTACATTAGTCACACTTAAATGTTTTAGATGATCAAACAAATTTAAATGTGAGACAAAGATAACACAAGTAAACAGAAAATGCAGTTTTTAAATGAAGATTTTTATTTTTAAGGGGGAAAAAAAATCCCACTAAATTGTTTTTTTCGTTAATAGCAAAAAAAAATGTTGCGGCAATAAACTTAGGTTGGGATATAAAAAAAAAAAAAAAAACTACCGCACTATCCCCTCCCTGTTATTAATTGTATAGAAAAAGAAAGAAATCCATTCCTTCAATGAGATAGGGGGGGGTTCTTTTTCCAACCCTAAATTTTTTTTTTTTTTTTTTTTTTTTTTTTTTTTCCTCTCCTGTCCCAGTCTGATATCTCTTATTCGATTCACATTATTACATTTCTATATATTTTTTTCCTTCTTATCCATATTTAAATAAAAGATTAAATATAATATATTTTCTAAATATTCTATAATATAACGAATTCTTACACTTTTTCCCCCACTTTCTCAATTTTTTATATAATTATTATAATTTATACTACCGCAATTTTCATACCTTATAACCTTTTGAGAGCGACACCCCCTCTTTCGGCCCCACTCACCCCCCACTCTTCCCACCCACACCACCCTCTCTCTCCGCGCAACACAACCCGCCCCCCTGATAAGGGAACACCCTCCCCCCCCCCTCTGACCGCCCCCCCCACCCCCCCCCCGCCCCCCCGCTCCCCCCACCCCCCCCCCCACTCTCACCCGCACACCCCCCCACTATACCGCTTTTGAATATCAAAAAGATATATATAATTTTTATTTTATGGGTGTGTGTTATATATTTGTTCGCGGGGCGGGGGGGGTGAGTTTCTTTTTTTTTTTTTTTGGCGACACGCCTTCTTCTCATCTTATTTGTTATCTTCCCCAGCTCACGAAGCGACAGAGACTCTGCTGGTGATGAGCACAGCGACCACCATCACTACCAGTATTATTATTTTTTTCTCTGTATCTTTTAAATATATAATACACCCCCCCCCCACAGAGAATGATAAAGATCTGTGATTTTTTTATATTATCTTCCGACATGCTTGCGGGTTTTTCCCGAGAAGCCCCGCTTCCCGCGGCTCTCCGTTCGGGCGGGTGCGAGTAAGGATGCTACTTTTTTTTATTTTTTGACAGACAGATAAACGCAGAATAGGCAGACTTCCCCTGTATTATGCTCCTCTGACACACCAGATCTTCTTTTTCTCCCCCCTCCCCCTCTCCTAAAAAATTTTTCACACCCCCCCCCTTATTTTTTTTTCATAAAAGAAACATTTTTTCCTCATCATCTTGTCGTCATCGTCATGAAAAAGGGCGTCAACGAAATGATTTAGTCATCGCCATCGTTAACGAAAACAAAACTGGCCCTGCGTGAAAAAGTGATTGCCCCCTAAACCTAATAACTGGTCAGGCCACCCTTAGCAGCAACTACTGCAATCAAGCATTTGTGATAACTGGCAATGAGTCTTCTATGGCGCTCTGGAGGAATTTTGCTCCACTCATCTTTGCAGAATTGGTGTAATTCAGCCACAATGGAGGGTTTTTCAGCATGAACCGCCTTTTTAAGGTCATGCCGCAGCATCTCAATTGGATTCAGGTCAGGACTTTGACTAGGCCACTCCAAAGTCTTCATTTTGTTTTTCTTAAGCTAGTCAGAGGTGGACTTGCTGGTGTGTTTTGGATTATTGTCCTGCTGCAGAACCCAAGTGCGCTTCAGCTTGAGGTCATGAACAGATGGCCGGACATTCTCCTTCAGGATTTTTTGGTAGACAGCAGAATTCATGGTTCCATTTACCACAGTCTTCAAGGTCCTGGAGCAGCTAAACAGCCCCAGACCATCACACTAAAACCACCATATTTTACTTTTGGTATGATGTTCCTTTTCTGAAATGCAGTGTTATTTTTAAGCCAGATGTAATGGGACCTACACCTTCCAAAAAGTTCAACTCTTCACTCGTCAGTCTACAGAGTATTTTCCCAGAAGTCTTGGGGATCATCAAGATGCTTTCTGCCTTTATGTTCTTTTTGCTCAGCAGTGGTTTTGGTCTTGGAACTCTGCCATGCAGGCCATTTTTACCCGGTCTCTTTCTGATGGTGGAGTCATGAACACTGACCTTAACTGAGGCAAGTGAGGCCTGCAGTTCTTGGATGTTATTCTGGGGTCTTTTGTGACCTCTTGGATGAGTCGTCGCTGTGCTTTTGGGGTAATCGGCCGGCCACGCCTGGGAAGGTTCATCACTGTTCCATGTTTTCACCATTTGTGGATAATGGTTCTCACTGTGGTTCACTGGAGTCCCAAAGCTTTAGAAATGGCTTTGTAACCTTTTCCAGACTGATAGATCTCAATTAATTTCTCATTTTTTCCTGAATTTTCTTTGGATCGCAACATGATGTCTAGCTTTTGAGGATCTTTTTGGTCTACCAAACTTAGTCAGGCAGGTCCTATTTAAGTGATTTCTTGATTGAGAACAGGTTTGGCAGTAATCCGGCCTTGATGTGGCTAGAGAAATTGAAATCAGCTTTCCAAAGATGTGATAAACCACAGTTAATTTATATTTTTACAAGGGGGGCAATCACTTTTTCACACAGGACCATGGAGGTTTGGATCCCCCCCACTAATAAAAATCTTCATTCAAAAACTGCATTTTGTGTTTACTTGTGTTATCTTTGACTCACATTAAAATTTGTTTGATGATCTGAAACGTTTAAGTGTGACAAACATGCAAAAATAAGAAATCAGGAAGGGGGTAAAAACTTTTTTACACAGCTGTATCTTGCATAGATGAACATTTCCTTTCTGACATCCCTACATCTTCAGCAGAGATGACACATACGGCATCAAAGACCACCTTCAGAGACAATACAGTCTTCAACTTTGTTATGTCCATGTGTTTTGGGTTTGGGTTTTTTGTAGAGTACATATGATGTCTGACAGCAGGCAGTTCCTTTGTTTCCAGCTTTAGTCTGACTGGCTTCCACCTACTGTAATAGATTTGCTTGAAGGTGGAAGTTTGTTTTTCCCTCACTAAGATCCTAGTATTTGCCTGAATTTCACATGTGGTCTCCACCGATACATAGACAAGCCAACAAACTTGTTCTTAGGAGTTTTAGGAGTGGAGCATAAAAATCAGTCCAACACATTCCTCCGTTTCTGGTTTAGTAACCATGTTTCAGGAGTGATGTCAAGCCTTTCAAAAGTATCCTTGTAGCACTCAAAAGTTGGGATTAGGGCTGGGCGAGGCGGACCAAAAGGCAAATCCCGATGTATTTAAGGTGAATATCAATATGCACTATAAATAGCCGTATATATTTATTACAAAGTGAGGGCAAATATTTAGTCCCAGTCAAAGCCAAATATGACATGTCACAAGTAGTTTCATTTAACCCTAACAGATTAAATAATGCCCAGCAGTTCAAAGAACAATAGAATATACAGCAAACAAATACTGTATAAAAAATCCACAGATGCAAATAACAAACATTACAAAATAATTAAATATGACAAATCCTAGTAAGGGCAGCAAATATATATAAAGACAAACTAACAAACATTGACTACATATATCAATATATGTGATAGGGTCCAATTCCATATCGCATTTGAAAATATATTGATATATTTCTATACTGATATATCACCCAACCCTTGTTGGGATACTAGTGAAGAAATAGAAATTAAATTGGAACAAACTGCGATGGATGGTTGGTCCAAAAGAGAGAAATGTTTCTCAGGATGGCATTTTTTCCAAGTTGTTGTTTTAAAGGCGTTATAGAAGATGTTTCTTTCAACCATTTTTGCAATTTTTGGTAAAATTGGGTTCATTACCCCATGCACTATGATTAATTAAAAGCTTTAAATATATAAATATTATTATACATCAGCTCTGAAAGTAGTGGGGCTGAAAAAAACATCCACCAATCATCTCTACATTCCTTAACTTTTTCATTTTGGAGAGTATTTTGTTTCTTTATTGATTAATCAAATAAAATAGATTTGAAACCAAAATAGAGATTTGAGAGCAAAAAAAAAAAGTGGCATTTGAGATCAAAACAAAACAGGTTGCAATTGAAAAATTAAAATATGAAACAGCATATTTATTCAACTTTTATCAAAAATAATGTTTGAAATTAAAAACAACTATTTTGCTTATGACCCTTTTTGTTCAAGTTTTAAAAAAATTGGGTTGGAAATCTGTCTTCTTAGCTTTCAACTTAAAAACTTTTGGTTGCAAATCCTAAAGTTTTGCTTGCAAAGTCAAGTGCAGTTGATGGGCGGCGTCGACACTGGTGGATGAGAGATGCTTCCCTGTAATTCACTCTCTCAGTTGGCTACTGAGCTCAGACCGCGACCAGAAGAGACAACCATGTCGAGACCCCTGATGAGTTAGTAAATTAGCTAGCAAGTCATAGGCTAAAGGGTACTTGGGTATTTCACCCACTGGAAGGGAGCTAGAGCTTGGACTGAAAATCCTTATAAATTTATGTAGGTTACTCAAATATGCATGAATGAAGAAAAATAATGCCTTAAATAAAGTTTTTATGAGGAAACAATGCACTAACATGGTTAAAAGCTCATAAAAGTCCATTTTTCATGAAAGGGCTCCTTTAAAGACACACAACGGAACTTTGAACAGTATTCTCAGTCGGGCCCCCTATCGGCGCATAATGAATGTTGATTTTTGTCATCAAATTAGTCAAACACACATACTTTTAAGGTCTAAAAGCTATGTTGTGTGTCTTTATAGAAGTCATCACCCGGAAATCCCACCTTTTCATGTTAAAACATGTGTATTGGAATAGGACCTCAGTTAAAATGTGCCAGCAACTCTGGAGAGTGAAAGTGGCTTCATCTTTCAGTGCGGGCTCTCTCTTCACACTAGAATCTGCCACAAGAGCGCGCTCTCCACAGTACGTGATTTTGTTTTTCCTCTGGGAATGACGTGATCCACAGAGGCTGCTAGCTGCTAAGCTTGCCTCTTTAGCACCATCTGAAATCAGCTGATTACCTGCCGCAGAGTTGCGTTTAACGACCAGCTTTGTCAGAGAGGAGAAGGATGATGACGACAAGGAAAAAAAAAAAATCTGCTGTGCTGAGCTGCTTCGGCAGAAATTCAGCAGTTTTCAGTGCTGTAACAGGAGGGACAGCACTACCAGGGAGCAGTGGATTATATTTATCAGTGAGGATGTGCAGTCGGTAAGTGTTGCTGCTTGTGTAACTTATTTTTTGTGTCAGAGACCAGTAAACGGGGGTTGAAGAACGGACAAGCTGCTAATGTAGCTACAGAAGCTAACACTGTTTGGTTAACTTCACGTTAATCGTCCGCTCCTTATATTCATCAGAGTCCAGCCCTTTTACTCTACGGATCCTCTCCATCAATCGTACCGTTACATTTTTATCACGTTTTCCTCTGTTGGGACATTATTTCCTTCACTTGGTCTGTCCTGATAAAACTTTGTTTTGGCGTTGACGCTTCCTCCGTGAACGCGCTTACAGACAGGTCTAACTCTCGTGCGTATTCCTTCGACAAACAAAAGTTGGGGATAAAAAGAGGTTAAAATGAGCTCATTAAATTTTCCTCCCACCCAACTATATTTAAAAATTCATTTGAAGATATTGTGTATATAAAACACTAGGTTATGACACCTTTAAGAACAGATTTGTCTGTAGCTTTACAGTCTGGCCTCATGGATCTGCTCTTTAAACTAGAATCACTTGCAGGGACATTGTTTTCTTGTGGTTGAAACATCTGCCATGAGCAAAATTCCCAGAAAGATGTAAAAACAAAAACAACATTTCAATTAATGCTGTTTGAAAGATTACAGAATGTTGCAATACATTTTTTCATCTGTTAGTAATGTTGAAAAACACCTTTTTTACTCATATGTAATTTTACAGATTAAGCCTTCCCAGGTTTTATGTTTGGCTGCTGGCTTTGATAACTCAGTGATGTGCAAAGTTGTTTTGTTTTTTTGTTTGTTTGTTTTTTTTCTGTTTTTTTGTCTTCATTCCTACTGAAATGAATACGGCAGGGATCTCCATTTAGCTGGAAAAGGAACATTTCCTTGCCAAGTTTTGACCACTTTTTTAACAGTTTGTTTGTTTTTTTGTTTTTACCCCTCAGAATATTTAAATAGCAACTGTGGCCTTCAGTACATTTATTTATTTAATGTTTTTTGTTGTTGTAGTTTGTTTTGAGGTTCTACTTTGCATCTACTTTACCATTTTTAATTAGAAAATGTTCTCTCTAATCTTCTCTAAACTTTTATTTAAAGCTGTGTGAACTGAATTTGTTGTTGTATAGTTCAGTACATTAGTTTTTGTATAGTAATGTTTTAAACTGATTTAATAAACTGATATTGTTCAGTTCTCATTTATCTGGTTAACATCAATAATCAGGACCTCTAAACATCTGATTTTTTTTTTTCCTCTGGTCATTTTAATACGTTATTTCAAAGACTTGAACATGCCAGCCATTGTGTTCTTGTGTACTGTTTGGACTGGTTTAAGTCATATTTATTTGATATATTCCAGTTTGGACATGGAAATGATTAGTTTTCCACACTTGCCAGTTAGTTGTGGTACTCCATAAGGTTCTGTACTGGAACCAATTCTGTTCACCCTCTACATGCTTCCATTGCACAAAAATGAGAAACATGATATGCATTCCCACTGTTACACTGATGAAACCCAGCTCCATTCATGTCATGGTCTCGGGCTGAAGGGGTCTCTCTAAGCTGCCGCTGAATGCATCTAATCTTCAGCACTGATTGCTGATTTTCTCCTCCTGTGCTGCTCTCTATTTAAGAAGCAGTCTTTCTACTTCCCACTTACAGATCAGCAGTTTTCTTCTGTGCACATCTAGCCTCGCTTAGTGCTTTCTGAATCGTTTGTGCATGACCTGTTTTTTTTCCTCCTTAGGTGTCTGAACTTTCATGCCCCAGCCTTGTAGTGTGTGCCTTTCTCATCTTGGGTATTTTCCGATCTTTTGGACTTAAGACTGTTTTTCTGATTGGATTAAGGATTCTGGACTAAGCTTTTTTCTCTGGATGGGTGTACTAGTGATGGATGGAAGAGAACAATGGACCTGAGAAAGTATTGAGCTTTACTGTAATAAATCCAGCTTGTATTCCCACTCACCAGCTGTTCTCCTGTCATCTGTGGCTCTGAGGGCCGCAGTCCCACAGGTTTTCCCATGTCTCCCTGCTCCAGCACACCCGTTGGATCTATTGAATCTATTTAATCTGAGTCAGGTGTGTTGGAGCTGAGATCCATGGAAAACCTGCACAATTGCAGCCAAATAGAGCAGCCCCGCCATAGACTGTATAATCACTGAACAAACCTTCCACAGCATCACCCGAAGGTTTCTGAAGCGCTGGATTAAGGCTTTGTGGGCTGTTCCCACTGACGCCATCTTGGCAGAGTGTTGCACATGTCGTCACTCCCGGAACATATAAAAGTGGGCAAAGAGGTGGGGCTGCGACGGGGGCTGTGAGCCTGGTGGTGAATGACTGACACCCAATGAACTCTGAGCTACCTGTAGCTAAAAGCTAATCAAGCTAACCTGGGATTAACGTGAGCTAACGTTAGAGTTAGGGTTTAAGCTAAAGCTAAGGCACGCTGTTAGCTGACTAAAACCACGGTTGCTACTGGCTGATTCCCAGGAGAAGGCCACTAGCAACCAGCGCTAGTGCTGACAGCCGATCTGTCACCTGTCAATCAAAATGACACGCCCCTAATTATGCATAATTTTACAATTACATAACATCTAAATGGATGAGTTACAATAAAAATTCACCGCCCTTTACAGTTGTCATGAAGGTAAACTTAACTTAGTAAACCTAAAATGATGTTTTGAAGCAGGCTGTAAACATGTTTTTTTCTGCCATGAAGTTGGCCTTTTTATCATGGGAGTCTATAGGGATTGATTCCTTTCATAACCAGCCCCTAGCGGATGAAGGCTGAACTGGAGCTTTTACACACTTACATATCAGCTTCGCTTTTTCCTGCCGGAGTTTGCTGCTTACAGTGAAAACCCAGGAGGGATCTCAACATAAAGCCAGCTGCCAGAGCCTGTCTCAGCTGTTCTAAACACCTACTGTAATAAAATCATATCTTACAAGCTCTAAGGTACCCGAATTTCTCTGGTTTCAGTCAGCTGAATCACTACAATTAATCTATGCACTTTAAACATCTGAATGAGTGAATTCAGTTTGCGGTTTCTCGATGATTTTACAAAACATGGACACACTTCACAGATGTTTGTTTTGGTCTAATAATTAGACCAAAAATACAGTGATTAGACTCTAATCACTGTCTTGTATCTTGTCTTTGTAGCTCTTGTTGGATTACAGTGGCTCGTCCTCGGAGGGCAAACAGCTCATTGAAGTTCTGTCTCACAGGATGTCGGAAATCACATTGTTTGTTCCTCACAATGCCGGCTTTGCACAAAATCAGGTAAAGAACACTGCTTACTGCTCTTTTTATCAATAAAATGTAAAACCAGTAACATTGATAGGTCAGAAATTTTATGTACTATTTTACTAGCTATGATATGACCAAATTACCATTCTTTTGTACAGCTGTTAAAATAACACATGAATTCATATTATTCTTTAAGGTTTCAGTGCTTGAGGTAGAAAACTATTTATATTTACAGTGATAAGAATAAAATAAATACACCATAATCTGAAACCTGTTAATGTGAAAACCATAATTGTCCCTACTGTCCAGAATATAAAGCATGAAAATTTAGATTATCCTTAAAACTTATACATTTTTTTTTTTTGTAATTATGTATTTTCATAAAACGTCTTGTGACCTAAATCTTCCTGTTTCTCTTGTTTGTGTGATTAGACTTTAACTGAAAGAGATTTGGAGTATCACTTCTCAACCAATCACAGCAGAAAACCATTTAAGGGTCTGAAACACCAGGAAGTCATTACATCGAGGCTCGGGTTCAACCTGACCGTTACCCATGGCAACAATGAGGTCAGTGCACACCCACACACCCAGGGTCTGTTCATCCTACTGCTAATGAGACATATTTTACCCTTTATTCCCCACAGGGTGTGATATTTCCTAAGGTCTTATTTAAATGTCTTTAACATGCTTTGGGTCAAAATACCACAGAGCGACAGAACAATAGCTCCTTCTTCCACCATCAATTACCTCCTCCAAGAAGGTAATGTAATCACGGGGGTTTGTCTGTCTCAGAAAGTAGGAAACAAATTTGGGCTAAATTTTCAGAGAATATTGAATATAATGGTACAAGGAAGACCTGATTAAAATTTGGTGTTGATCCGGATCAACGTTTGGATCCAGGAATTCTTTTAAAGATTCTTTGTCATTATGAGATACAGTATGGCCACATGGGGGAGCAGCTTGCTGGAGATCTCCGCTCACCATTTAAAGGATAACGAAGTTATTATATTGTTGTTATTGTTGATGTTGTTACTACTATTAATAATACAACGAATTTTACAAAAGGATTTTTGCTGTGTAACATCGGATTTCTCTTCCCCACCTCTCCTCCTCGATCCAGTCAGGTGATTGGTGTTATGCGGGGTGACCTGGTTGTACTTTTTTGATTTTTTCTCCTTTTTTCCCTTTTTCCCTATTTGCTGATTTTGGGACTCTCTGCGATCCTTCTTTCCTTGTTTCTTACTGCTACCATCATCCAGGCCAGTTCCTACTCTGTGTTTCAATATCAGATTAGAAGAAATTAGAAATTAAATTAATTTCAGGTTATGGCCCCTTCCCCCCCCCCTCCTCCTATTCTTCTGTATTTTCTTTTTTTCGTTTTTTTGGACCTTACTCCCAGTGGCTGCACTTACTCCACTCCCCACACCCGAGCAGACTAAGGGAGGGGGGAGGGGGGGGGCGGAGGCTGCTAGGGGAGGGGGGGGGGGCGCGCTTCTTGCTAGTGTGTGTTTTCTTTGATGAATTTTTTTATTTTGATGATTAGAATTCTTGATTATTATTCCCTTTTGTTTCTCCCCTTTTTCTGAGAGAGACAAAGCTGCCAGCCCTTATCAGACTTTTTTTCTCTCTCTCCTTTCCCTTCCCCCCCCCTTCCCCACCCAACCATTTTTTTCCCCCAAATCCCCAGAAAAGGGAAATTTGATTCATGGCACCTTTAAAACTGAAAGGGTGGTGGTGGTGTGGAGGGGGGACTCTCCTTGGCGGAGAGCGCTTTCTAGTATACATGTGACCTCAGATGCGAGTGACCAACCCACTTTACTTCATCTACTCTTTTTTTTTTGTAAAGTCCATCTATAATAAAAGAAGTATTATTGAACAATCTCTGAGGTACATTATGACGAGATTTTATTCTCCAATCAACATTATGTAATTCCTCCATCACAAATGAGCTTTATAAACCCTGAGCTTTCCCCTAGGTCCATTTCTGTGTTTAAACCAGAACTACATGACTTTCCAACCTTAAAACTCTGTTTTACTGACTTGTTTTGATGGCACACTGATTATGTACATTCCTGAAGCCATGATTGTCTGGACATTATTGGAGGAAGGTAAGAAAGAGGAGGAGATTAAAAAAGAGTCAACATCATACTGACTTTTACTGACTGGAGAGAGCTCAGAGAAGAAACAGGGCTGATGCTGAGCTAGCTTTTGTTCGGGAGCACAAAAGTGTGAAACTGCGCCACAATTCAGGTAGCACGGCTTTAAGTTTTATAGAGGCTAGCACAGAACTGTCACTTACATGTAGATTACTTTTCTCTTATTTAGTAATGAAAAAAGTTTGTAAGACATTAATAAATGTTTGTCACACCACAGAAAAAAAAAGTTATTGATCATCCAGCAATGTTTAAATGATTACTAAAAAATAGGCGAGCACATAAAATTAGTATATTAAAATAGATCAGCTTTCTCTGCTCTTCATGAGGAACCTGCAGCCACTGAGTCTTTCGCATTTGTGCAGAAAGCTTTGTAAAAAAATACACCATTTAAAACAGGCCGCTTGTCCTACCCTGTTTGAGTGTGTATGTATATATTCAGGCCTGTTAACGTTAACGTTTTAGCCCGGATTTTGTTGCTTGACAGCCTTCCTGAAAATCTGGCCCTCTCTTTCACAAAGGTAAACTGTAAAGACCAGGGGCCTCATTTATAAAACTGTGTGCAGGATCTTTACTAAAAGTGTACGTGCGCCAAAAACCCAAAGTTTGCATACACCGAAAAATATTCAGATTTATAAATCCGGGCGTACGCAAAAATACAAGCAATTTCCCCTTTATAAATCACACTCTCCCTGGAAGTTTGCGCAGGTGAATTTGGCTCATATGCCGCCCCCTACACGCCCACTTTCTACCATGAAGGGTCAATGCAAAGCACCTCATGGATATTTTTGCATATGAATACGCCAGCTGATCTGAGGCATTTAACGTTGTTGTTCTTGAAGCCCGCGACTGCCGATCTCTTTATTGTGTGATAGATCATCCTGCAGCATCTACATGTGAGGCTGGAAAACTTTCAGAATCCTTATGAATTAGGGGGATAATGGGGGTTTTGGTGGATTATGAATGAAATTAAATTAAATGAAAAATACTTTATAAATTCCATAAGGGAAATTTAATGTTTGTAATACTCTCTCTCTCTTTTTTTCTTTTTTTTTTTAAACAATATAACATTCATCTAACATAACAATAATATAAAAAGTAAAAGTGCAACAATGATCATATATACATATGTACACAACTGTAAGAAAACATGATAAAAAAAACAGCTTAGCTGACCACGATATGAGAGGGGTTTTCCAAGATATTGCTAAATTGTGAATTTTATTATAAGTTAGGCTATAATTTATTTCTTAGAAAATTAATGCGTTTATATTCCTACAGATTAATCTCCCTGCATTGGCAGATTTATTTTGACAACCCTAAAAATTCTAAATGTATTTAGTTTACAGCGATTACAATCGTCTGGCGACCTTCTGAAATGATCTAAGAATCCCCAGTTCGGGAAACTGTAATCAGTAATCAGTCAGTAATCATGGCCCAGGGAATATTCGTGGTTTCTAAACTCTCTCCATCTTTATCCTCTTCTTTCCATAATCTTCGAGCCTTGCAGGGCTTCCATTGTGAAGCATTATGTACTGTACGAGTGTCACCGTTTGCTCAGTAATTACAATCAGCCTCCACACCTTGTTACAGTTAAAGTGGAAATGCAACGCTCAACCAACCTAACTTTATTTAATAGACTGAGTCCTGGTCTTATCAATAATTATTTACCAAACGTGAAAAATATAAGCTCCTCTCTTCTCAGTCACAGGCTGTAATGGCTGGAAAGCATCGGTACAGGATCTGGACGCTGGACTGGCCTCCCAGCTTCGCTTTGCATCATATTAATCTTCTAAAACATGTTCCAGCTTGTTAATCATAGTGCAGCGTAGCTGGTTTTTCTGTTATTTTAATGTGGAGGGGAAATCAACCCGGTGATGTCAGAGCTTAGAGTACTGCAAGATGGCGGCACTCTTGTCCTAAAAACGTCAAACTTTGCAACGTTTTTCTTTTATATGCTTTTATTTTTCACGTTTGGTATATAATTATTGATAAGACCAGGACTCAGTCTAGTAAATAAAGTTAGGTTGGTTGAGCGTTGCATTTCCACTTTAGCCTACCAATAAGTGCCATCGCTATATAATTGAAGATATAGGCTACAGTAGCTCTCTTAAATGAGGCTTATGGATTGTGCAGCTCAACCCAGGAACAGATGGGGGTTTACAAGAGTTTAGTCTGATATGATGGTTAAATGTTTGAACGTGACTTAAGTTCATCTCACCAGTGGTGCCGCCAGTTTCCCTGTCTCCAAAATGTTCGTGCGCAAGGTTCAGAGTTTGCGTACAGGTGCGCACATTTTCCCGTCAGGTTTGTTTTAATAAAATCAGAAACTTTGCGTGAAAAATCACTCACTCCACTTTCAGGCCTTGTTTTGTGCGTAAGCAAGCTTCATAAATGAGGCCCCTGTTCACTCGTGCAGCGCAAAGTCCGGAGCTAAACTGGCCGTAGAGCTGCGTTCACAAACGCCATAAAGAGCGCTCACAATAACATTCAACGGGCAGAAATAGCCCACACTATGTTCATGTTCACTCAAAATATGAACATTAAGTGCTAGCAGACATTAACCCTTTCTTTCCCCACATGTGATCACTCAGCTGTGAGTTGGATTAATAGTTAGCACAAACTATTCCTCTGTAAACATTTATCAGCCAGTTTACTTCAAGATGCTTCTTCATATGTGGAGTCCCTCCATGCTGAAAGCAGCTTCGTCACAGCACTGCTGTGCGGCCTTCTTGACCACGTTTGTAGTAAAAAGCATTCTCTAAATTTCCATGCCAGAAATTAATGTTTGTCCTCCTCCTGGCCGTTTTTCTCATCCTCTGCCTTCGGTCATGTGGAAATTCTCATGCATTGATTTGCAGTCTACCTGTGCAAATGATGCCTCTTGCATCCACAGAGGGCATCCTGTGTGCAGCGCGGGTTAAACCAAAGACCAGCACAGTGGAAGCAGCTCGTGTGTGTGCACGACATTTGTGTCACTTCCACGTGTCGCCAGAAGGGGCGAACTTCTGGAAAAAAGCTGGAACTTGCGATCCAGATCCATTCCATGTCCATTTCCCTTCCTGAAACTCCATGTGCGTGGGTTAATCATGCATTAGATAAATGATAGTGCCAGTAAAAGAAATTTGCGCTATCAAACCATTGAGTTAACTTTGACTGCCCTAATATTTATACAAAAACACAAGTTTCTACAGTTTTGCAGTAGCAATAATCTCCATCATCTTGCTAACTGGCCATGTTCTCTAACTTTAATGGTTTAAACAGTTCTCTGAATTTGTCTGATGTAAAAAAATAATAAAAATTCTTCAGGGAAATTATTCCATAAACTTATTCCCTTGTGTTTACATTAGTCCTCAAAGACTTTTTTTAAAAAAATTTGGAACAAATTCATAATATTATGGGTTACTGATTGTTTCTTGCTCAGTACACAAGTTGTCCTATTTCGAGGTCAGCCAAGTCCTTTAATACTACCGTTTCTGATTTGAGAAAGAATAGGTTACTGTACATCATTTAAGGCTGCGTTTACATGGACCCAAATATGCTCATTGCTTTTGGTTTAAAAGCTCTTTCGGAATGAAAATGATCCATGTAAACACCTCTTTCAAAATGAAAAGTGCCAGTAAAAGAAATTTTGAGTTATATAGAATACCTAAAAGCTGTTTTTGGCAGTACAATGCCATAGCTATTGACATAAGAACTTAAAGATGCCATGACATCAGATTTTCCGTTTTTTGGGGTTTGGGTTTATATTATGATCTGTTTTGCCTGTTGTGGCCATGTGAATGTCCAGAGTGAGAATCATTTTTCCTTTTTTTTTTTTTCTTCTTTATTTCTCTATTCAGATGCATTTGATTCTGGCTTTTATTTCTCTTTTTTTTTTTTTTTTTCTTTCTTTTTTTTTTTCCTACTATATAATATCTTTCTTCAACCCCCCCCCCCCCCCCCCCCCCCCCCCTCCCTCTCACGCTTTTCACCCTCCCCCCCCCCCCCCCCCCCCCTCTTCTGTTTCTTCTTATGTTGGTAGTAGTATTTTTTCTGTTGTGTCCGGTTTTTTTTTTTCAAATAAATTGATTTAAAATTTTTCTTCTACACTACGGGGGGGGACGACACCACCATCTTTTTTTTTTTTATTTTTTTTTTTTTTTTTTTTCTTTTTTCTTTTATATTTATCTCTCTCTATTTTCTCTTCTTCCTTTCTTTTTTTCTTTTTTTTTTTCCTGCCCCACCTTGGCCTCAGCTTTTCCTATTAAGTCCTTATCAAATTAATTTTTAGCAATCAATATTAATTCAAAATTGTTTCCCCGTAATGCCCCATCATATCTCCACCCCACCCTATTTTTCTGCTGATGTGGTGTGCATATACCCCCCCCCCTTTCCCCCGCAGGAGTTTTTTAGGCGGCTTTGGCCTCCATTGGGGTGGTTATGTTTTTATGTTAAGGTTAGGGGTTAGGGATAGGGGGAAGGGGTATTATTATAGGCTTCAAAATAGGAATTTGGGGGGGGCGGGGGGCCTCCCCCCCCCCCCCCCCCCCCCCCCCTCCCCCCCGCCCCCGCCGGGCCCTCCCCGTGGTCTCTCTTTCGCTCCAACACCCCCCTCTATCTAATGCAATTTTTTTTTTTTTGTTTATTTTCATTATTCAACATTATATTCTTTTTTTTATCTTATGTCATCACTCCTTTAATAACCAAAATCACTTATCAAGAAAAGCATGGAAAATGGCTCGATATCAGTTCTTAAATTAAATTCTTATGAACTGTTTTTGTTGTTATCATTATATTTGTCCAGACAAATGTACTTTTAGTTGTACTAGGCATTAAAATGACCAAGAAATATGAGAAAACAAGGGTGGGTTCTTAATTTTTTTCATGGTTTTGGACTGGTGTTTGTTCGCTAGATGTCCTTCCATTTCCACAGTGTGAAGTATATAGAAACAGTGTAGAGTGTTGAAATGAACACTGTCCTGAGGGAACTATTGAAACTATTCTTATTTCCATGATTCATCACTTTACATAACACCAAAGGTAAAATAAGGACTTTATTATAACATAAACTAAGCACATATCCAGACAAATAAGTGTTACATTTTGTGAAAAGATTAATTGTTACTTTTGCTTTTTTTCTGCTAAGATGTTTATTATTTAAACCTCTCATCAGTGTTGGTAACGAGTCTGATAACGACAGCAAGAACCTGAGGGCTTTTTCACAAAAGCAGAACTCCAACAATCCAGGATAAAAGAAGCACAGCTTGACCCAGTTTAGTCAGTTCATCTTTGCTTTAACGTTTCACACATGCCACACCAGGCTGGGATAAAGGAGCATTCAGCTTTTTTCCCCTTCTTTTTAACACGCCAACAGGTCAGTCTCACATTTGAGGCTACATACTTTTTACACCCAAAGACCATCAGCAGCTAATAAAGGCTTATAATGAAAATATAACAAAAAACGAGTCAGATCTTATTCTGTCTAAAAATCCTGAAATTCACACATTTACAAACCGCCTCTGTTAACTGAAACCATCATAAGTATACCATTGAAGTAGCAGCACCACAAGGTAACAGATTTGTGCTTTATTTTTTAAATAAACCTGGCACAGTAAGACAGGAAATCAGCGTTTGGTGGATTATTATTTTTTTGTTGTAGCAATGCCTCTCTTGGTGATAAGCCTGTTTATTTCCCTTTAAAATAGTGCCATATTTGTAAGGAAAATGCATTAGGTGTGGTAATTAGGACTGGTACTGTTGTGTGTTGTAATATCATTAAACTATGAGTTACAACTTCAACTTAACTAGTTGAGTTCTTTTCCACCACAATGTGTCATTCTGACTCGTTTCCCCTCAGAGCTATAAGATGGTGAACCAGCGACTGCTGGTGGAGTGGGACATTCCTGCTGTGAACGGGATCATCCACGTCATCGAGGCCCCGCTGACGGCTCCGCCTCCTCCAGTGAGTGAACTTGACTTAATCCCAAGCTGCTGACGACTGCGGTGGTGCTCACCTGTTTTCAGTCGTCAGCAGAAGCACAGCTTCAGCTCTTACAGCAGCTCTGAGGTCCTTACGGCCAGAGTGAAACCAGAGTGTAGCCCTTCAGAGCTAGACTGCTTTAAAAATGAAAAAGAAAGAGGCTGGAAGGGCATATAGAGAGAGAGATAGATTGATATATAGGACATATACATATATATATATATATACTTCAGTCTAGAATGAAAACTTAAGTATGTTTGGAGTTTATCCGATTTAAACAGGGTATAACAGAGCAGGAACGGCTGTCGTTAACATGGCCCGGAAGAGGAAGTGTCAAAATCCGGGAACTTCCAGTTTAAGCGTGATAAAGTGCGGGAGGTGCTGTATTGGAGTATGAGTCAGTAGTTTACTTAGCTCTTCCCCTTTCTCCTCAGATTTTAAGAGACTCACTTCCCCTATTTTCCCTGAATCCCCTTTCCTCACTATTTTCTCTCTCCCTCCCCCCCCTCTCCCCCTCCTCCTCCTCCTCCCTTCCTCTTTTTTTCTTTGTCTAAGCCTAGTTGCCTAACTCTCTCTTCCTTCAGAAAATCAAACTCATTTGGGTTGTGTCTTTTGGGGAAGAAAACCCATTTAAAGAGTTTTTTTCTTTTCTGATTTTCTATTTTTATTCCCCTATACACATGTTTTAACGTGAAAAAGTGGGATTTCCAGGTGATGACTCCTTTAAAAAATATATTTCACCTGAATGACTGTGACATGATTATTATTGTGGTAAATGTCTGGCTCAGGTTTAACCCTTTGTAAAACAATCAATTCAGCAAATTGAAGCCATTTATTTTTAAATGCAGTCTTGCTGGAGAGAAAATCCAGTATGAAGTACTGCCACATCACCAACATGATCACTGGTTAGTTCCTTGTCTAACAGGTGATCAGTGCTTTCTTGCCCCTCTAAACCATCAGCTGCACCACAGCTTTATCTGAGTATTCTGGGATTCATCTCCTTCATCTTCCATGTTGGTAGATGCTCTATTGCAGGAAGCACAGAGCTGCTTCCCTGCTGTAGCTTCCTAGAATGAAATAATAGTTGTAATAATAGCCTATTTTTAAGATTTAATAATAGCCTATTAAGGTAAATACAAGATTACTGCAAGTCTTGTAACATAAATATCTTCTGGTTGGTACAACATCACATAACCAGCTAAAACAGCTTCATGCCTGATTTAATACAGCCAAACCACTTTGTGTTAAAAGAAAATGTGGACAGTTTTTAAGATATTTCAATGAAATAGAGGAACAGTTCAACTTCTGAGCTTTAAAAGGCCCTCAACAGTTAACATGACTCTGACCTTCCATCTTCATCATCCTCCTCGCTGCTGGTGGTGGTTTCCAGAGCAGAGAGCTGCTCTCTGTAGCTCCCTTCCTTTTCTTTTATAAGCCTTTCCTTTCTAAGCATTAAGCTGTAATTGGTAAATAAAGAGAGACCAAAAGTATGAATAAGACTGCTTTCACACATGACAACAAGGCACCATGCTACTTTTTCTGCATTTGTCATTTGGAAAATAAATTACTGCTGGTAGACTGACATGCTGTACCACTGACAAACTTTACCGGTGGTCATAACGTCATATCTGTTATTGATTTTAGCTAGCGGCTAGCTTGCTAAGCAGGTGAACAGTTGGCTAATTTCTGCTTACGTAGCTATGCGGCTGTATGACAGCTGCTTCACCACAGAGGCGTATAAATCATAAATGCAACTTATAACTTGACATCAGAGGGCAGATGAGGGGACAAACGCAGCTCATTCATCTGTGTGTTACCTGTCTGGCGGGGCATGGGGGGAGGAGGAGAGGTGAGCTGCAGTTGCACATATCTGCTGCTTGTGTTCGCCTTGCACTTCACGCTGAGCAGAGAAAAGAGGGGCAGGTGGGGTGGGGGGTGGAGCAAATATCAATTTTGGGGCATTATTATCACGTTTTTTTAATTGCTGAGCTTTGTAGATGATCGTGTCAGCATGGGTCACGTACATTGTAAAATGAAAAAAAAAAAACAAAAAAACTAACTTTCAAAAGGGCACTTGCTCGGTTCAGAGGGCAAAGGGCAGGTGCTCCAGCACCACCTACTGTCCACCTGTGCACACCACTGCTAAGGGTGGCCCAACCAGTTATTAGGTTTAGGGGGCAATCACTTTTTCACACAGGGCCATGAAGGTTTCTTCATTTAAAAACTGCATTTTGTATTTACTTCTGTTATCTCTGTCTAATATTTAAATTTGTTTGATGATCTGCAACATTTAAGTGTGACAAACATGCAAAAAAAAAAAAAAAATCAGGAAGGGGGAAACACAACTGTATAAGGATTTGTGTGTTTGTAAAAAGGGAAAAAGGAACTGTCTTAGACAAAAGAAATACAAAAATAACCATGATAACGATTTACAACAAAGAATTTTTGCAGCTAAAACCTCAAAATGCATGGAATATATTTAATTCTTTTAAAGTCCTTCCAGAAAGTTGTGATGCTGCAGTTTTAACTGTCAAAACAAATACAAAGCGATGGATTATATGCAGTGAAAAATGTATCAATCCAAAATTTCTCCTACTACCAGGGAAACATGGTTTGTTGCTTGAATATTATGCCTTTGGTTGAATTTCTGTTACTATTTGCAATCACACTGCAACTTCCTGGAGGGATTGCTCAATTAATCATGACCCATTTTTTTCTTACAGTCATTTAGAAGACAAGTGCTCTTTTAAGGTGCTGCAGGTCTGAGCTCAGCCAGCAGGGGGCACTGTGTTGACTCTTCCCCTCTAGTCTGCAGCCCCCTCTGATAGGCTGCAGTATCTGTTGTTGCTGGGTGGTTTGTGGTGGAGAGCAGATGGTTGTACTTAGTTTCTTGGAACAGTTTCCAGGAAATTAAGATTTCAATCTGCTTCATTTCCCAAACATCGGAACTCTAATCAATATACATGATGAAGGAGAAAAATGCTGAAGATTACCACAGAAGACTCAGTTTCTCTGTCCCATTTATTTTGTTGAATGACCAGTGGTTTGGTGTTGGCTGCGCACCTTAAAAAACAGTGAAATGGGAAAATTTGAACTGAAGTTTGATGGTATTTACCATTTATCAAATCAAACTCCTTGAAGTCCTCAGATTTTTTTTAGTGTTGTTTTGATGAGTGAGCTCTTCATGGTCTTATTGGTATAGTATGGTATGGTATGGTATGGTATGGTTTTATTTTTCCACAGGGATGGTCCACAACACTTCATAACCTTTATAAACAAAAGGAGAGATGCAGGTGCTAGGTCATTGCAAAAACTTCTAATTTTCACCTGTAGTCCCTGGACAGGTTGATATAAGTAAGATACTGCAACAAACGTTCATTACAAAAAGTAAGTCGCAATGTAAAAATCACAGTTTACAGCGGCTTTTTTTACAGTTAGTTTTTTCAAACTGGACCTGCAGTCTGAATAACTCTTTGTACTCTGATGTTAATCAAAAGTCCCAAAATCACACAGTAAGGAATCATGCAGTAGTGCTTCTTATCTGTAAGAGGTCCGATTATGTCTTACAGCATTTTAATGTGGGTTCTTACAGGAGTTGATGTTTATTTTCACTTGATGAGAAATGTTTAACTAAAATAGTAGTGGCAGATTGAGTTTTCAGGTTTTGTGGAGGAAACGTCACTAAATCATTGCTTTTTACCTCTCACAATTTCGGGATTTAGCTCTTGTGGGCTGTTCTGGTGTGAGGAAAGAGCCCAAATGAAAAAACTGGACCGTGTAAAAAATGGGGAGAGTTTCAGGCAAGTTTACATTTCACTCCAACACCAATAAACATGTTTTAACTAGAAAAATGCAATTTCCAGGTGATTACTCCTTTAAATAGTAAAAAAAAATCCACAGTAAAGATGGCGCTGTTCCTGCTTGCTGAGTCACACTGGAAGTGATGATTCACTCAACCAGTCAACAGTGTTTGAAGCTCCACCCTTTAGGATTAGATCAGATGAAAAAAGTAGGAAGACTTGGATTTTCTGGCACCCTTCCCACCCAGTTTTGCCTGTGGAAACGAAAAAAAAAAAAAAAATGTGTACCACTCCAAACAAAGCTGAACACTTTGGTAGAAACTGAGCTGTCAGGTCTCACCACAGCATTTCCGTCTGCTGAGATCTGGAACTGGATCACTGCAACACCTTGATTCTTTTGTTATCAGTTGTACATCTGCTGCTGTGTTTGGGATCATTGTCCTGTTGCATGACTAAGTTTCAGCCCAGCTTTAGCTGACTTGAGGAAACGTGGGTATCCAGAGGAATTCATGGTCCACTCGGCAACTGCAAGGTGTCCAGGTCCTGTAGCTGCAGAACAAGCCCAGACCATGAACCCTCCACAAGTGTGTTTGACAGCTGGTATGAGGTGTTTGCTAACGTGAAGAAAGCCACACATTATAGCCTTAACTGACAATAAATCATTGTTTTAACTGTCTTGTTTTGATCCCACGATGGCAAATTTAACCATTAATCACGATGATGATTAATGATTCAATTACATTTTTACAGTAATTAAAAATTGATGCATAGTGCCCAAAAATGCACTCAAGTTTTAATCAACATCTCAAAGAGCAACACAGATTCTCACTAATGGAATTCCTGTACACAAACCTGTTGAGGAATAAAGTACTTTATTCCAAAGACGTTTTGCAAAAACTACAGCAGAAGTACAGCACAGTCTTCCTCTCTGAGCATTTAACTTATCAATAAGTTTTACAAAAAATGCATTTTTTTAAAAAAAAAGAATAAAGTGCAATGCATTTAATAAAGTGCATGTTGTCCAAGTGAGCACATTCTAGTCCTTACGGAATAACAATTTTCTCAAGTGGCACCAAAAAATAAATTTAAGCCAACACTGGCCACAGCGATGGTGGACAAAAACTGCTGTAATCATCATTTTTCTACAAGTTTAAACTTGAAGAGTCTGTGTTAGACTTGTGAAGGCTCGAGCACAGTAAAAGTCCAGACACACCTCTGCTGCCTCTCACAGCTCCTGCAGACTCACCACCCTAGGTTTTCACTTTCTAGCACCACATGGAGGCAGTATTCAGAAATATGTGGATCTGCTTTGTGTTGGGGTAAAACATGTTGGACCCTCAGAGAGCTGTGCAGAAACCAAAGCTGCAAACCTCAATGAACTGATGTAACGATGAGAGAAGAGTGGACCAAATTCCTCCACAACCATGTGACTGATAACATCACAAAGAAAACCATTCATTCCCCTTGCTGAGAAAAACCAGATTGACCAGCCGTAGCACCAGCTTAGATGTGGCCAAAACACACCTTAGACCAGCTATACCTGCAAAGGCACTTAGACCAGCTGGAATTAAGCTGGTCACCAGCTTACCAGGGTAGGACAGGACAGCCCTGCTGGAAAAAAAACAGCTTAATTCCAGCTGGTCTAAGTGTTTTAGCCACATTTTAGCTGTTTTTTTTTTTCAGCAGGGAAGTTCTTGCTGCCAATGCGGTTTTGACAAGCTTGTTTCACTTTTTGTTCAACTGGAAGAAAAACTAGAGAAAAAAATGTGTAGAGAACCAGAACTTTAAAGGTTTGTATGCAAACCCAAAATCTTTAAGCTTGCGGCCATCTTTGTCTCTCCTCTTGTCGGCCCAATCCCAAACCGGCCCCTTAACACTACCCCTACACACTACCCCTCCGTTTGCACGTTCCCGCGGAGGCTCCACCATATTACGGGCCGTCCCAAACCGTGTAGGGTGAGTGGACTGTTCAGCCCTCAATCAGCGAGTCTGCATCAGTGCAGACTTGACAGAATTTTGCAGCGGGTGCAACGGCTCAATGGAGGAGGAAACAGTCGTGTCCTGCACGATTTCCGCACGTGTCATGCATGTTTGTCAATACTGAAAGAAAAAACACGAATGGAATTATTTTATGGGGAAAAAAACGCGATGACAGGTGCGCTGTAGGTATCCTTCAAACCACTGGTGCTCATGGAGAGAATGTTTGAGCAGGAAAAGAGGATTATAGTTCTCTAATTGTTTTTTTGTTTTTTTTGTTATACTTGTATGATCCCCGAGGGGAAATTAGGGCTCGGCATTTTACCCATCTCTGTACTGTGAGTATCAGAGAGCAGTGGGCTGCTACTTAAAGCGCCCGGGGAGCAGTTGGTGGGGGTGACCTTGCTCAGGGGTCCACAGTGGTTCACCTAGGGGTCGTGTTGGGGAATTGAACCCGGGTCCTCCGCGCCCAAGCCCACGACGCTACCACTGGGCTATCCACTTCCCCATTAATCAATGCAACTGGCATTAATTATAATTAATACCATTAATTGGTACGATCATAATAATAATGGGATATTAATAATAATGAAGATGACAATGATAAATGATAATTCATAGTAATTTAGCTTTTATTTAATTGTTTAGGATCATGATTATTATTATTATTTATAAATAAAACATTGTTCTTCACACATGAGTGTGAGTTAGTTTTTCCACACAGATTTATTTGACACAGGTGTGTTTTTGTTGCCACGGCATGAATGCTTTCCTTTTCCAGTGGGGGGAAGAGGGCGTCTCGTTCTCATTAACACCCTCCACCTGCAATCAAGGCGCCCTCTCCAGCTGCAAGTGTCACTTCATTGGGAGTGACACTCGATAGTTAAGGGGTAGTGTGTAGGGGGCGGTTTGGGATTGGGCCGTCATGAAAAGCAACATGGCTGCCAGACCATGTGCTCAGGATCAGTGGGATCAGTTCCACCTGTTTTCTGACTGGGCTTGGCAAAGAGTCATATCTCCGTGGCAACCGTGGTGTAAAGTGTAGCCGTTGTCATGACAGCAGAGAGGATTGCAAGCTTCACTGGGACTACTGCAGCATTCATTATTTGGGCTGGGTATATAAGCATGTGTATTTGTCGCCTCTTAGTGAGCTTGAGGAGCAGAGCAAGCACACACACGCAAGCACACATACAACACACACACACACACAATTATTATTTTAAAAGGAGTTAAATTAGATGTGTATCTAAGTCATGGTTCAGCAATCTGAAATTTTTGTGATACATTAAAACAAAAAGTATTGGCATCCAACTGCACATTTCCAGATAGAAAGTAAGGTTATAGCTGATGTTAGCATGAAGTCATAGAGTACTGCTCCATGCTAAACAATAGGGGGGGTCAGAATGGGACTTCACAATGTGGCTGGTGATTTCAAAAGATGGCCGCTGTTGTTAGGGAAACAAGGTCAGAAAATGGCTGCTGTTGCCTTGCAGATGGAGTCAAATGGCTGCTGTTACCATGTGACCACTGAACATGTGCTGGTCCTTTGTCTACTATAACCACATGAGTTAGCGTTTGCTAGCAACAACACAAGGTACAGAAGAATGAAGGAAACTTTGTTCAAGGTCTCTCCTTGGGCCTAGACTAATTAAAAGATGGGTCAGATGGTTGTGAGCGTTGAAATTTCAAAAGTTGCCAGATTAGACAAAAGCGACATTTCTTTTAATTTCTTTCACTGCATGAAAAAAGGGATTTTCGTCAGAAAGCAGCACTGTAGATTGCTTTGGAAGTTCAGGTTTACGACTGCACACAACAGTTCACAGGCATTATTAAAAGAATTGTCAGAAAGTGACTTGTAACTTTTTGGATAGTTGGAGTAGAATTTGAAAGAGTCTGCGCTAATAAGCCATATAAGCTTTACAGAAATATAACAAACCTGGGTTTGTAGTGATGCATCTACCAACCAATGTAAACAAGAGTGACAGTATGCAGTGCTTCTCAGATTTTGTATGACAGGTACAGAACCTTGTACAGTTGATGTGGCTTGACTTGGCAAGTCGAGATCAGTCTGATAGAAGTTATTCTTTAGAGCAGTTTTGGCTTGTCAAGATATTTTTCATTGATAATGTATACTTATTGATGTTCAAGGATAAGTTTCTTTTTTTTTCAACCTGGACCTTATTTCTAGGAGTATATACGTGCATTTACTCACCGGTAAAGTTTCTGCATCACTTTGAGTCCTTCAGAAGATACTACATTCACTTGCCATTTGGTGGATGTACGCCCAGCCTCGGCACGCCCCCCGGGAGCCCCACACACCCACCCGGGGACAACCGCGCCACGCACCACACCACCACACACACACCCACCCCGGGAACAACACCACCCCACAACCGACGACCCACACCCACACCCCCCCCACGCCACCCCACCCCACCACCCGGGGGGCCCCCCCGCGGGGCCCCCCCCCCCCCCCCCCCCCCCCCCGGCGCCGGCCCCCCCCCCGGGGCCCCCCCCGCCCCGCCCGCGGCCCCCCCCCTTTTCCCCCCCACACCACGCCTCCTCCCCCCACCGCCCCGGCCGCACCCCACGGCACACCCCCCCCCCCCCCCGGGACCCCACACCCCCCCCGCCACCCCCCCCCCCCCCACCGCCCCCCCCCCCCCCCGCCACCGCCCCCCCCCCCCCGCCCCCCCCCCCCCCCCCCCCCCCCCCCCCCCCCCCCCCCCCCCCCCCCCCCCCCCCCCCCCCCCCCCCCCCCCCCCCCCCCCCCCCCCCCCCCCCCCCCCGGGCCCCCCCCCCCCCCCCCCCCACCCCCCCCCCCCCCCCCCCCCCCCGAGCCCACCCACCACCGACTGGAAAACCCCCCGACCAGCACCCCCTACCCCCCCCACCACACCCACCCCCAAACACAACCACCCCCCACCAGAGCTCCCCCCCCCCCCCCCCCCCCCCACCCCCCCCCCCCCCCCCCACCCCCCCCGCCACCACACCCCCCCCCCCCCCTCCACCCACTCCTCCCCCAATCCACCACACCACCACCCCCTCCCCCCCCCCCCCCCCCCCCCCCACCCCCCCCCCAAACCACCTCCCACCCCTGCCCCCATTCTCCATAACCCTATTTCTCCCCTACCATTTAAATTTCCCCCCCTCCCCATCCCCCCCCCCGCCACAACTCCGCCCACCCTCTGCAGCTGACCACCTCCAGCCCTTCATCTTCCACCCCCACCACCCCCTCATCTCCTTCACCCACCCACTCTCCCCCTCTCTCCTTCTTCCCCCCCTTGCGCCACCCCCTCATCACCCCCCCCCCCACCCCATCACTCCCTCTCCTCGCCCGCATTATTCCCTCCTCGTTCCTCGCCGTGCTCCAGTTTTCAGTATCTTACGCTCTGTCTCCCCCCTCTTCCCCCCCCCCCCCCCCCTCCCCCCCCCCCCCCCCCCCCCCCCCCCCCCCCCCCCCCCCCCCCCCCCCAATCCCCCCCCTCCCCCCCCCCCCCCTCCCACCCCCGCAACCGCCCACCACCCACCCCCCCCCCCCCCCCCCATCCCCCCCCCCCCCCCCCCCCCCCCCCCCAGGCCGAACAGTGGACATCCTGTAAAATGGCGATGACGGGGCAGCCACTATGTAAGAAATTACCGGCAGTTAAACTCGATTTCATCAATGCTTTAACTAGAATGAACGAACGAACAAGTACTATTGTCCTGTGAGATCAGAGAGTCGCAAATTATGTTTTTGTTGTCTGTGTAGCGAACTGCTCCTCTCAGCTGTACTACAGAAGCACGCATTGTGAACGTGCGGCCCCGAAAAGTGTGTAGAACACCCTGATAACTAACGGAAAGCTAAATCTGGATTCACAGAACAATAGTGCTTGTTCGTTCGTTCATTCTACCCTATAGTATTGGTAAAAAAAATGAAGGAGTTTTGCTGCAAATAATGTCTTCTATAGTGGCTGACCCGTTATCGCCATTTTACAGGATGTCCACCGAACAGCGGCTAAACGTAATATCTTCTGAAGGACTCAAAATGATGCAGAAACTTTACCAGTGAGTAAATGTGCATATATACTACTAAAAATAAGGTCCAGATTGAAAAAAAAACAACTTATCCTTTAAGTGGTTAGGTGTAACTGAGAGTAGGTGTGTGTCTGTGTAAAGTGTGTTTTATTAAAATACAACAAAAAAAAACAATAGTGACACATTTACCTACCAATCATGAGTGATTTTTTTTTATTGTTTGAAATTTGAAGTTTGATCCAACAGTGAGTGAGAAATTCAGACTGGCCAGACAGAGTCGTTACAGCCAGATGCAGGCCATGTCTGTCTTTTCGTGCTCACATCAATGACACCATCCGGTCTGCCTACTTCCATCTTCACTCTTTGTCTCCACCCCTCTCTCACCCCCCACACCGCTGCCATCCTGGTCCACAGCCTCATCACCTCCCGTCTCGACTATTGTAACTCACTCCTCTTCAGTGTCCCCCACAAACTCCCTCCATAAACTTCACCTGGTCCAGAACTCAGCAGCCCGCATCATTACCAGTACCCCTTCCTTCCACCACATCACCCCCGTTCTGCAGCAACTTTACTGGCTTCCGGTCAAATTCAGATCCACCATCAAGATCCTCCTCCACACTTTTAGATCCATCCACAACCTCCCCTACCTCTTCAACCTCACCCTTATTGCCGCTCCCTCCCGCTCTCTCAGATCCTCCTCCTCCTCCCTTCACCTCACCTCACCGTCCCTGCCGCCCGTCTTAGCACCATGGGGAGCAGATATTTTATTTTCTGTGTTTTATTATTGTTATGTAAAACGTCCTTGGGTGCCATGAAAGGTGCTATGAAATAAAATGTATTATTAGTATTATTATGTCCCCATGGCGCTGAAGCCCATTAAGGTGGGAAGACGGTGGCGAAAAACCGGAGCAAGGCTTCACCACCTCCACGAAAGCGCTGTAGTACATACTACAAGGCTGCGGGTGGCGCTACGATGATTAAAGAAGAACACTCCAAAGCTAGAACAAATGTGGAAAATGCACAGACAAGGGCTCACCTCGTGTCACGTGACATGCATGTCAGCTTACTCCCACTGCTGATGGAACAGAAGCGCCATTCTCTGTTGTAAAGGCAGTATTTTGGTTCAGAAGCTGTAAATAAGCCAGGATTGTCTGGAGGAGCAGCACTACGCAGCTGATCACCGATACCGTTATTGCTGTTGTAATCGGTGCTATGTTCGTCACACTACGTCATATCCTCCAGTTGTGCCTCTTCACTGTCCTGACAGAACATTGAGCTAATCCCTGGTTTCATGGGGATGAAAGGGCGGATAAAAAAAAAAAAAAAACGTTTGCGGTCTTATTGCAATTCGGCGTTGTGGGGCCTGCCCACACTTCAAGGCCCTTTTCACATGGCCCGTGTCCGAGCACGTTTCACCACAAATTTTGTCCATGTGAAAGCAAACAGGCCAGGCCCGGGCAGCCCAGGTCAAGAGGTAGTCCAGGACCCGGGTCACCTGCGCTCCGGCAGGGAAGAATGCTTTGTGAACACAATCCAGGCCGTGCCGGATGTGACATGTGGGCTTCACCCAACAAGCGGCAGTGACCAAATCAAAGCTCGACCCTACCAGCATGTTTATCTTTGTTGTCATTCATCTGCTCCTTTAAAGGGACTTGAGGCAGGAATTTAAAAAAACCAAACATGAATGTCCCTTTTTTTCATACTAATGGGTGATGGACGGCGGGTCTCTCATCACAACGGATAATATTTTTTTACCCAGAGACACGGTGCAGGGGGCGGCATCTTGTCCGGACGGGACGGTCCCAGCAGGTCACACTAAAGACCTGTACATGTTTGGATTTATGATAACTGGGTTCCTGCTGGTTGGAGCTGTCGGGTACCTGGTTCATCGCGCAATTCTGAAGCTGACGGCAGCTGTGGGCAGGCTGCCGTCCGAGCTGTTTCTCCCAGCTACCAACACTCAGACTCAAACTTTGTGCACGTTGACTCGCGTGGATGCCCTGTGGGGCAAACTGGGGACGATGTCTGACAGCATAAAGGATGTTGGGTTCCACCTGGAGCAGTTGGAGACTCGGATTGGGGGTAATTAACACAAATTTGGCTGATTTGGTCGCCTCTGAGACCTGCTGAAGACTTTACAGGCAGACGGAAACATGCCTCTGCCTGGACCCAAACTATCTCCTTATCTCAATCTGGTCCCAGGGAGTGGCCTTGCAGCTGCTCCTTAACTCCCAAATGTCCTTGGAGAAACTGCAGAAGTGAGGCTCTGCAACCCCCCCCCCTCCCCCTTCCACGAGAACAGTTGGGACTCTCTGAAGGCCGTCTCTAACATCTATGGACCTTGCGTGAGCCGCTGTCTCTCGCTTACGCACACACATTTTCCCGACACTATGCGCACATCCCCTGCACTGCTGTCCTAACTTCCTCCCACCAGAAATCGGTGGAGGATGGAAAGATGCGCCCCCTTTGTGGCTGCGTCTTCTCCCTCACTGGCTCTGGACCCCTCCTCCTCCCTACCACATTGTCATATGTTGTGACTGTCTGTATACGTGCTTAACTGTACTGGGGTGTTTTTTTAACCCATTATCACGTCCTCTGCAGAGGGCGGGACAGTGGTTTCTTTTTTCTCCTCTCCCCACCAGTCCCAATGTATATCTTTTTCACTCTCAACAGTGCGCTGCTCGTGGGCTGCACCCTCAGTCTGCCCGGTCTGTTTGTATTGTGTCTACTGTCTGTGTAGTCTTGGACGGGTTGTACTGGAAAAAGAATTTCATTGCACTGGGACGCCAGTACAATGGCAATAAAGTTTTTCTGATTCTGAAGCGTTAAATACCAAAAATAACGTTTCCAGCCATGTTTCTCTCCGTTACCTTGAACAGGCTGTGTGCTGCAAAATACGCTGCAATTCGGTGTCCGAATTTCCCGCGCTGCCCTGCGGACGTGACGTCAAATGACCTACATCCGCAGTTTTGATGCAGGAAAAAGCCGGTCGCGTTAAATTCCAACACTGTAAGCGATAGTTATGGATTCTTCTGCTGTCAGAAAATGATCCAGATCAACTAAAAGACACTAAAAAGTGTAACTACGAAGAAAAAGGTGAGTAAACAACATTATAGCTTCAGTTTGTGCACGCTCCCGTGACGGCTTGGCTCGTGGCTGCAGTTACCTGAAGCATCAGTCGCGAGTTTCGTTTCTTTATCTTGCCTCTAGTCCCTTTAACTGTCATCGGTGGTTTAAAAAAGCCAAAATGCAAAATATGAGTGTCTGGCTTGCATAGGGACGGAGAGATTTTTCGATCGGATCGTCTATCAGTGATTGAAAGGGACGATCATCATCTTTTTTTCAATGACAATCTTTATGGTGACTTTTAATTAATTTGCTGCTATAAGATGTTTAAGAAAAAATCTCTAGAACTGCGCTCTACTGTATATGCTACCTAAATGTTTCTAGTGGAGCACCATGTCTGCATATAGAGCCCTCTGATCTGCACAGCTGAGGTGTAAATTTTAAGCTCTTAATTACACCATGTTTTTTTTTTTTCCTTTTCACTTTTCTGTGGAGGATCACGCTGCAGACGAAGGCTCTCTTCATCTCCTCTGTTCTTCATCTTCTTGGTTTGGTAAACAAACCAAACACTTCCCTGCGCCACAAGTGGTGCTATATTATCTTTCTTTAGTCACAAAAGAAATAATTCACGCATTTATTTGAACAATAACTTTATCAAATCGAGACATCAACGTAAATGAAATACTGCTCACAAAAACCCAAACCAAAATTAAATTTTGAGCCGCAGACACTTCTATCTTACACAGACAAGTAAATAACTGCTTACAGCTGCCAACATAGTTGTCGCTTCAAACAAGGAGCTTATAGCGGAAATTATTTGCCAGGAGGAGGCTCAGGCAGATGTGCAAAACTACCAGGCGTTTTTTTTGGGGGGGGGTTTGATGATGGCGTAACTTTGCACGGCCTCTCAGGCGATCGGATCGGCTATCGGTAGTTGAGCTAGCAACGAAGTTTCCTCAACACTGCCTCATACTGTTCTGGCACTGAAATTACCGAGTGTGTCCGAGCCTGGTTCAAGCACTGGTATGTGAACGCAACACAAGAATCAACGATCCCAGGCCAGGCACGAGCCCCAGCACGCCATGAGAAAAGGCCCTAACTCACAGCTGGTTTCACTCATATTCAGATGTTAATTAGGGCCATTCGTGCCTGCGCAGTTGCTCCAAACAGGTCATGAGTTGTTTCTGTCAATATGTGGCACAGATGAATGTGCCGTTTGCAGGGTGTAAATTGTGGAGAATTGCTGGAAGTTAGGTGCATTTCCGGGGACGAAAATCTGTCTTGCAGTGTTTGTTCAGACATAAGTAAAGAAAAAGGTTTGTTGACCTTGACGGTTTCGGTAATCGGCTCTCGCCTTCTTCATAAATTGTGTCACTGATAGCATGTGTCTTGTCAGCCAGCTGATGCTAACAGCTGGCACAGCACACCCCGCCATGCTGCCGGAGGTATCCCCCACCTCTATAGAAGGTGACAGCTGATCACTGAAACTGTCAAAGTAAACAAACCTTTTTTCTTTACTTAGGTCTGAACAAAGAAAATAAAATTATGTGCAGTATAAGATGATATGACAAATGTTTTTGTCATCTCATTATATCATCTTACGAGGAAAATTTGGAGACAGCAGCGTCAAAACACTACACCGACTGTAAAAATTGGAGCAGACACGTGCACACTTCCACAATCACTTAATTTTCAACCTCCTATGCAAGGATGAGGATTTGATACCACCAAGCCTCAACATCAAAAACCTGATCCCAACCAAAAACGCAGAAAAGATGATAGCCAGAGCTAAAAACACTTGTGAAAGGATAAAACTGTGAACAAAATTGACAGAATCAATGCAAAAATAAACTAAGATATGAATGAATTCAATAAACAATTCCCCACAAACTAAGATACCCAACAAAAAACCTAAGACACACACAAACAAAAATCTACAATAACTAGCAGCAGACGAAAAAATGACTAATGTATCGGAGAGAAAAGAGCAAACTCCATAACCAGTAAATAAACAAAAAATGGTCTTGCTGCATTTTCCAGCTGTGAAACAGATGTGTCCATGATTGTCATGTGTTTGTCATACCTGTTATCTGCAGACAATCTCTCAAAGCCACGCCCACTCAAGCACCGCAGCATCAGCCGTCTTGGTGACGTTGCTTCTTGCATGTGTGTTAGCTGCACTTGGCTATTACATCTTCAAACACAAGATCGATGCTTTCCGCTTCCACTACTTCAGGGTAAGAAACACACACATTTTAACTGTGTAACATGAGCCTCATTACATTGTTAATGATCCAAATATTTCTCGTCACAATGAATTATCACTTTGTTAATGCCTTCAGCTTTTCTCAAGCACTTTCTTTGTTAGTCTTTTTTTTTTAATTCACCACATGAATACATACTTTCAGATTACATGACAGCTGAGCATGGGAATTAGAGTCATGTCCCAAACAAATTTTCTGAGAGTTACTGTCGTTTTCCACTTTGACAGAATGAGGATGAGGATGGTGTGGCCGGTGGCAAGACCAAACCAACACTGGTGTCCATCCCCAACCCTCTGTACAACGGCTCCAGAGCCTTCGCTGAGCCATTCGGGGTGAGTCAACCAATGCAGTCAACCAAGGCTAGACACAGATTAAAAGATCTCACACTCTGAATCTTTCCCAGCTACCAATATGCTGAAGATCTGTTGCTATGACAACAATAAACACTGTATATGTGGCATTCACAGTACAATATTGAATAAAAGTGGACATGACATTTCATTGTCAGTGTCTTTAAGACCCACAACATAACTTTTCCACCTTAAAAATCTGCGTGTCTGACTCGTTTTGATGACAAACCAACATTCATCATGCGCATTTTCGAGCCATCACTGCCTAGCGGCGTCCCAAGGCTCAGAAACTGCACTATGTAACTTTTCTATTCGGGAAGCCGGTGTGATGTTGCAGCTGACTACTGGTTACTCACCACGTCATGTACTAGCAAACAGATAGGAACCAGACATGAACACAGCAGGTGTTTTGAACGTCCACCATAGCGGATTTGGCAAAGAAATGCAAGGAAACATTACCAGAGGAGGAGAGGAAAAGAGAAAGAGGAAGGGACAGAACAAGCGTCAAGATAACACTGTCTTTTACTGGCTGGAGTGAATCACAGTACAGGTAGGATGCAAGATGAATGCCAGTTAAGCCGTTGATAGGGGGCGCATCACTGAGAAAACTGGTATAAGTTGCGTTGTGGGTCTTTAAAAGCAAGACCCAATTCCCAAGGTACAGTTATGGTTAAGGTATTACATAAGGTTATGAAACTATCAGTTTTTTTCACATTTGTGACCTTAAAATAGCAATTTTCATATTTTTACAACAAAAATACTCACATTTGTATGATTCTTTGGCTGCTGCTGCCGATTTCCTCTCCATTTTGCCTGTATTTCGCATGAAATTGTGGGTAATATCATACCACTCATTTTCTAGTGTGCCTCTGGAAAATCTCCATTCCGAGGGCCAGATAGCCCTCCCACTTCCCCCTCCACTTTGGTCTGAACTAGAGTTTGGACACCACTATCCCTTCACTTGAACGCACAAAATGATGGGTTCGGGCCAAGGGCTAGGTCTAAGGAGGGAATTGGAATTCACCCTAAAAGTTATTGCAACCATAAAATCATACAGCACAGTAAATAATTTTCCTAAAAAAGTAACAGAAAAGAAACTGTTACGCAAAGCAACTTACAATTAAAGAGCAACATTCACACTTTCAGTACAGTCAGAAACTCTGGAGTTAGCATTGAATCAAGAACAAGTGGAGCAGGTAAAGAAGTAATAAGACTTTTTAAGTTTGATAAGGTAGAAAAAACACATAGAGGAGTAAATTCACAAAAATCTGAATTCATTGTAGTTGTAGGTAATGTCAAAATCCTATGAGATTGATTTAAGAGAATCCATTTTTACTCCGTGACTTTTGTTACATACTCTGCAAAATGTTAGATCTTTAGTCTTCTGAGAATGTAACTCAAGTGAAACCCAAGGGGCAAACTCTGCTGGAGAACAGTAGCCTACTTCCGCGCTGCACCAAAATTGTAATTTTTTTCTTGATCCACTCGCGGCTGGCTCCAAAACAGAGTGAGTCCCCAGAGACTTCCATGTTAAAAAGGCCAACTTCACAGCAGAAATAAACATGTTTACAGCCTGGTTCAAAACATGATTTTAGGTTTAATAGGTCAAATTTACCTTCATGTCAACAGTGAGAGGGGGTGAGTTTTTTTTTAACTATCGACATGCAGCAGACCGGATGCCGGCCTGCCGGTTGGTGGCTACCAGTTAGCTCCTTGTTCCCTCTCGGTAAGGTCTCATTCTGCAGCAGAGTAGCAAAACGGTGCTTTTTAGCAGCTAACAGCAAGTCCAAACATACCTTACCTTTATCCTGCCGCTTAGGAATCTTATCTTCGTTACTCCTGTAAGTTTCAAGATAGCTCGGTTTGCATTTAGCCCAGAGTACGCTGGCTGTCAATCATTTCCCCCAAGGCCACGCTTGCCCATTTTGATATTTTCCGGGATTGATGACACACGTGACATGGCAAAATGCCGACTGGGACACGCCCAACCGGTTACTACATTCATATTTTCTACAGTCTTTGGTGAAACCTCAAGTGAAACTTCCTTCATCAGAACTGAACAAACAATGATGGATGAGAGCTAAACATCTTCAAGAGGCTCAGGCAACATCCACCCAAAATGGAATCCATATCATTTTTAACTGTTGTAAATAAAGTTTCAGATTCTGAGCTAACTTTTATTCCACACATAAAAAAATGTTACAAGAATAGGTTTTCATCATCTTAAGAGTCCGCCCGTTTCTCTTTCGGGCAAACACGGAGGTGCTGATGCATGCTTTTATCTCCTGTCGTCTGGACTACTTTCTTTTCATATATACTACCAGTCTACTAGAGGGGGGAAAAAATTGACCAGTTTTTTTTTTTTTTTTTTTTTTTTTTTTTTTTTTTTTTTTTTTTTTTTTTTTTTTTTTTTTTTTTTTTTTTTTTTTTTTTTTTTTTTTTTTTTTTTTTTTTTTTTTTTTTTTTTTTTTTTTTTTTTTTTTTTTTTTTTTTTTTTTTTTTTTTTTTTTTTTTTTTTTTTTTTTTTTTCTTTTTTTTTTTTTCTTTTTTTTTCTTCTTCTTCCTTTTCTTTTTTTTCTTTTTTTCTTTTTCTTTTCTCTCTTGTTTTTCTTTTTTCCTTTCTTTCTTTTTTTTTTCTTTGTTTTTTTTTTTTTTTTTTTTTTTTTTTTTTTTTTTTTTTTTTTTTTTTTCTTTCTTTTTTTTTTTTTTTTTCTCTTTTTTTTCCTTTTTTTTTCTTTTTTTTCTTTTCTTTTTTTTTTCTTAAGCACAGCGTTGTTTTTTTTTTTTTTTTTTTTTTTTTTTTTTTTTTTTTTTTTTTTTTTTTTTTTTTTTTTTTTTTTTTTTTTTTTTTTTTTTTTTATGACACATGTAAATCATCACATATATAGGCTATATAATAATTTTTCGGTCACTGCCATCGGCTTTTCCTTTTTTCCTTTTTCTCCTTTTGGTTTTTTTTTTTTTTTTTTTTTTTTTTTTCCTTTTTTCCTCCTTTCTTCTTTTTCCTTTCCCCTCTTTTTTTTTTTTTTTTTTTTTTTTTTTTTTTCTTTTTTTTTTTTTTTTTTTTTTTTTTTTTTTTTTTTCTTTTTTCTTCTCCCTTTTTTTTTTTCTTTTTTTTTTTTTTTTTTTTTTTCTTTTTTCTTTTTTTTTTCTTTTTTTTTTTTTTTTTTTTCTTTTTTTTTTTTTCTTTTTTTTTTTGAATGTCATTTTTATTGGCCGATGGCCGATGGCAGTTAACAAGGCAAACATCGGCCGATACCGATGTCCAGCCGATGCATCGGTGCATCCCTAAAAAAACATTATAGCTTCAGTTTCTGCTCCCTCCCGTGACGGCTTGGCTTGTGGCTGCAGTTTCCTACAGTAAAGCGGCAGTCGCGAGTTTCATTTCTTATTCTTGCCTCTAGTCCCTTTAAGACAGAGTTTGCTGGATATAAGACTGTAAGACTTGGTCAGATAAACTGTTTTTGCAGTGTGTTGATTTAAAACCGTCTTCTCCTGATTTTAAAAACCGGTGTCGTCTTCTACTCTTTATTTACCACTATTGGCAGAGTGGGCGCACGCTTTCTTTTTTCCCCCGAAACCGACGGCTCGGATTTCATTACCGGACTCAGTCAGTGTAATAATTTTACCAAATTATAGTTCGTAAAGCATAATATTGCTCTGTTGCTGCCTAAACGTAATATATTACAGTAACTACAATAGCTACAGACCAGTTGCCGCACTGTAACCCAAACTTCCAGCACCGCCACAGATTCCTTATTATCCCGGGGTTTGTGGTGAAGATCAAAGACTGTACAAAATATGGACGTAGCATATGGTCACTTCTGAATAGAGGGAAGTGAAGCCAGTTGGGCGAGTCTCATCGCCATCTTGCCGTGTCACGTATGTCGTCGCTCCTAAAAAATACTAAAATGGGCAAGCGTGGCCTTGGGGGAAATGATTGACAGCCAGCGTACTCTGGGCTAAATGCAAACCAAGCAAACTCGAAACTAACAGAAAATAACAAAGATTAGCCTCCTGAGTGGTGGGATAAAGGTAATACATGTTTGGAGTTGCTGTTAGCTGCTAAAAACCACCATTTTGCTACTCTCCTGCAGACTGAGACCTTATACTAGGAACAAACAAGGAGCCAAGTGGTAGCCATCAGCCGGCAGGCCGGCATCCGGTCTGGGGGCATGTCAATCAAAAGGATACACCCCTAATTATGTGTAATTTCAAAATCAAATAACACCTAAACGGATGAGTTATGAGAAAAAAAAAAATCACACCCCTCACAGTTGACATGAAAGTAAACTTGACCTATTAATCCTAAAATGATGTTTTGAACCGAGCTGTAAACATGTTTATTTCTGCTGTGACGTTTGCCTTCTTAACATGGGAGTCTATGGGGATTTGCTCTGTTTTGGATCAAGCTCCTAGCTGATGAAGAAAGAATTACAATTTTTGCGCAACACGGAAGTAGGCTCACTGTACTCCAGCAGAGTTTGCCCCTTGGTGAAGATGCCATCATCTAATTGCTGCAGGGAGTCCACTCTGCAGCCACTCTCCTCCGGACAAATCAAGCCTATATAGGGCATTTAGTTAATCTTGTACATGGTGTTATTTCTCCATGTGAACATAACACAGCTGATTTTAGGCTACATCACACTGAAGGCGTATCTGTACTAGTCAATATTGGTCATTGTTGACAAATGACAGACATGTTTCCATCGCAGCTAAGCACATTTTTTAAAATATCACTTTCTTCTTACTCTGTGGTCCCAGCATGTGGATGGCCTTTCACACAGTTTTAAATAGTCTCTTCTCATTACAGGACACCTGTCAGGGGGCAGAGCCAACGCAGCCTGAGGAACCTCCAAACATTCTGGACTTCGAGCAGTAAAACCAGTGGAACCACTATACATTACTGGAGCTGTCTATTTACAAACACTGGAAGTCAATGGGTTTACTGGGTTTCTGCTTTTACACTGTTTACATGTATCCAAACACCCAATAAAGTTCCCAGATTACTAAACAGAACCAATCTGAGGAAAACGTTTTTCTGGCTGATTTGTATGGTTCTTTGAGAAACATTTACCCAGTTTTAGTTGTTTCAAAGGAGTGATGACAGCACAGTATAAACTAGTTCATGTTGCTGATATTGCTGCATACGTCAATTCTCCAAAGAAAACAACGTCTCTTTTTACAGCAGGGGATTGTTTTGGCATGCGAGACCTCCCTCCTAAGTAAAAGGGTTGGCCTCAGTAACCATGACGGTAATGATATCAGTAATGATATGCAGCTTTACCCGGAGACCAAGTTGACTCATTTTGATTGGCTACGCCTTATTTGGCTATAACTTTATTTAGAGAAACTAGGTCGCGGTCGGGCTTTCTAAAAGCAACATGTCAGCAACATGGACATTTCAGACAGTGAACCATGGCTGTGTCTCAAATCAGGCACTTCAAACACTATTTTTGAGTGTGTAATGTGTTCATGCTGTCATTTAAGCTGTCATTCAGTGCTCTGAAAAGTACCTGGATGTTGCCCTAATAACGGCCAAAAACGAAGTGCAAAACAAAGCACTTCTTGGGGTGGTGTTTAGCTCAGTTGGTTGAGCAGCCACCCCATGAACAGAGGCTACAGTTCCTCAGTGCAGTTGGCCCCAGTTCAATTCCCGGTCCAGGTCCCTTTGCTGCATGTCTCTCCCCACTCTCTGCCCCCCTCCTGTCGCTATACACTGTCATATAAAGGCCACTAGTGCCCAAAAACATCCTTTAAAAAAAAAAAAACGAAGCACTTCTTGCACTAATGGGCGCCATCTTGCTGACGCAGGGAAAGAGGCAGGAATTTCGAACTGTTTTCAGAGCTGAATAATGGCGGTGAGCGAAGCAGTGGTGACCCTGCTGCAGTGGAGGCGGTATTGTACTGATTTAAGTACTGTTTATGAAATTATATAGTTTCTATAGTGGCGATGGGAACATATTTAGCTCATAAATGCCTTTTTTTTGTTATCTCCTTTATTTTTTTTTTAAAATTAGAAAAAAATGCCTTTTTTTTTTTCCTTTTTACATGTCCTGTCCAGAATCATAGCAGCAGAATGGGGATCTGACTGCTGTGTTGTGCCAGGCAGATTTGCTTTGCCAAGAGAAACTTTATGGGTATAAGGCTCCTCTTGATGTACAAATATTATGCTTTGTTTGTTTTTCTTTGTAATTGTTATGTTATTGAATTTACATATTATTTACAAGAGGAAGGAGAAAAGGGGAAAGAGAAAGGAGAGTGAAAAAGAAAGAGAGAAAATAGAACTGATAGAAGAGGAGAGAGATGCTGCACCTGCAAGAAAAAATGCCACCTGCAACATCTTCAACTGAGGGAGTGGGTAGCCTAGTGGTAGCGTCCTGGGCTTTGGCGCGGAGGTTCAAGCCGGGTTCAAGTCCCAGGCACGACATTCAGGTGAACCACTGTGGACCCCTGAGCAAGGTCCTTTACCCCCACCAACTGCTCCCCGGGCGCTTTAAGTAGCAGCCCACTGCTCATGGTACTACTGTAGTCACGGGGGTGGTTCTTTGCCGATACCGGCGACTGCAGGAGGAAGGGAAAGAAAGACAGGCCTCGCCAGCAGGTGGTGGTTAAAAGAAATAAAAGCTTTATTAAAGAAATAAAACAAATAAAACTACTAAACTAAAAAGTAATAAAATAATCCTAAAAGTCCAAACTAAAAAGTTATAAAAGGAAAAGGATAAAAAGGGCTAAAAGGGGCTTGCAAGGCTGGCAGTGGCCGGCGTCTCTCTCGGCGTCGTCCCGGGTCCATGGCGGCTGCTCCTCCTGGCAGCCGCCCTCCTGGCCATAGGCTCCCCCGGGACTCCAACGCTGCTCTGTGGCCCGGGCAGTCACTCCTCTGGGCGGCCGCGCCTCTGGCCGTAGGCCCTTCTCAGTAGGCTCCGCGGCCGCCCTCCGACTCCTGGGCCACTCTTCCACATCGCCATCGCCGTCTCCACTGCTGCCGCCGCTGCTGCCCCACCACTGCCTCGAGCCCCCCAGCCGGGGGACTCACGTCCCCCCCCCCCGGCTGCGCCTCCTGGACCCAGTCCTCCTCAGTACTTCCTCAGCTCTCTGTTGTCCGCACACCGGCTTTTATTCTTTCAGCATTCAATTAAGCCAGGGGAGGAGTCCTTCTCCCCAGGTGCTGCCAATCAGTTTGTTAAAAGCTCCCACTAGCTTGGGAATAAAAACAAGATTAAAACCACACAAAAAACCATAAAAAGCATGCTAAAAACCAAGCTAGTGGGGTGAGTCCAGTCTCTGGCAGCACCCGGTTGTTCACCCTGTGACACAGAGATGGGTAAAAATGCTGAGCCCAAGTTTCCCCTCAGGGATGTAAACAGTATATCAAAAAAAGAAAACAACAACCTGACAATCATGAAGATCTCTGATAGACAAACTGGAAGAGACAATAATAATCACAAAACCAGACACTGACCGCACAGATAAAGGAACAACTGTAGTTAGCGGTGATGTCACCACATGACATCACAGTGATTTAATCATCATGCAGGTTAGTAAGTGTGGGAACAAGATGTTAGATGGAAGAATGAGGAGTGATCACTGACGAGTGATTGTGTAAATGTGACCAACCATGAAATCAAAGGCAGGCCGGGGGCACCAGGACCCAGGAGACCAGCAGCCACCCAGGAGCACAGACCCCAGCCAGCCCACCGCAGAGACCACCACGCATCCACCCAAATAGTGGAGGCATGGGCACCGGGGGACCAGGGACAGCAGGCGCTGGCAATCAGTCCGCACCTTTGGGCCTCTACTCTCGTGTGGCAGTGACTTTGTTTGCAGCTCCCTCTCCCCCTCACTGTATTATGTATTTTCCCTCTGTTTTTGGTATATTTGGTATGTTTCTGGGTGGAGATTTGCATATTTATCTCCAGCCAATGACAAAGCTAAAGGCGTAGCGCTTTGTGGAGATAAACTCATCAAACTCAACTGGAGCAGACACCAGATTCACTTGAATTCTCAAAAAAAAAAAAAGTGTATGCAAGAAAAGGAAGTACTCTGCAGCGAAAAGAACTTTAGATAGTGCACGCTTGAAAACCAGGGTCAATATTGGTTTGGCTTTCACCTGCTTCTGAGCTTTGAAGGAGAGGCTTGGGCTGCAGAGCGACGCGGCCGTTAGCCAGAGGATAGGGGCTCTCTGTTTAAATAGTGTCTACAAACAGAAATGGGGGGGGATCCAAACACTATCTTTAAGCCCTTAAAATTACTATGACCTGGGTGAGTGAGAATCTACATTTCACTCAAAAGAAGCTTTCCAAGGATAAAGTGGAATTCAACTGCATCTCAGTTTGTGTTCAGTATCAATTCCTTCCATCTTATATGCCAAACTGACAAGAGCAATGAGATGCCCCCTGTTATGCTGGAGACCTGTTCAGGTGGCCAACATTTAAACAAACAAAACTGCACATGAACACATCACAATGATGACTTCCTCCTAGTATACGCCTCCATAAGATCACACAGCATCGTAGTGCTCTGGGAGGTGGTAGTAGCCTTTGTAATGACAGAAAACAGAAAACTACCAGCGCAAAGTAAACAGCAGTGTATGCTTTATACTTTTCACTCAAGTAAGCTGGTCCCTGAGTCACCACTTCATCACTCTACACGGTTCAAAATGACAAATGAGGAGTAATTATGTTTTACTTGTCATTAAATGTAAGTCATAATGCTGCCTGTTCTCTTGTGCACTCTTTGACTAAACAGCCAAACACATGACTGTCACAGATAGACACCATGTCAACAAGCAAACTACAGGAGGGAGGTGAGCCGTCTGGCCCTGTGGTGGGGAAAATGAAGGATACTGTTGTGGACTTGAGGATAGTGCACATCCAGAATGCTCCTCTGACCATCACAGTGCTGCGGTAGAAAGGTTCAGCAGCACCAAGTTTCTGGGAGTGCACGTACCAGGGGAACTCTCCAACAACACTGCATCTCTGGCCAAGAAAGCCCAGCAGCAACTCTACTTCCTCTGCAAGCTGAGAAGAGCCCGAGCTTGGGTCCACATCCTGAGAGCTTTTTATAAAGGCATGATTGAGAGCATCCTGACAACCTGCATCACCATGTGGTACGGCGTCTGCGTCATGTCCTGCTGCAAACCCTCCAGCGTATTGTCAGCAGCTGCAAGGATCGTCAGTGTCTCTCTCCCCTTGAGTCACTGAATAGATTGATTTCAATCGAAGAGATGAGATGAGATATTTGTCCATGTAAACAAGCCATTGTTTGATTAACTTAGATGGAACATGTCCTGTTCCATGCACCAGGGGAGGGGACGAGTTATGGAGGGGTGCATCTTGATTAATATGGATAATATTGACAGACGTTAACAACTCCAAACCTTCAGGTGCAGCTTTCAGGAGGCAAGGAAGAGGGGGAAAACAGGTCCCACTGTAGAGGTATGTCAATTTTTCTAACATTAAAAATGGTGCTTAACTTTTCACTTGGACCAAATAGAGGCTAAACCCCGTTTCCACCAGCAGGTCTGGGTTGGGTCAGGCCAAGATTTTTTGCATCTCCACAGATAAAAATTGGGACAGGTACCGCTATATCTGACCCAACCCGTCCTACTTTTTTGGTACCCCTCCGTAGGGGTACTGATCTAACTGATCCGGACCAAAGAGGTGGAGCTTAAGACATTGCAAACTGTTGATTGGTTGAAAAAACACGTCACCTTCCACATGACCCAGCATAAAAACAAAACAGGGATTACCCCTTTGTTTCTGTCATGTGTGGTGGGGTGCTTTGGTTAAAAGGTGTTGCACTGCGATGATGTCACGCAATCACTTAACAGCACTACCCGGTTAATACTCTGCCTCCAGGGTAAGGGTACTGTATGCTGTGGGGACGCAACGTGAAATCAATATATCCATACCAAAACCCACCCGACCTGGCCTGGCCTGCAGGTGGAAAAGGATCTTAAGCTGAAAAAGGTTTCCTCATCGTGGTGCTGTAGATGCTGTGAAACAGCAGGCCAGTCTCATATAAGTGAAGCAGAGTTGCGGCTGGATGATGATATAATCTTTCTGCCACTTGCTTTGATTGTACTGTACAACAAGGTTACTTAATTTGTCCTGCAAGTTTTCAATGTTTCTCTGCTCCAACCCACCTGACTCAAACTAATGAGTCATTATGCAGAACTTGTTAGGCTGTTGGATCCATTTAAGTCAGTTGTGTTGGGGGAGGGTAACATTGAAAACCTGCAGAACTGTGGTCCTCATGGGTAGCCCTGCTGTTCAGTAATAGGTTATCTGCTTTACATCTACCCAAATTTATGAGGAATGTCAGGGTTTGGGTTTTTCAGTTCATGCATTTGTTGGTTTCTGTGGTCATTTGTTTTTCCTCCTCCAGACAGAGCAGCAGCCCTGGGGTATGTCGGCACACCTACACTCCATCAACATAATCCACTTAGTATTTAGGGGCCGGTGTCTCATTTATTCAGTGCCGGGTGGCTGCCAACTTACTTAATTAAAGGTCAACTTACCTTTAATCAAAACTTTTTGATCCACTTCAAAGTTCTTGCAAGCGTTTTTCAGAGTTGGCATTCTTGAGTCTCAGTTCAACCAAAATCATGACAGAGAAGTACTTGCATTGACCTCTAGAAGCTACAGGGGTTTTCACTTATACAGCTGTGTGAAAAAGTGTTTCCCCCTTCCTGATTTCTTACTTTTTTGCATGTTAGTCACATTTAAATGTTTCAGATCATCAAACAAATTTAAATGTGAGACAAAGATAACACAGGTAAACAGAAAATGCAGTTTTTAAATGAAGATTTTTATTAGGGGGGAAAAAAATCCAAACTTAAATGGCCCTGCGTGAAAAAGTGATTGTCCCCTAAACCTAATAACTGGTTGGACCACCCTTAGCAGCAACAACTGCAATTAAGATAACTGGCAATGAGTTCTCTACAGCGCTGTGGAGGAATTTTGTTCCACTCATCTTTGCAGAATTGTTGTAATTCAGCCACACTGGAGGGTTTTCCAGCATGAACCGCCTTTTTAAGGTCATGCCACAGCATCTCAATGGGATTCAGGTGGGGACTTTGACTAGGCCACTCCAAAGTCTTCATTTTGTTGTTCTTAAGCCATTCAGAGGTGGACTTGCTGGTGTGTTTTGGATCATTGTCCTGCTGCAGAACCCAAGTGCGCTTCAGCTTGAGGTCACCAACAGATGGCCGGACATTCTCCTTCAGGATTTTTTGGTAGACAGCAGAATTCATGGTTCCATTTACCACAGCAAGTCTTCCAGGTCCTGAAGCAACAAAACAGCCCCAGACTTTGGATTGCAGCATGATGTCTAGCTTTTGAGGATCTTTTGGTCTACTTAAATTAGTCAGGTAGGTCCTATTTAAGTGATTTCTTGATTGAGAACAGGTGTAGCAGTAATTCGGCCTTGGTATGGCTAGAGAAATCACCAAAGATGTGATAAACCACAGTAAAATTATGTTTTAAAGGGACTTGAGGCAAGATGAAGAAACGAACTCGCGAATGCTGCGACTGGCGCTTCAGGTAACTGCAGCCACGAGCCAAGCCGTCACGGGAGGGTGCACAAACTGAAGCTATAATGTTTTTTACTCACCTTTTTCTCCGTAGTTACACTTTTTAGTGTCTTTCAGTTGATCTGGATCGTTTGCTGACGGCAGAATAATCCATAACTATCGCTTACAGTGTTTTTATTTAATGTGACCGTCTTTTTCCTGCATCAAAACTGCGGATGTAGCGTCATTTGACGTCACGTCAGCAGGGCAGCGCGGGAAATTCGGACACCGAATTGCTGCGCATTTTGTAGCACACAGCCTGTTCAAGGCAACGGAGAGAAACGTGGGTGGAAACGTTATTTTTGGTATTTAGTGCTTCATCACCCATTCGTATGAAAAAAAGGGACATTCATGTTTGGTTTTTTTCAAATTCCTGCCTCAAGTCCCTTTAACAGAGGGGGCATGGAGGTTTGGACCCCCCCCCCCCCCCCCAAAGTTATGTGGAAATTATATTGAATGTTACAGATCAAGTTTATTAGTAACTACAGTAAATGTATGTCATAGTCAAGATAAAACTCAAGAAGGTTAATTTTGACTGCTTTTCTATATATCTTGGTAGTTTCTATCAGACAAAGTTTTTAAGGTGGAAGATGTTAAACTCTTTTACCTAAACATGCCTCGACTGGTGTCTGCTGACCTTAGAAAACTTTGTCTGAAACTACCAGAATATAAAGTTTAAAGTTTATTTGCACAATACCTACTTTATGTAGAATAAAATCACCCAGTAGAGTTACTGCAGTGCTATAACTGAGTGGATGTTCTAAATGTTTCAACCCAGTTTACAAGTCGGTCAACAAGCGGCAGCAGGTGAACAACAGCTTGTAATAGGTGAGATCTGTACTGTCTGCACAATTATCATGCAAGTTCCATTTTTGAGGATTAGATTGTTTATTTAACAGCAACAGTGCTCTTGGTTCATTCAAAAAGCTTACAGACTTCAAACCTGAATATTTAAGGAAGTGAAAGTGAAGATTTGGCTTTTGTACATGAACATGTTTGTACATGAAATTGATGTGGAGAATGATTACGCAACTCAATGAAAAACAGTTTTTTTCTATCTTACTTGCTTATTTTTATTTATAAATGCAAGAATAATCAAGAAACAACTCAAACTTTACTAATAAACATTATTAATATTCCAAAAAAAAATTAAACCAGCTACCAATATAGTCACCCGTCTTTTCAATAAAGCTCAAAGGTCTTCCATCCATTGAGACTGTCAGTTTCTTGAGTTTTTGACCAGCAACTTTTTGTGCAACAGCAACCACAGGCCTCCCAGACTCTGTTCAGATAGGTGTACTGTTTTTCTTCACTGTAAATGGGAGGCACCAGTGGGGGCACCACTGGTGTATGAATGTGTGTGAATGTTCCAGTGGTGGACGGAAGGGCTGTAGACGCAAAATGGCTGCCACACTTCTGTCAGTCTGCCCCAGGGCAGCTGTGGCTACATACGCAGCTTACCATCACCAAGAATGAATGAGGAGTGAATGAACAATAGATCTACTGTGAGCGCTTTGAGTGCCTTGGAAAGCGTGATATAAATCTAATCCATTATTATTATTATTATTATTGTAAATTCAATGTTTAAGAACGGCCCATAAGCTCTCAATGGGTTCAAGTCAGGTGAGGAAGGAGGCCATGTCATTTTTACATGACATACATCTTAAGGCCTTTAATGGTCAGAGTACTTCACTGCATAAGATGGAGCATTGTCCTGCATAGAAATCATGGTCGCCGCTGGAGCAGGACTGTATCCAGCTCGATGGGGGGGATGGGGGTCAGCGGTTGGGGCTGCTCTGCTGCGGTGGGTGGGTTGCTGGTAGGACCCTGACCGGTTGCTGTCGGCCGGCGCTGGGTGGCCGGGGCCGTCCCGGGGGGGGTCCTGGGCCCAGGTGCTCGGGGGTGGCCTCTGCCTCCTGGGCCGGGGGACCCGGCTTGGCGCTGGGGGGTCCGGGCCGGCGGGGCAGGCTTCCTCTGGTTTGGCCCAGTCCTCACGTCCTGGTGTCTAGTCACTGCACCGGGGGGCCGGGGCGCCCCTGCTATGTGTGTGTGCATGCATGTGTATGGGTGTGTATGTCAGTGGGGGTGTATGTGTGGGGGTGGGGGTTGCGAGGTGGCCGGGTCTTTTCCACACCGGGTGCCTGTCCTGCCCGGCCGCTGTGTCGGTTGGGACTGACCTGCACGAATTAACTCGTGCGGGTTGGTCTCGACTGGCTCAGGGGCTGGGTGGGGTGGGCTCGTGGAGTGGGGGAGGGTTGGTGGCCCTGTGGTCCCCATCCATGGTGTATGTGGGGGGGGGGGAGTGCAGGGGGATGTGTGTATAGTTGCCTGTGGGAGTGTATGGGGGTGAGGGGGCAGGTGAGGGTGCATAGATGAATGTTCAAGTGTGGGTGGAGGGGTGCATTGGTGGGGTTTGTGTGTATCGGGAGGGAGGGGTTTGGGTGAGGAGCAGGGGTGGATCTGTGAGGGGATGGGATGCGGGGCAGCTGAGTGAATGAGGGGTGTGTGTGAGAGGGTGGACGGGCTGGGGCTCTAGCAGGGTTGGAGGATTGGGGGGGGGTTGTCCTGGGGGCTTGGCGTTCATGGCTCCTTCCCTGGCCCAGGCTATCACCAAGGAGACACACGGAGGCAAGGCTAATAGTGAGGTGGGTGTGAGAAGACAAATGAATGAGAGTGTAAAAGAAGAAATGTGGGAGGCAGGAAATTGGGCTGGAAGAGGGAGGAGATGTGGGTGAGTGGTCGGAGGAAAGGGGGGATGGAGGAAGGAGGCTTATGCTTGTGAGTGTCTGGTAGGGATGGTCGTGAGGGTCCAAAGAAAGAAGGGTGGGAGTGTGACAGGTCAGAGGGAAGGGTGGGGCCGGACATGTATGGGGGGGGGGGGGGTGTATGGGGTACTGGGGGTATAGGGAGGTTTTGACGGACATTCTGTCTATTCTCTTATTACGTTTTTTCACTTTTTCCACTTCGGTGGTTGCAACGCTTTTAACAATATACTGGAATAAGCCGGTGTTCTTGTAATCAGACCTAAACACAACTCGATCTCACGGAAGTATGTGAAATACACTGATTATAATGATGTTTCAACACTTATTTCTGCTCCAGGCACGTCGGGGAATTAGATCAATATAGTCAATGGCAGAGCCGGTTGTCAGCACGACTTTCCTGTTTCTGGAACAAATTAAAGCACAAGTTACGTTTTTGTGACTGCTGAAAGACGATTTTTTAATATATCCATTGAGGGTTGAAGTGCGTAGTGTGTCCCGGTTCTCCAGGGCTGCTCGAGGGCGGAAGTCCGTCACGCCCCTTTTGCGCCCTCAATCCACACTTCAGTGAAGTCCGCATCCATGCAGACTTCACCGAAGCATATTGCCCATAATTCATTGCTGCATGTGACGTTTTGAACCATAAAGGCAGAACATGTCCATGTTTGGTGATGAGCTCCTGCCTGTGGTGAAAAAAAAGCAATTTCAGATGTAAACATTGAAATATTTAATCTTTTATGCTGTAAGTGAAATAATTACTGAAGTTTGCCATGTTACTTCGGAATATTCTTTGAATATTAAAATTCAAAGCATTTGAATAATGAAAGTTATCAGTTTACTGATAAAAGTAGCTAATTAAATTTTTTTATTTAAAAACTTTTATTTACACAGGTAAGTCCAGTCGAGACGCAGCGTCTTTAACAAGGGAAACCTGTTTACCTGACATAGTTTAGTTTAGTTTAGTTTATTATGGATCCCCATTAGTCTTCACCAGTGAAGACTATTCTTCCTGGGGTCCAGATCAACATAAATTTTGAACATACAATCAACAAAAACTGAATTAAAATACAATACTAAGCAAACATTTTAATAGAAAAAAGCAAAAACTAAATAACTATACAATACCAAAGCATCTATTTACAATGAAATTAAGGATAAAAATAATTATGCAGCCATACTTCTGTGAGCCTTACAACTCATGTGATTAATACGGGTCTCAGTTCCCAATGTAACTCAAAGAACTTATACATGTTTTTATGGACATGTGGACATTTATGGACATTCTATGCTAATGATAACAGTCACAGAGCAACAATTTAAGCATTATTATACATTTGTTTAAAATGTAACAGTTATTTAACCTGTACTGGTGAAATTCTACAGCCATCTTACATAAATTAGTTCAGTAATTCATTTATTTATTAATTAAACGTGTGGATTTCATAACATCTATTTTACAAGAACAGATGAAATGAACTTTATTCAGTTTATGTTTAAAAAATTACGCCTCTTCACCAAATAAATCACCACTGGGGTTTTAACGCAATGCATTATATCCAGTTAGGCCCAAATAAAGCAGGATTTAATGAGGGATTCAGTCTATAACGACCAGAATAACCTTACGCTGATGACTTTTTATAGGAGTTGAAAATTTGGTCTACACACATACAAAATCTCCTGCATATTCCTGAAATAGACATGAAAATAGACACAATCAGAGCCTGTAAAACCCCAAATGCCACTGGACGACGGCGATGGGGCTCTCATTGGAATGGAATGCACCCCATTCTATGGCAAAGGTCCAAAAAGGATTGGAACGTGTGTGTGGTTGAGCATTTCCTGCTTTGCATATCGAATTGTAAAATACTATTCTTACTTCATATTTCAAGCATATTGTACAGTCCAATTATCAATGACAATAACTGAATGATCAGTGCTGAGAAAAAGTAATATATCGGTTTATTTAATACATTCTGGAAAAACGTTCCGCCACTTCTTCTCGATGATCAACTACGAAGATGGATTGTGAACATCAGAAGGGAAACGTCATTATCTCTTATCACATCGTTTCTGAGCTCCACACTTTACAGTCCAGGACGTCAGAGAGCCGAGTGAAGGAGGAGGAAGGAGCTGAGCCGTTTGGGTTTTATTTCATTGTAACAACTATTCTCTTGGTGAGAGAAGACTGTGTTTGGGAACATAGCTGGACCAGAGAAGATGGAAACTGGAGCAGCAGTTCATGCATGCATCATTGGAAAATGAGAAAGATAAGCAGTAGAGGCTTTTTAGCAAATCCAGCTCGTGCTAACCTAACAGGCATTTTCCACTGCCCATTTTCGTAACTCTTCTACACGGCACGGCACGCTTTATTCGTGTTTCCTCTGGGAAAATCCGTTACGAGTCGGTACGATTTTCCGCAACCGTTTCAGAGCTAGCTTTAACCGTGCTGAACCTACACAAAACATGACGTACCTGATGGGTCTCCACTGATTGGTCAAAGGAAATTGTCGTCATATGTGTCTACGTGTTTCGCCTTGCCTCTTTTAAAAATATCTGGCTGTTTTCGGTGACTACAAGCCACAGAGAAAACAACAACAGCAGTAACACCTCCATATTATCCAATGCCTTCATTGTTGTTTTTACTTTACTGACCACCGCGTGGCACGGCAGTGACGTCACAGCAGTCTCGACCACACCTACTCTACCCACTTCCAGATAGTAGACTACTGCTTCTCCTGTGTGGAAACAAAAATCGTCCTAGTCGTCTTTAGCGTGTGGTGCTGTACTGTGCTGTACCGTGCCCCGTGCAGCTGCAATGGAAAAGGCCCATAAGAAAACAATATAAGTAGCAATGTTTTATCTCAAAGAACAGTACGAATACATTTCTGTGTTAAGTGTGTGCATAATATTTGTTCTTACTACACAGTGTCTTAATCAGACAAACACATTAATCTATTTGTGTCACTGTCTTCTGATGATGCCGCCTTCGAGCTACTGCTGTTAGCTAAACACCTTATTAACTGTCATTAAAGCTGGTTATAAAGCTTAAATCCCTTCCCCCACTTGCTGGCAGACGTCGCTGTGTGTTGCTGATAAATCCGGTAGACATCGTCCATGATGATGTGTGGCAGGTCTTAAAAACCATTTGGGTATAAAATGCCGTTTTGTCCAAATGTAATGTGACAGTTCTCAACTGGAAGTGATCGTCGGGTATCTCTCCCGTCTGGTGAAGTTTGTAAGCTTACCGTTTGTAACGCCTGTACCTATGAGCACAGACTAGATGTCCTACCTCCCTGAAAAACTAGTTTGACTGGAACTTGTAGTAACTGTGGCCATATTCTCAATACAAGGTGGAAAACCCAGTAAAACCATTGCAGTTGCTACCTTTTCCTTCTGTTCAATGCTCCTGTCGTTCTCTTCTGGCGTCCATCATGGCGGTCCCACGTGATCAGATGACGTAGTTGTAAATGGTCAATATTGCAAGAATAGAACATCCGGACCATCTGGAATATCTGGAATATATAATGTTATATATTCCGTGAATGTTGCATACCACGTCACTTTGTGCTGTAACTCCAACCTGAGTTGTAAAAACAACATCATCACAAATAAATAACACAATAGTTCATTTCATTGCAATGTTGAGGGCTGTATGGTGGTGTGGTGGTTAGCACCGCAGCCTCACAGTAAGAAGGTTGCTAGTCTGAGTCCCAGCTGGGGAGGTTTTTGAACAATTCCAACAGTGGCCTTTTTGTGTGGAGTTTGCATGTTCTCTCTGGGTACTCTAGCTTCCTCTCACCATCCAAAGACATGCATGTTAGGTTAATTTGTTTCTCTAAATTGTCCCTATGCAGTACAGTAAATGAATTAATGTAATGTTGGGTATTTACATTGTTTATTTTCTGTCCATTTATGTACCAATATAGTTTGGACATGTACCTTAATGGAAAGTGACAATGTTGAGGGACCTTTGCGATTAATTAAATGTGGTGTTGAATATCACGATTAATTGTGAAATCAAGTGATCGTGACATCTTTATATGGGATGAAGTGAGATAGAAAGACAAGGGACCTCAAACTATGACTGAAATATGGCCTCACATAAAATCCTGCATCTGGTAAATAATGATTTCCACACTGATTGAATGGCCAACGTTTGCCATCAATCTGCAGGATCCCAATATAACAACCCAGAAATGACTTTCACAAAGTCCCAACTTTAAAGATAAAATCATTGACAAGTCAATATAAGATTTTCCTCATTTGTTCACTGTTTAAATTTATGCCTCGTCTTGTAAACATGCTGAATAAATGAGGCTTCTGATCTAATCAGGACACATTTTGAACTGATCCTGCAAGTCTTACAAGAGGTCTGCAGTGGCGGCAAACAGCCAGCCTGCAGCAGTGGAGGTCAGGGTCTCTGATCTCCGCCCCCCTTCATTGCCCCACAGTGTTGCTTCTCAGGCGAAACCATCTCCAAGCTGCTCTTTAGCTGGCGCTGTAGCTCAGCTCTTTGTGCGTTGGGGGAGGGGCGCTCAGCAGGCGGAGAAGCAGCAGAACAGTAACCTCCACCACTGCTCGCGCTCCATTTTGGAAGGGTTACCTCATCACAGATAATCTAATCTAAATATGGTTTGAATATGTAATTAGCCAGCTTTATTCACTGTTTGCATCCTCAATGTCAGACCAATAACAGAGAGAGGATGAGGGATCTTGTGTCTGCAACAGTGACAAAAATCCATTGAGAGTGTGGGTCTACAGAGAGAGGGGGCATTTTGGGTGGAGATTCAAACAGAGAGGAAGGGGAACTAACTGGTTCCTTTCCTCACCAGCAACATGGCTGCTTCTGCCAGACAACATAAATGTAAAAACGTGTGCTGTGTAAGTAAGACACAGGTCATCTGTTTGGACAGCTTTGAGGAAAAACAGACGTGGGAAAGGAGCAGATGTGAAGGCCAATGTGGGACACGACCAGACAGACTGATCACTCGCTGGTTTGATGTAAAAGTCAGTTCCTACAGTAAGGAAACAGAGTTTAATCAAAGCAGCAGCAGCATCAGTGGAGTTTTAGTCACTCACAAAACAGATGTTGTGTATCAGATAAATAAAACAACAAGAACACCAGCGTTCATCCCGAGAAAAGAGTAAAGCTTTTGTGGCATCACAACAAGCCTCCAGATCTCATGTGTCTGTGAGCTTTGTGGCTGTTGGTGGTGTCAGACAAGCCTGCAGATTTCCTCCACACCATCTGTGATGTTGTCAAACTGCTTCCTTGAAGGCTCGGCACATTCACCGAGCCTCACCGCTGATAATCGACATCGTCAATGATTTATGAGCAAACAGGATTTTCCTCTGGCTCTAGCTTCTCTGTGATGGCAGCAGAGCCGGTCCGAGCCACAGTGGTGCCCTCGGTGAGGATATGATTGGATGGATTTGATCCCCATCCCCCCATCCCCAACCCCCCCCCCCCACACACACACACACACACACCACCCTAATGGACAACACCTATATAAAACAAGTTCAAGTTATTATCGAAAACACAAGCAGTAAAATAACATTGAATCAAACAATGATAAAAAAAAATTCAATCGTTAATAAACTTCAAGTATTCTGAAATGTATTCTTTTCATTTAAAAGTGATAGCTACAGCTTTTTCATCGGAACAATAACTTTTATTAAAAGAAATTTTACATGCATAGAACGTCTAGAGGGTTCCAGAATGAAAGTATTCATTTTACCCATAATTTTTATAGAATATGAATAATTGTTTTATCAATTTTGAAGGGTCAAAAAAGTTAATATTTGAAATCTGATTACTGGGACTGTGTTTGTGCCTAAAAAAAATAAAAATCTGATTACCATGCCAGCATTGGGATTCCTCACCGCTGCAATAGCTCTGGAGTTGCTGGCTCAATTGTGTGTTAAGTTCAAGCAGCAACTTCCGGTGGCCAACTATGAGGCTACCTGGAAGAAATCATTATTTGTAGTTCTCCCTTCATCCGCTACTGCTGGGGGCTGACTGCAAAACATTGTGTGACAGTGTGGGGTCCTGTCACTATGCCTCCGATTGATCATGTGTCCTAGATACTTGGCCACAGGGATGTCCCTTTGGCTGACTGGTTAACACGCATGACTCACCTGAGAGTCTGGGAACCAAATCTTGCCTGGGCCCTCCGTTGCGTACCTCGTCACAGTTATTTTGTTATGCTGGCATCAGAAGACAGAAATACATTTAATTTATGAATCTGCATTTTATTTGTGGTAGATGGTAAAAACATAGTAAAAGCATCATTGAAACTAAGACATTTGACCATTTCATGGAAAGTATTAGCTCTTTTTGAATGTCACACATCTGTAAGTTAGAACAGGGGCAACAAAAAGCTGGAAAAGTATTTGACAACTAATTAGTTAAAAGGAAACAGGCAGGTCACATGGGTATAAAAGTAGCATTTTAGAGAGGTAGAGTCTTGGATGTAAAGATGAGCGGAGATTCATCTATCTGAGACAAACTGGCTCTAAAAATTGTGAAGCAATTTCAGAAAAATATTCTTCAGTGTGAAATTGTGAAGATTCCACCACCTACAGTGTACAGGGAGCCGAAGTCACGCCCCTTCTAGTGAGCCCCATGGGGCCTAAGGCACAAAAATGGAAGTCAAGCTCTGGTCGCAAGCCACATAAGTCACCAGCTGCCCTGGTACACTACCGTTGCAATTTTAATCCAGGTCACCGCTTCTTTTTTTTTTTTTTTCCAGAACAGGAAAAGAGTGTGGACAGAGGGGAAAACCATTATAAGTCAGGAAATATTGAGTCTTTCTATTGCACTGATGGAATGACGGCCAGTCTCGTTCATGCCTGTCGCAGGCAACGATGTCATCACTCACGGCGAGAGCTGTAGTCCACAAAGTGGCTTCAAGTAAATCCTGAAAAAATATAAAATCTTCGTGGTATTTAATTTTTCTTTGCATGAAAAATTTTAATTTAAATATACATAACCAACATATCTGAAATCCAGGACAGAGAATGACTGGGACAAGAAGAGAATTATTTTCTCCCCATTGACTTCCATTCATATTTTTTAATTTCTTTGTCCCATGGGGCGGAAGTAGATGGGCGTGACTTCCGCTCCCTAATATCATTAATAGATGAAGAGAATCAGGAGAAGTAATGTAAAGAAGAGGCCATATGTGAACGTGACCCACAAACTGCCATCTTCCCTGGACCAAAGCTCATTTAAAATGCTCTGTAAAATGTTCTGTGGTCAGATGGATGAAAATGTGAAATTCTTTTAGGACTGTAGACTTAAGGAGAGGGACCAAACTGCAGTCATGATATGTCGCCATAAATCCAATCTACGCTGGAAGTCCCGATTGGAAGTTTGTTCTTCATGTAACTTACTAAAATCTAACCCTAACCACCCGACTACACTAAACGGATCTGTTTGCAAGCCGCAGATAGATACTCTTAGCTATGTCTAACTGACTTCCACTGGAGACTTTCTGTATGGATTGGATTTATGGCAGCGTCATTATCGGCTATTGTAACTGCAGTAAGGTACTCTTGGACTAAAGAGCAGAAGGAACATCCAGCTTGTCATTGGTAAACAATTCAACAGCCTGCATCTCTAAAGGTCTGGGGATGCATTAGTGCCAAAGATGTGGGCAGCTTCCGCATCTGTGTAGCTCCATCAATGCTGGAAAGTACATGGAGGTTTTAGAGCAACATCTGCTTCCATCCAGACAACGACTCTTCCAGGAAAGACCTCCAGAAGATCATACTAAACCACATACTGCATCTATCACAGCAGCATGGCTTCACAGGAGAAGAGTCCAAGTGCTGAACTGGGGCCTCATTTATAAAGCTTGCTTACGCACAAAACAGGGCCTGAAAGTGGCATAAGTGATTTTCCATGCAAAGTTTCTGATTTATAAAAACAAACCTGATGGGAAAATGTTCGCACCTGTACGCAAACTCTGAACCTTGTGCACGAACATTTTGGAGACGTGGAAACTGGCGGCACCGCTGGTGAGATGATGAACTTAAAGTGCTGATGACACGACCTTAACTTCAAGTAACTTTGCCATATAACAACACATCAAGACAAAATAAGTAGTGCTGTGCAGTTAGAACTTCAGATGTTTAGGAGGCTCGGCTAAATGCTAATAGCTTTTCAGTTGCGAAACGAGCCGCCATGATGTGTCGTCAGCGACTGTACAGAGTTGCAGTCCGCCCATTGAGTTACACATATAATCTAAGCCGTGGAAAACATGAAAGATGCTCCAGAACAGCTAGATTGGAACTGGTTTGTGTGCTGGGATCATCAGCCAGTTCAGAAAAGTGCGATAATGCTGAGGAATTTGGGGAAATCACATTTTACCAGCTAGAACCGGAGCAGAACTGCAGCCAGCTGCCTACAGTCCGTCTCCCAGCCTCATGTCCACTGGTTCAGCTAAAAGCCTGCAAGACCACACCGAGGGTTCTGATGACTGGAGACGTTCATGTAACCAAGCCACAGCTGTCTGCCGATAGCAGGAGCTGCATGACCGATGTGATGAAGCAACGATGGATGAAAATGAATATTTCAGAGGAGATGATCGCAGTTTCATTGTGTTAGAAGTCTCAACACGCTGGTGCCTGAAGTTTCAGTGAACAGATGCTCTAGACGAGCAGAGAGGTCCGGTTGCTGCCTGTTTCCTGGTGAGTACGACTCCGATCTGCTTCCTTATCCTCTTCAAAATAAAATTCTGAATCTGTAGGAAACCTAAATAAACTAATGCTGCACTTACGAGCTTTTAACCATTAACTGTCAACACAATTTGAAGGCTGAGTCGTTACTGTTTGTCTGTAAATCTGGAAAAGGAACTTAAAAACTGCAATGAAGCCAATTCAATGTTAAATAAGCAGCGAAGAAGAGGCTCTTGCAGACGTCATATCCGGTTTTAGCGCACAGCGCCACAGTCTGGTCAGATGTGCTGAAAAGCAGCGATGTTTTCTAATAACTCATCTATGCAGCTGCGCTTGTTTCTGTTACATAGATCATCATGAAGAACGTTTTGGTTGATAAAACATGGCAAAAAATGTCAAAAACGTGGCATCAGCACGTTAATGCATTTAACCATCATATCAGACTAGACTCTCGTAAACCCCCGTCTTTTCCTGGATCGAGCTGAACAATCCATAAGCCTCATTTAAGAGAGCAACAATATATCTTCAGTTATATAGCGATGGCACTTATTGGTAGCTTAACTGTAACAAGGTGTGGAGGCTGATGGTAATTACAGAGTAAACTCATGTGTAATGCTTCACATTGGATTTGCTGCACTGCTGGAAGATTATGGAAAGAAGAGGATAAAGATGGAGAGAGTTTTTAGAAACCATGAATATTTTCTTGGCCATAATTACTGACTGATGCCAAAAGATTCCCCAGTGCAACCTTACCGAACTGGGGATTTTTAGATCATTTCAGAGGGTCGCCAGACGATTGTAATTGCTGTAAACTAAATACATTTAGAATTTTTAGGGTTGTCAAAACAAATCTGCCAATGCAGGGAGATTAATCTGTAGGAATATAAATGCATTAATTTTCTAAGAAATAAATTATAGCCTAACTTATAATAAAAATCCCAATTTAGCAATATCTTACAAACCCCTTCTCATATCTTGGTCAGCTAAGTTGTTTTTTATCATGTTTTCTTACAGTTGTGTGCATAATCCACCAAAACCCCCATTATCCCCCTCATTCATGAAGATTCTGACAGTTTTCCAGCCTCACATGTAGATGCTGCAGGATGATCTGATATATCACACAATAAAGAGCCCACCCGCCGAGGGGGTCAGGAACAACAATGTCTGATATCTTGGGGGTCAAAAATTTTGGGAACTCCTAGATCTATGTGTTGAACCGGACTCGACCGACCCGCCGGAACCGTTAATCTCCGTGCGCAGAGCTTGACCACGATGCGCTCTGGTGTGCAGCGAGCCATTGTGTTCATTCACCGCTGCAGCAAAGTGCTGTCACTTCTGTTTATCTGTGATTCCACTGTGACGTCCAAATAAAATGTTTTTGGAGCCTCCACCTCACCAACAAGCTCCTCCACTTCATTCTCCATGAGACTGCGTTTTCTCGTCTTCTCAGTCGCCACGATCAAGTTTAAATGCCTCAGATCAGCTGGCGTATTCATATGCAAAAATATCCATAAGGTGCTTTGCATTGACTCTTTATGGTAGAATGTGGGCGTGTAGGGGGCGGCATATGAGCCAAATTCACCTGCGAAAGCTTCCAGGGAGAGTGTGATTTATAAAGGGGAAATTATAAATCTGAATATTTTTCGGCGCACGCAGTTTGGGTTTTTAGCGCACGTACACTTTTGGTAAAGATCCTGCACACAGTTTTATAAATAAGGGCCCCAGGTCTGCCTGCAGTCCAGACATTTTACCAACAAAATTATTATATTCATACTTACGGCATATTCCGTAAAATTTATACTTTTATTCTAGACCCCTCTAGATGTTCTGTGGATGCATTTTTTTTTTAATAAGCTGTTTTGATCAAAAAGTTCCCACTATGACTTTTAAGTGGTTTAAAAATAAAAACCCATTCCAAGGTCAGGTACAAGGACTGAAATGTAACTGGATGAAAAAGCAGTCCATGTAAAACAAAACAATTTTGAAAGGCCTTCAGAAAACTTAGGAATTATTGATCAACATACTTTAAAGATTACAATAAAGTCTTTTCTGATGTGAAGAGAAAAGAAAAGAGGGTTTGATAAGGACTTTTGTAAAGTACTGTAGGCTCATCTTCTCCCTGAACATTTTATCAGTGTTTTTATTGTTACAAGGACACTTGATGCCTGGTCTGGAAGCAGACCCAACTAGATTTCTGACTTTTGTCTTCATACTGGAAAGTTCTGCACTGCTTTTATCTTTGAGAGTAAATACTGTACATGTGAAGTCTCACAGCTCAACTATCCTTGGGAATGTTGGGAGGAGAGGGCAGCATAGATAGCCTGGTGTGTTCATCAAAACAATTAAAGGTGGGAGTGAGAACAGTGAAGCATTCATCTCTCACTAACAGGGGGAGCATTCATATTTTAGGAGTCTACATCTAAACTATCGATGACCTTGCATGTGAGGGATAAAATGATAATAAAAAATACTTCATTTTCTTTCACAACCCATAGGTGTAGAAGGACAAACCCTTAACCACCCTGACATGCCCCACTCTAAAATTTCATAGACTTAATTAAACTTACTAATGCATTAACATTTGATTTAAAAGTCATGTATTATATGTATTACTGTTGAATTTAAATTATTGTTTATATCAGTGTCCCACCTGAAAAAAGAAAAAGCATTTCCATACTGTAACTTAGACCATGTCCACATAAAGTCAAAACGAACATGAATCGCTCATATTTTCCAGAACGTTTGCCTTAAAGACGGAGATGTAAAATAAATGTGATCGACCACATGAATGCATGGAAATGCTGTAAAATACGGTATATGCCAGGCCTGTAAGTGGCGCTGTGGTGCTAAAGCAAAAATAGGCGAAAACAGGCGACGAAATATTGGGCATGCGCAGAAATATATAACGCAAAACAACCAAACCAAATGCTGCGTTCCATTTTCCTCGGAAATGGGAATTGGGAACTGGGGGGTGACGTCACACCCGACCAACTTGCGTTCCAGCTCACTGGTCGGAAAACCAATTAGCAGCCTAGCAAAACAATGTGTTTGCTAAGGCTATTGTTATTAGCCGTTGTTAGCACAGCTGGCGTTGTTGTTCACATACACCACATGAAAAATGTGAATTACATGACAGCAGCTTCCCCCTGCATCTGTATAAACCAATACTACATGTACGACTGATTTAATGCAACAAAATATTAGTAAGAAGTGTAAATAAATGTAACATTACAGGAGCTTCTAAAACTGCTAACACTGGGCAGTGTTTTTAAGTTCACATCTTTAAATGTGAACTTGGAGCTGTGAAAGTTGTCCGACTTTCCAAGTGGGAAATCTAACTTCAGGGTGGCGTTCCAGTTGAAACTTCCTACTCGGAACTGGGAATTTCCAACTTCCGAGTTCAAATGGAACGCAGCAGAAGGCTCCGATCTACAGTTGCGATACGTCGGAAACCTCAAGAAGAAGAAGAACAACCAAACTGAAAAGATGGCAGCAAGCACGAGTGGGTGAACAGGTACGAGCAGTGACCATTCAACCCTGTACGGTGCCATTGTTGTTGTGATGCTGTGTGTAGCGCATGCGTGTAAGATCCTAAAGATGGAACTGCACAAACGACATTTCAAAATCTTCCCACTCTGAAGGCTTGATTAAAAAAAAAAGGTCGTTTGCAGAATGCTTCGTAAGGATGAGAGGCTGGTTTGGTGAAAAATTTGTGAATTTAGGCCGGAGTTTGACTTCTTTTGGACGAGACCTTAAACTCAAGCCAAAGAGATACAGAGAAAAAAATTTTTCCCTCAGTTTTACACCCCAAAGTCTAAGAAAATTATAAACAAGGGGATTTATTTCCTTTTTCTTTGTAGTCTGAAACACTCCTGAGATCAGATCTTGATCTTCAACAAATTCTTTCAACAAACAAAATCTTTTCTATTTATATATGTATATATATATATATATATATATATATATATATATATATATATATATATACACTGTATATATATATATCAAGTTAATCCTGAAATAATCTAAAATCTTAGCGGTATTTTATTTTTTCTTTGCATGAAAAATTTTCATTTAAATACATAACCAACACATCTGGAATTCAGGACGGAGAATGACTGGGACAAGTAAATAATTATATATATATTTTTTTTTTTTTTTTTCATATATATTTAGGGCTGTCAAAAGATTAATCCTAAATTAATCCTATTGTCAAAGAAGAGATTTTTTTATTAATTAGTACAGCTATATGCAGAAAATATATAAACTTTTGTTTTACAACTTAAAGGCTAAAAACAAACCATAGATCTGTGAGTAGTCCAGGACTCAGACCTGAATTTTAACCCTGTGAGGACCGTATCAGCAGCATTCTGGACTAAACTGCAGCCATCTGAAGGACTTTAGGGAGACATGTAAGGACAGGGTTTCAGTAGTCTAGTCTATTAAAGATAAATACAGAATTCCTGGGGAGACACCTTTAATCCTAAATGTCTTCTTGAAGTGATAGAAGTAATGTGATTAATCAGGATTAATTTTTTTGACAGCCCTTTTATAAATACACTGCCTGGCCAAAAAAAAGGCGCCACCTGGATTTAACTAAGCAAATAGGTGCGAGCCTCCTATTGGATAATTACTGCATGGGCCATTATCTTTCAGCTGGCAACAAGTTATTTAACCCCAAATGGTGCAATGACTTGCTTCTCATTTCCTAAACAACCATGTGGAAAGACACATTCGTGGTCTTGGAAAAGATGTTAGTCTGTCTGAGAAGGGTCAAATCATTGGCATCAAGAGGTGAAAACATCTAAGGAGATGCAGAAACTACTAAAACTGGGTTCAGAACAGTCCAACACATTATGAAAAACTGGAAGGATAGTGGACCATCGTCTTCCAGGAAGAAATGTGGCCGGAAAGGTAGATGAAGTGATGCAGCATCTGTCTAGTGCTACTGTATGAGCCTGTGGGGGCAGTGTGATGATCTGGGGTTGCTGCAGTTGGTCAGGTCCAGGTTCAGCAACAGTATGAGCTCAGATAATGAGGTCAGCTGATAACTGAATATACTGAATGAGCAGGTTATTCCATCAATGGATGTTTCTTTCCTGATGGCACGGCCATATTCCAAGATGACCGTGCCAGAATTTATCGGGCTCAGATTGTGAAAGATGGTTCAGGGATCATTAGACATCATTTTCACACATGGATTGGCCACCACAGAGTCCAGACCTGAACCCCATTGAGAATCTTTGGCATGTGCTGTGGTCAGACTCTACAATCATCATCAAGATCTTGGTGAAAAATTGATGCAACAAATTTGATGCAATAAATCTGGTGACATTGCAGAAGCTTCTGGAAACACAGCGAATGCTGCAGAAATCAAAGCTAAAGGCGGTCCAACCAAATGTTAAATGTTTGACCTTTTTTTTGTTGGCGACTTTTTTTTGGGCCGGGCAGTGTGTGTGTATGTGTATATATATATATATATATATATATATATATATATACACACACACACATTTATTCATTTTATCTCCTCTTTTGGTGTGTGTAATTATTCATCAAAACCAAATAAAACTTTGATTAGCTAGTCTCAAGTCAAACAAATTATCCCTCAGCATTTAATTAAGCCGATCGATGTGGAAGTGAACAGTACGTCGTGCTTTCTCACTACCATCTGTGAATACTTGCTGGAATAATTGTCTCTTTCTTTCGTAATTTATAGCCCTTACAAAGATTATCCCATGTGTACAAACCTCAATTCCATTAAAGTGTGGACATTATCTATGTTTTCATGAACAAATATTTCTTCTGCCTGACTGAAATCAACCTGATGGCATGTTTACATGGGTGCGAAATAGTCTTTATTTTGTTATGTTGGCATCAAAATAACGCAATAAATATAACCAGAACCTAGAAATAGTGTTGATATGATTGTACACATTTAGGCCTATAGTATTGCGAAATTAATTAAAGAAGAGATTTCACGTCATTCTTAGGCACAGAGTTCCCCTTTATACCACTATCAAATAATTGCTACCTTCAGTTGTTTTGAAAATACTGAATATTTAAACAACCTAAAGTAGATCTGACTTTGCTCCATAACTGTATCTGATGCCTTCAGATTCTAAGACGTCTCTTTAAGATGCCTTCAACCATTTCTGGCACCCCCCCCTTCAGGTCATCACAACACTGCCTCATTAGGGATGTAACGATAACCGGTAAAATGGTTAACCGTGATAAAATTCCCGACGATCAGTAATACCGTTTCAAATTTTAATTATCGTTAAAACCGTGACTGATTACTGCACTTTAAAAAACTCCCAGTGATGCTGCTCATCGGCTGGAAAAGCAGCAGCAGTCGCAGTTTGCAATGTTTAATTTATGAAAACATGGTAGAAAGCAACAAAGGCTCCCACATGGACAGTTCTCTTGAAATTCTTCCCCTTTAAAAAGCACAAAGTAGACATTTAGACCCATTTCGGATGTTTTTAAAGATGCTGGGGGACATTTCTATAATACTGCAATAAAAATGATAACCATGATCATTTTGGTCACAATAACCGTGATATGAAATTTTCATATTGTTACATCCCTATTCCTCATGTTGTCCATGGATGCCATCTAGAAATCACTCTGAGCGTCGTATTTTTCTTGCTTGAAAAAGAGCTACATTTTATAACATTGCATATAGTGGTAACATGGGATATTGTACAACCGTACACATATGATCCCATTTCTGACCCAGAGAATGACTTTTTTTGAAGAACCAGAGCAGCTACAGAGGAGCAATATGCCACCTGCCTGCAACTGAGACGTACGTGTGTCTGTGTGCTTTAGGCTACGAGTGGCTACAGCTATGGCTTAGCTGTAGTGTCCGATTGACATGGATTTTTTTAGGACCAGTACCAATATTTTTTCATCAGCCGTGGCCGATGGCTGAGACAGGCAGCTGATTTTCTTGACCTGATGTTTGGAGCTGATGGTGTTATTTTCTCCCTCAACTAACATAATAAAAATGGCATAAAAGCGAATGTTACATATTTTTAAAATAAAAAACCATTCAAATTGCAACAACCTTGAATAAATATTAAAAGGAGAACTGTGAGGTATAACAAGTTATTTTATATGCAGTAGCATCTAACAGCTTCATCTTTGCAGATTTTGCCCTTGAAAATAACTTTAAAACTCTTCACATTTCGTGCCTGTGGATGCCTGTCTGTATATCATGCCGGGGAAATATCGGCCAACGCACCGTGTATTGTCTGATGTTAATACCAGCAAAAAAACCCGCAAATATCGGCCAGCTGATATAATGGTCTGTCTTCTGGAAACTACAGTACATAAAGTTTTGTAGGCTATGTTGCTGGCATAATTAATTTATCGATACAACGATGTAGTGCTGTTTGATTGTTTAGGGAGCATCATCAACAAAATTATCGTCTCTACACACAAAGTACATCTGAATCCTATTTAATTAATTAGACATTTCTCTGATCTACCTGATGCAGTTTCATTATTTATGGATGGATGTGATTTTTAAATATATATACAGTGGGTACGGAAAGTATTCAGACCCCTTTAAACTTTTCACTCTTTGTTTCATTGCAACCATTTGCCAAAATCAAAAAAAGTTCTTCTATTTCTCATTAATGTACACTCAGCACCCAATCTTGACAGAAAAAACAGAAATGTAGAAATTTTTGCGAACTTATTAATAAAAAACTGAAATATCACATGGTCATAAGTATTCTGACCCTTTGCGCAGTACTAAGTAGAAGCACCTTTTGAGCTCGTACAGCCATGAGTCTTCTTGGGAATGATTCAACAAGTTTTTCACAGCTGGATTTGGGGATCTTCTGCCATTTTCTGGATCCTCTCCAGTTCTGTCAGGTTGGATGGTGAACATTGGTGGACAGACATTTTCAGGTCTCTACAGAGATGCCTCTTTTCCTCTAACTCCAAGCGGATGGCAAGTTGGCGGGCAACTTCCTCCAGACTGTCCAATACAGCTGAGTCAACCTCCACATCCATCTCAGCTTGGAGCTGAAATAAATCCTCTATGACCCATGCCAAACGAAACTGGAGGTAGTCATTGGGTTCGTTTCTGTCGACATAATTCGCCAATGACCTTAAATCGTTGGCGATGGCTGTCAAAGAACTTTCCATCGGGCAAATGATGTACCAAAGCAACTAGGCCTTAGGTCAAGGCCCAGTAGCAGTAGATAGGATCATATGCACCACTCTAACCAATCGTGCTGAAGACAAATGTTAGAACCACCCACCTCATTAGCATATGGAGACAGAAATGCAGAAATAAATAAATGTGTAAATGTAGAAATACAGAAATAAATGTAGGAAGAAATAAATAAAAGTATAAATAAATAAATGTGTAAATAAATAAATGTAAAAAAAAATATTTGAATAAATACATAAATGTATAAATGCACAAAAAGGAGAAAATGCATGAATAAATACATAAATAAGTTGACAAATACAAGTAAAAAAAATAAAATTGGCATTTTATGACCAAAATATATTTATGGATTGATTGATTTATGCATTTCTACATTTATTTTTTGTTTTGTTATTTTTCGGCCCTCATATATATATATATATATATATATATATATATATATATATATATATATATATATATATATATATATATAATTATTATTATTATTATATATTTACACATATGAAGAGTTAATTTGCAAAAACAGTTAACCACCGTTTAGAAAAAAAAAAATTTAATTGCTTTTTGTTGCTGTTGGGTACAAACCTATCTCCATTTAACATCGCTAAAACACTTTACTTCATGTGAGTTTGATTTGGTGAAAATATTCAAAAAGTAAATGAAGAGTTTATTTGCAGAAGCAGTTAACTCTGTTTTTTCTAAATGGAAGTTAACTGTTTTTGCAAATGAACTCTTCATATATCATTATAATATATAATTATATATATAAATATATATATATATATATATATATATATATATATATATATATATATATTAATACCGCAAGATTTCATCATTCTGTTAGAAAATCTTGAGGTATTTCTTGAAATCTCAGAAGATTTTGTATATCTTGCAAGATTATATTAGTAAAATATAACGATGCTGCGTTTTTAAATATAGATATGGTATTGGCATATGAAAATATCGTGATTTTTCACTGTATCCATATTTTTTCCCACCCTTATTAAGCAATCAGGTGACCCCTTTGTAGTCAGTCGAGGTGCAGCCGGGTCATTCTGAAAAAATAAAGCCAAAAAATTTGCACAACTAATACCGCAATCAGAGCCCTCGCAATGCCTGTGCGAACTGTGCAACTGCACAGGGCCTCGCGCCACTAGGGGGCCTCGCGCCTGGAGTTTTTTGTTTGTTTGTTTGCTTTCCTAAGTTAAAAAATAAACAGTTGTTGTGTATATGATCTGTTTCTGTCAAGGTCATACATACACTCCAATAAATAAATAAATAAATCTAACAAATAATTCATTAAAATTAAGCGGGTATTTTATTGTTGCTACGTCATCATCAGGCTACTACTTGCTGAGGAAGGAAGAGAGGGAAAGCCAACATGTCGGCTGCAAGAGAACGTGACCGATTCCGCAAACACGAATCGGGTTGTAAAAAAAGGAAAAAGGAAAAAAGAAAAAAGAAGTCACTGCGGGGATCGCTGGATAAATTTATAAGTACTTCAGATGCTGTGGCTGACCCCACATCTAGCGGGTCTGAAGCTAATGTAGCGACAACAACTAGCAGCACCCACACCGACACTGTGGTGGTAGAGCCTTGCGGTGTTCAACAAGAAAAGGATGGGAGCACTGATGACGACGAAGTTCAAGGTGAGGGATGATTAAAATAAGTAGCATAGCTCAACTAATTTGTTTTTACGAGGGTTGTCCCGTTTTATTATCCGATCACAATTCTTTCTACTTTTTTTTCTTTAAAATTCGATTTTATCAGAGTTTGCTCTGGAGGAGGATGTACCGCTAACACCTGATGAAAAGCATCACTCCATCAGTGAAACGCATCTTGTGGACCTTAACGACCCCAGCAATTGGCCCACTCATCTCGATAACAAAACAGTGGATTTACTTGTGGAAAAGGGAACAGCCAAAGACTCCAACTTTGATTTTCCCATGAATCAGGACAACAGACACTTTTCTGAAGACTTTTATGTAAGAAAGCTGCCCAATGGTGAAAAAACTCAGAGAGACTGGCTTGTGTATTCAAAGCAGACAGATGCTGTATTTTGCTTTCGTTGTAAACTTTTTAATAACAGTACAAGTCGGCCCAAATCGGCGAATGATGGCAGTAAAGATTGGAGACACTTGAGTCCTCTGCTGAAACAACACGAAACATCCGCTGATCATATCACACATGCTGCAAAATGGATGGAAACAAAACGAAGATTAGGTACACACACAGCTATAGACGAGTCACATCAAAGAGAGATAAACAGAGAAAAGGCACACCGGCAGGACGTTTAAACACGCATTAGAAGCTGTGCAGTATTTGGCAGAGCATAATTTGGCATTTCAAGGAACAACTTCTAAGCTTTATGAAGAGAACAATGGTAACTTTGTGGGATTAATAATTAATGATTGCCAAATTTGATCCCACTCTGAAAGAACACGTAAGACGCATAAAAAAGAAGGAAACCCATACACATTATTTAGGGCCTCAAATCCAGGTTGAGTTCATTTTTTCTCATGGCTACACATGTCAAAAACTCCATTATGAATGATGCAAAGAGAGCAAAATATTACTCTGTGCTTCTTGACTGCACACCGGATATGAGCCATCAGGACCAAATGTCGCTGATTCTTCGTTTTGTCAATATGACATCATTAGAAGAAGTGAATGTAAAAGAACATTTTATTGACTTCATCCCAGTGAACGACCATACTGGAAAGGGACTATCAAATGCACTCCTGGCTGCATTGGAGGCACTTGGACTGAGCATAAATGACTGTCGGGGCCAAGGATACGATAACGGGGCGAATATTAAAGGACAAAATCAGGCCGTGAAAGCCCATATTCTGCATCTTAATCCCCGGGCTTACTTCATGCCATGCGGTTTCCGCAACCTGAATTTAACACTGGGAGACGTGGCAAAATGCTGTCCAAAAGCAATGTCATATTTTGGTATCGTACAACGGATTTATACCATATTCGCACGCTCTCCAAAACGGTGGGAAATACTCAAAGCAAAAGTCCCGGATCTTACGGTTAAACCTCTGTCTGAAACAAGGTGGGAATGTCGGGTAGAGAGTGTAAAAGCAATACGCTATCAAACCAGTGACATTAAGGAAGCTTTACTCGAGGTGTCAGAAGACTGTAACGACCCCAAAATTAAAAGTGAAGCCAAATCGCTGGCTAATGAAATGCAAAGCTTTGAATTTATCATGTCTTTGGTGATATGGTATGATATTTTGTTTGCCGTGAACACAGTCAGTAAGACACTCCAGTCTAAAGAAATGCAGCTTGACATGGCCTTGTCACAGTTAGATGGATTGGTTGTCTTCATGCAGAGATGCAGAGAGCGGGATTTGTGTCTGCAAAAGCTACTGCAGCAGAGATCGCTGCTGATATGGACACTGAACCTGTGATGAAAGCAACACGGCGAGTGATACGTAAGCAGGATGAAAATGAATGCGCTCCTCCAGACCCAGAGCAGGTGTTTAGAACGGATTATTTTAATGTGATTGTGGACAAGGCCCTCAATGCTCTCCACACCCGTTTTAAACAAATGCAGGAATTCAGCAACATGTTTGGGTTTCTCTTTGATCTAACCAAACTGCGTGAAATGGAGGAGACCGACCTGCAAAGACAGTGCATTAGACTGAGTGACGCTCTTAGTACGTCCGACTTGAGAGATATTAATGCCC
>JALJCO010010620.1:0-65424 GCA_023101725.1 Atherinomorus stipes | reverse complement strand
AGTAACATGTGTGTGTGTGTGCGTGGTGTTATTTGTCATGTTTCTGTGAAAGGTTGATTTGCACACTTAGCCCTCAAGTCGACAAAGAAATGTGCGAGCTAGAAATGTGTGATGAAAGACGAGAAAGACTTTGTCGAGATGCTTTAATGCAGAGCAAAGAGTTTAGTTTGGAAAGCAGGATTCGGGAGTGAAGAGTTATTGTTGAGATGAAGCAGATTGAATGAGTGTGTGCGTAATATGCCGTGAAGTTTGCCCTTGACAATAGATTGGTTTGATGATGTGAGCGGTAGGGACTTGACATCCAATGCGCTGAGATGGTTGTTCAAAAACCTACAGCTAGCAGAGGAAGGTTTTGATCCATCGACCTCTGGGTTATGGGCCCAGCACGCTTCCACTGCATCACTCTGTTACGCACCCCAGATGGGACTTGAACCCACAATCCCTGGCTTAGGAGGCCAGTGCCTTATCCTTTGGGCCACTGGGGCTGCACTTGCTGCACTCACGTCAGGGCGATACGGTTACAGCCACACATACACACACACACACACATTCAATGTAGACATCACAAATTGGAATGCTTGAAAATATGTGTTCATTTGAGTATTGGCTGTAACATGTGTTGAACCCCTTGGCCCAGGACAATAACAAGCTTCTCTTGTCACTGATGTGAGTGTTTGTCATTATTTCATCAAGTACTGTCTAACAGTCCCAGACTTGTCCAGTTTAATCACGATATCAGGACACACTCCACACAAGGAAGACATAAGCCAAGGTTTAAATTTTGTTTTCATGTCACATGTAACAGGACAGCAGCTTTCACTTGAAAGAGAAAAACATCCTACAGCACATGGAGAAGGAAGCTCACTCATCTCTGACAAGCAAAGGCTTTAAAGGGACATTGTGTAATCGCGAGCAGCTCCCTCGTACTTTTCATGCTGCGTTCGCGTGAAACTGGGCAGACCGACGACATCCACTGCATGTAAAGTTATCACCAGCCTCTATGTGAAGACGTGGTCCGTCAGTTACAGTGACATCAGTCCACATCTGTTCGGTTGTCATGGCGATGTCGTATTGTTTTCCCTGACCCATGTTTTATCGTCTTTCTCTCGGCTTCATTGATTAAAATGACATCTGGTTTGTTACCAACGGCCGTCTGCCCGACTGCACGTGAATCCAGCATCAGTGAGACGCTGGTTTCTCCCCACTGCAGCGCGGTGACTTTTCAAAGGCATTACCTCGAACTGAGCTGAAAACTCTGGTGTGTCCGGTGAGTTTCTGTGGTTTCCTGCTGTCACGCTTCTCCCGAACGTAAAAACATGGCGATACGACATGGCAGCCTTCACCGAGCCGACCCGCTCGATGTGTAAATGAATGATACGAACGGCAAATGTAGAACTTAGAGGAGCACTTCAGTTTGTTGATGGGAGTGATTACTGATTATTTGGTTCAAAAGTGCTTTTTTCATTAATCAGTTTTTGTGAATAAATAACAGGAGAAGTTACACAATATCCCTTTAAGGATGATTTCAACATTGCATGTTTAAACATAGCATACTCACACTTCTTATAGCAAGATGCCCTTTGAATGTAGGAAACAATTGAAGAGGCTTGCGTCCACCACTTTGTAAAATGCTGTGACCTCAGGAAGGAAAGTTAGGAAACTGGGAGCCACAGAGGCCTTTGCTACGAATGAGCAACAGGGGATTCCACCGAGACTTGAGCTCAGATCACTGGATTCAAAGTCCAGAGTACTGACCATTACACCATGGAACCCTTCCTCTGTCCCTGCATGAAGTAAACAAGCCACGTTTGCACAGTCTGAAGTTACCATCACTGACCATCGAGGCTTTGCAGCCATCCTCTTTTCCTGAATTGTGCAGGGCGCCAGGTGCTGTGGCTTGGTTAGTGAAAGCGCCTGTCTAGTAAACAGGAGATCCTGGGTTCAAATCCCAGCAGTACCTTTCAGCCATCAGTCAGGAGGGAGGCCTGCGTGTTCCTCTTTGGATTGTTTATGGCAAGCTACATATGACCACAGACACCTTAAACACAACCCCAGGCATGTGAACTAAGCAAGGCAAGTTTATTTGTACAGCAAATTTCATGTACAGGACAATTTGAAGGGCTTTACATAAAACGTGATGCAAAAGGCGAGGGGGCAATAAAAAATTAGAAGCTTGAGTCAATATTGAAAAACATTTAAGGTTGCCGATTTTAACTTTTGAATAAAATCTACGTAAATGCAGCTGAGAACAGGTGGGTCTTTAACCTGGATTTAAATAAACTAAGTGCTTCAGCTGATCTGAGACTTTCTGGGAGTTTGTTCCAGACATGTGCGGCATAGAAGCTGAACGCAGCTTCTCCATGTCTGATTCTGACTCTGGGAACTGATAAAAGACCGGATCCAGATTACCTGAGCGGTCTAGTTGGTTCATACTGGGTCAAGAGGTCACTGATGTATTTTGGGCCTAAACCATTCAGGAGCTTTATAGACCAGCAACAGAACTTTAAAGTCTATTCTCTGACGGACCGGCAGCCAGTGTAAAGACCTCACAACTGGACTGATGTGGTCCACTTTTATGGTCTCAGTGAGAACTCGGGCAGCAGAGTTCTGAACAGAACTGCAGCTGTTTAACTGATTTTTTAGGTAGACCAGGAAAGACGCTGATACAGTAATCAAGCCGACTGAAGATGAATGCATGGACTAGTTTTTCCAGATTTTCCTGAGACATCAGATCTTTTATCTTTGAGATGTTCTTCGAGGTGATAGTACGTTGATGTGTTTGATGTGTTTTTCAAAGTTTAGGTCTGAGTCTATCACTGCACCCAGATTTCTGGCCTGATTGGTGGTTTTTAGGTGGATGGACTGAAGTTCTGTGACAACCTGCTGTGGTTTCTCTTTGGCTCAGAAAACCAATCACCTCAGTTTTGTTTTTGTTCAGCTGAAGAAAGTTGAGGCACATCCAGTCATTAATCTCATCAATACATTTGCCAAGAGCTGGGCCCCAGTCTCCTGGTGACATTGTAAGATATAGTTGTGTGTCATCTGCGTGAGCTATGGTAACTAATATTGTTGCTCCTTATGACCTGGGCCAGGTGGGAGCATGTAGATGTTAAACAGAAGAGGCCCCAGGGTAGAGCCCTGGGGAACTCCACAGGTCATTTTTGTCAGATCAGATGTAAAATGATCAACTGACACAAAGTACTTCCTGTTGTCCAAGTACATTTTGAACCAGTTTAGCACAGAACTAGAGAGACCCACCCACTTCTCCAGTCGTTGGAGTGATATAATGTGGTCAACTGTATCAAATGCAGCACTGAGATCCAGTAAAACCAACACTGACATTTTTCCAGCGTCAGTATTCAGGCATAACTAGCACACTCTTCACAGTGAAAACAACTTTAGGCAACTTTCACGAGCAAGATGTCATTCAAACCACAAACATCTGGCTTTGTGCAAGAAGCACTCAAACATGTACTTTCTTACATGGTTCCTACGAGTGATTTGACACATTCAGCAATTTTCTGGTATTTGTCATCGTCTATCAGGCACAAAAATATCACAAATGCTCCAGACTTGAGGCAGGAGTCTTCTTCTGCTGTTATGGAAACCTAAGATTTTCACTAAAGGACAATATTTGTCTTGATTTAATGTTAATGCTTTACATGGACCTTGATTGGTAGATGAGGTGCTGTGGTTTAGTTGGGTGGACAGGTGGTGGCCTGTGTTGTAAACTAGGAGATCCTTGGTTCTGATCCCAGCAGTTACCTCTGAGCCTGTAAGGGGTAGCTTGAAATTTCCACTTCTTTAGTAGAGGGGGGAGTGGTGTGTGTGTGTGTGTGTGTGTGTGTGTGTGTGTGCGTGGGCGTGTGTGTGGTCCCACCCTCACAGTTGATTAAATTTTCTTTAAGGTTTATGTACAACTATAATTTCATCATATAAAGAATAAGGAGAACCCTTGATTAGCAGACAAAGATAACATCTTGTTTTAAGGTAATGCATCTTATTTCAAAAATCTTATAAAGAAAATTTGCTTGTTCCACTGGCAAAATATGTTTGCTCACTATGATTAGTTTTGTTGAAATAAATGCATTGCTTTAAAATAAGTTCCTATTTCTCACTGAAATGTTTCTCTTTAAGTAATTTTGTGTTATTTTGAGTGTGATGACATATTTTGACTAGAAATTAGAAAAAATATACTTGCTAAGATTTGAGTTTTTGCAGTAAGACTGTCTTTTACTGGCCAGAATGAGCTCACAGCTACGATACAAGATGGATGCTCGTTTAGCCGTCAACTGTGGGCATTTCACTGAGAAAACTGCTCAAAGTTCCGTTGTGGGTCTTCAATACGCAGATGTTCTGAAACAAAGTATGTCTTTCATACGTGTCACATATTTTCGTGTTATTAAAACAAACAAATATGTAAAAAAATAAAATTCTAACCTCATGTGATTTGAAGTTCACATGCTTTTTCTGTATAAGACATTTTGACGAAGTGCTCCTCCCTCGTATCTCCCTCGTGCATCTTTAAAGTATGCACGAGTCATCCTCACTCATACCTCTTTCGCACTGGGTAAAAAACCTGTTTAAACCTGTAAACTTTCAAACAATCAGCTAATGGCCGTAGGAAAGGCTCACCAACCCACGTCAAACGACTCGGTAAGCGACGTGGGTTGAAATTGTCACATTTTAAAGACTACATGAAGCAACATGTAGTTCTGTTTAAGCTATAAAAATATATTAAATGATGCCGTTTCAAGTAAATTCTGGACGCTACCCACTCAGGACACTTGCATTACATTGGACGAGGAGCATGGAGGAATACTGCCAAATTTTGTGGACTTTTATGGACCTTTTTGTTTCAAGTACTATTGAACTCCATTATGTGACAGTTGGGGTGGGGGGGGGGGGGGGGGGGACAAAAATGTCTCAGATCTCTGGCTGCATTTGAGATATCAAAAAAGTGCTCCAAAGTCTTGCTCAGCATGAGGGTGAGTACAAAATGAAGGCATATCATTCCATGGTGTACTATTGCTTTAATACTACTTCTAATGTTGAAGTTGAACTGATTAAAAATATCTGAACTTTGTTTTTATTTTCTGGCCAGTGTGTGCTGTTATTTTAAAAAATGCGAGGAAGCCGTCGTACTGTGTTTCCATTCACCACGAAGCAGAAATCCATCAGTGTTTCTGTTTTAATTTTAACTGGATTTAAACCATCAGGACCTTGACTGGATCTGCAGCTGTGGGTCAACCAGCTTTACATTTGCTTTTCCAGTAAAAACAAATGTCCCATGGATCCACTCATGGCTACCGAGAGGCTGAGAAACAGGGAGGAAAATGTTCTAGCGAACACGTGCTTCCCATCTCCCTCTCACCTGCTCTCCCGTACATTTATCACCAGTTGCCGGGCCAGAAGTTTGGTGTGTAGGGAGGCAACTAGAGCGATGGAGGATGAGGAGGAGCAGGGGCAACTAGTTTATCATGTTAGCCTAGTTAGATGAAAGCAGAGAGCGAGATGCTCATTAAATCCTTCCATCCCTCCTGCCCAGCTCCACATTTCCCAGTTTTTCTCCCAGAACTTCCAACTTCTTCCCTCTTCTGAGTGTCACAGTTTTGCGTCATGCTTGGCGAGAGGAGCAGAAGCTATTGCGCAAGACAGGCGAGTAATTACATGCTGCCTGATGCTCATTTCGCCCACTGAATCGGAATCGTTGCCAATGCTGATGATTAGCGGAGTCTGTCGTCACTGATGCTCCGGGGTCTTTAGTGGTTTGGCTTTTGTTGACCGCTGCCACTGATTGGAGCTTGAGTCATTTCAGATAAGATAAAAGGTACTGATGTGAGTAAACGCAGCATCTCTGTTGTTTGTGGCAGCTATAGCGCTCTGATATTATCGTTTCTACTGAGTTTTCATGGATAAAATGGAGAGAAATAAAAAAATCAGAGTGAAGTGATGCAGGCTTCATTTGCAAACACTCAAAATCAAGTATCTGTGTCCATCTTAGCGTCTGAGTCCTTGACATTTCCCCGACATTTGTTGACATTTATGGACACGTGTAAACTGCAGGATTTGAGATTTTAGCTAAAACTAAAGGAGACTACTGATGGGCAAATGTCACCAGGCCATCTGTTGTTCATGTTGGCAGGAAGTGCTCTGTGGGACATCGGTCACTTCTGCTGAGCCATGGCTCCTGGTCAGAAGGCTGCACTGAGGGACAATATCTGGCTATGAGAAGATAATCAGTTGCACCAGATTCCAGCAATTATCTCTCTGAGATAAGACTAATATGATGAGAAAATGGAAATGACAGACAGAACTTAACAGTCCTTGTTAGCCAAACTTTCTTAATGAATTGGTGAGTTTCATGTTTGGTGACATTGAGTCGGTTTCCGGTTGTGGAGTGGCTTTATATTATGTTGTATTATATATTGCTTTACTTTATAATTTCTAAGATTTGATGGCAAAATTAGTTTGCTGCAAGGTGTTCAGATCCCGGCTTCATAACCGGCATCCACCACAGCGCTTGTGCACCGTGTTTGTGGTGATGTTTGGTTGGTTTCGCGTGTGGCCCCATTGCTTTCACATGACTATTTCCTCAAGTTTCACATGAAATATGATTTCACGTTACAGTCACGTTCCCCATGTACAAAATAAATAAGTTGCACACATTTCACACTACCGTAGCATATAAAAAACATGTGACCATATGTTTTTGCACGTGATAACATATACACTACTCACAAAAAGTTAGGTATATTTGGCTTTTTGTATGATGTCAGAATGAACCTAAACCTAACCTAAGCAGTACAACTTTTCCATATTATCATCATCATTATGATTATTACTATTATCATTACAGCTACTATATTATTGTTATTGCAATGTGCTATGGTTTTAGGGTATACAGGAGAATGATGCATTGATTCACATAAAGAAAGGTGGTAGTAGGTATAAACAACAGGAAAGGATATTCACTTGGATCTGGAGATGTTCAAGTTCAAGTTCAGTTTATTTGTATAGCACGCTTACAACGACCGAGGTCGCACAAAGTGCTTCACAGAGATATAAAAAATGCCCAAATAGACAAACGAAAACACACAGACACTGATGAAAGCACATTAACACGAAGCATACTAACACATTCACACCTATGTGTAAAAAATACACAAATACTCAAAAGGATGCACAAACACTGGTGTACTTAGAACACATAGTATGATCACAATGAATAAAATAAGGCCAAATTAGAAGATAAAAACTCGAGACCAAATAAATACTTAAAAGAATAAAAAGTACAAAGTATGAAAGACCACCTCAACTAGCTACAGTAGAGCAAAAAAGTATGTTTTCAGTAAAGTTTTAAAAGCTTGGACAGACTGGGCACTTCTAATATGTAGCAGCAGCCCAGTCCACAATTTCGGGGCCATCACTGAGAAGGCTCTATCGCCTCTAGAGACACATCTGATTCGAGGAACCTCCAAAAGCAACTGAGAAGAGGAGAGATCTAGTGGGAGCATGCCTGATCAAAAGCTCCGCCATATATGGGGAGGGTTGAAGACCAACCGATAGGGTTTACTTGCAGACAGTGCTACATGTTGACTATGGAAGTCCAAAGTGGACTGATTAATGTACTACTTTTGAATTTGTGGCTTTAAATCCATATTTTTTTCCATATGTCCCATTTGAGAGCAACACTTTGAGATCCGCTTCATCTGCTGTGGACAGTGTTTTAGACCTGACCCCTTTTCTTTTGTCCTCTCCTTTGTCAAACTTCCTCATATTTTAAAAGACACACTTCATGTCATGCTGAGATGTGCCAAATATTTTGGTGAATAGCTCTGAAAATTGAATCATTGGTTCAAAAATACTATTTCATGCCTTGAACTGTGTTATTTGTGGTATTTAACAGGCTGCTGGTGAAAAAGCACCCAAGTTGTCTGTTATGTGTAGAAATGACACTGGTTAATCTCTTGCTAGGAGCCTTTTCTATGCTCAAATGATTCATAGGTCAGTTTTAAGTGGTCCACACACAAAAACACATGCCTCTGAAAATTATCAGGTACAAGAACTGGTTTGAAGATGAGAAAAAAGCCAATCTCTAAAGATATCTTTGAAAGACCTTCAGAAAAGCCTGAAAAGCTATTGCTGAAGATAACAGAAGATTACAAGAAAGTTTGGATCCGAGAAGCGTGACATAAAGAAATGGGTCAAGGCTTAAGAGCCTTGCACAAGACTGTAAACAAATCTGAATTTTCAGTTTGTGTGGGGTCCTGTCACTATGCCTCGGCTTGATCATGCGCCCTGGCTACTTTACCACATGGATATCCTTTTAGCTGACTTCAAGTGTGCGTGGCTCTCACCTGGGAGTCTGGGGATTGGATCCCGCCCGGGCCCTTGCCACATTCTGCCGTTGTTGTTGTTGTTGGCACGATCCATGTGGTAGCTCGGGATGGGTACCGTTCACATTTGAATTGATACAGGACCATTTTCCAGTATCATGGAATCAGTACTGGTACCCAACGGCACCAATTTTCCGGTACTTTTGTGTGTGTAATAACAGATTTATTTCTAACTTTCAACATATAATTTTTAATCAGTACATCATGTTTTTGTTGTATATGGTGTCAGAACCGTCTGGTACACAGAGGCCAAACTTGATGAGAGAATAAATCACTGACAAAGAGATGGAATATTCTCAGACACTAAACTGATACTGTCGCAGCATTTTGCATAAAGGTAGGATGGCGGCTGTGAGCCTCCTGCACGCAATGACCAAACCCAGTTTACTAACTTGGTGCAGATAGTTTCTGCCATGCTGGATTGACCAGACAAACTCCTTCAGAGAAACGCAGACTAGATGACAGATTCAAGTGTTGTGGCTGGTGCAACGGCTCGCGTGGGAAACTCCGCTGTGACGAGTAGTTTAGGTTTGGGATGCGAGGGTGATGGAGGGAGGGAGACATGACCTGCACAACAGCCTCCGATCTGGTTTGCCATGTTAAGCATTTACATCATATCGAGGTCTTGAACGGCAGTTTGCGAACCCCTGCTGGTTACTGTACTTTATGCCCCCGATTAGATCTATTCTGCTGCTGAGGCGCTGACTGTTTGTCCTTCCTCTTCTCTGCTGGCTGCAAACGACGTGTCGAGAACAGCTTGGAGAAGAATATTGTGTATGCTTCCTCAAATTAGATCTATTCTCGCCGCTTCTCTTGCATTTTGCATCCCAAATATTGCGGCGAGCTTGATGTTTTAGACAAGTGGAGCCAGAAAAGTGTTTTCAATCAGCTACTTGCTCTGACTCAACCCGCAGTGACTGATGTCATACATGTGATGCATTTAGGTACGGAAACATGGCACCATTTGTTTTTATGTGAATCGGTACTTGGTAGTACCGACGGAGTTTGGTAGGTACCAGTGAAAGTACCACATTTGGTACCCATCCGTAGTAGAAGTAGTATGGGTGGGTCCATGGATTCCTATTTGGTGACAGTGTGGGTTGCCACATAATCCAATAAATTTATGCTTTTCATGAACATTTTGTCATAGTGACACTTTTGCTTGTGTAGCAGTGTGTCTACGAATAACCAGAATTCGCATGACTCTCACCTGGGAGTGTAGGGATCGACTCCCATCCGGGCCCTCCTTGCCTACCTGCCACATTCTGCCGTTGTTGGCAGAATCCATGTGGTATTGGTAATAGGTCCATGGATTTCTAATTGGTGGCAGCCTGCGCAGAGCATGAGGATGTGAAAAGAAAGAGATGCAACTGTTGACGGTTCTGTCACTATGCCTCTGATCGATCATGCGTCCTGGCTACTTGGCCACAGGGATATCCCATTGGCTGACTGGTTAGCATGCATGACTCTCACCTGAGCGTCTGAGAATCAAATCCTGCCTGGGCCGTCCTGGCATACCTGCCACAAAGGCATGCTGTGTCTGCTGCTAATGAAATTTGTCGCTTTCGCCCAATCTGAAACCCCCAGAAACAGTTGGCGTCATGACCATGAAATTTGCTGCAGTCAGCAATGACTCCAAGAGGATGCACTTTTATTTTTTTTCTTTAATCTCATGCCATTCCTCCTGATGCAGAAACTTCCAGTGTTGAATGCCCTAATTAGCAAATAAAATGCATAAGCTTCTGGCTGTAGATTTAATCACAATCCTCCTCCAGCAAAGGAGGAAAAAAAAAAAGAGGCCATGATGAAAAAAAAAAGTTTAATGCTTAGAGATAGTCTACTTACACACAAAACTAGCATAGATGAATACAAGGAAGGATAAAACACAGGATGAAAAGTTGAATAAAAACTTAAACTCATTAAAAGTAAGCTGCAAATATATGCTGAGAAAACTGAAAAATAAGTGCTGAAGGTAATTCCATGCGTATGATCCATCAGTATGAGTGCTAAGCATTTCAGTTCTGCAGTTGTTTCGTATCTTTGCTGGAATAAGTGGTCTTTCTTTCGCAGAATGTAAACAACTTCTGCTTAAACACAAAGCTTTTTATGATCAACTGCATTAATTTATGCACATGCATCAACGGATAGCGGCTCAGATATTCCGGGAGTGGTGCACAGTGTACTGGTGATTTAAGTGCTGTTGTTTTTCCATTGACTGACCACAGCTGGGACGGCTTCTGTAGAGACGACATACACTGTAACTCAGGAGGATAAATTCACTTTTGGTGTCACTAGACGTTTGATGACAGGAACTAATCTTTTCGGATTTGGGGCCTGTACGACAGAAGCTGGATTTTCTCTTATCGAGGTAACTTCAGGGTTAACCCTGGGTTTTTCGTCCTATGACGCTGGTTCACTTCCGATCGTGTTATATCTCCCCGGTAACTTATCCTGAACGCCTAACCTGGTCCGGACCAGGTTAAGTTCTGGATAAGAGATCCTGAAGTATAAAAGCACCACCCCCTGACCAATCAGCGCTCTTGGAAAATGGCCGGCCCATTTTTAGAAGATTCTGTCGACACTGGTGTGGAGATCGTGAGAGGAGTTCTTAGAAAAGAAAGAACATTCAGAGATGGTGCATTCATCTTGATTTGCCAGATGACATTTTATATGAAAGATGTAGGTTTTCCTCTGCTGGACTCCGTTACATCTGTCAGCTGTTAGAGCCGTACATCACTAATGTAACGCATCGCAGCCGCACTGACAACACCACAGATGCTCTGCATCATACTGAGGTTTTATTAATGTTAGACTAATTCAATTAATTTTAATATAGACCAACGCCTCACCTTGAGTGAAAAAAAATTAGTGCTGTACTGATGTAGCTGAATAGCTTAATTTTTGTAGCCGAATTATGCTCATGGTCCCACTCAGTAAAATGTCATTCATTCATTCATTCATTGGTAGTTTGGTGCACACCGTTGGTGACACTGAAAACGTATGCAAAAACATGTCTTTGTAATATCCGCTTTTTCCCTGTGGGCTGCACAAATATTAAATGAAATTCCATTCATATGAAAGAGTGTGGTGACATAGAATCTCGATCACTGACCAGTTTGGATTATATGTTTTTGTATTTTTTCTTTACTTGTTCCCATGATCGTCTTGTGCCGCTGGGGTTGCATCTGAAATAATGTGGTTAAGACAGGGTTTCTCAACCCTGGTCCTCAGGGACCCCTGCCCTGCATGTATTCCAGGTTTCCAACTCCACCACACCTGATTCAGATCAACTCAACTGCTCATCAACTTCTTTGCAAGCTGCTAACGAGCCTTTCATCTGAGTCAGGTGTGTTAAGTAGGAATATCTGGAAAACCAGGGGGTGGGGTCCCTGAGGACCAGGGTTGGGAAACCCTGGGTTAGAGGCACACATGCAGAAAACATGAATTTATGGAGCGCACACCCACCCATGCCGTCACGGTGAAGGGTAACAACACGTGCACGACATGAGCCTGAAATATCTATATGTACAGTATGAGAAGCAAATACCACTGAGGAAGCGCTGTAGTGTGATGAACACTAAGTGATCAGAGTCTGATATTGTTCCATGATTGTACAATCGCACAGACTTGCGCATTAACAGCCAGCATTCCTTCCTGGCTTTTGCTGCGGCGACTGTGTTGCTGCAGCATAAATGGAGCCATTGATTATCATTCCTTAATGATAATGTCGTGTTATCATTCAGGAATAATGATCCTGAATTCTTCATATTTGTTAACATCGTCTGCTCCTCCGTGATGGAATATGTCGCTCTCTGTTTCTCCATGTCTGTGATTGGTCAGACGCTTCCAACGCCGCCCCTTTTATGTGAGCGCGCACTGATTAAGATTGGAAAACCATGGGTTGAGTTACCGAGTTGATAACCAGCTTCATAGTACCGTTTATCAAGACCGCGGATGTCTGGTTAAGTCAACCCAGGTAACGGAGAAAAATCCTGGTTATGTTAATCCAGCTTCGTCATACAGGCCCCTTGTGCTTACATCACATGTTTTATCAAAGATGGAGGTCTACAAACTGACTGTCATAGTTGTGGCTAGGGGAGTCATTTCGTATCATGATAATTCTGGTGTATTTATTTTACATCGGGAAATAAACGTAGTATCATGACCTCATATGACCTATGATACACCATGGAGCTCCATTGAACGAGTGAACAAGGGAACATAGCAGATCAAAGCAGCCTAGCAGATATTGGCTTCAGCATATCAAAAAAACAATATTTCTTAGAATAATTCAAACTACAGAAGCAACTGAATCATAAATAGAATTTGCAGAGGCTTTAATTGCTGTATGTCTGATTCTCGGGCAAACAGAGGAAGGATTTTACTATGGCTGGGACTTCTTGTGTGGCCACCAACATCATCTATGATATCGTTATTGCAATTTTTTTTAAAGACGCACAACAGAAGTATCTGCAATTTTCTCAGTGACGCGCCCCCTATCGACGGCTAAACTGGCATCCATCTTCATCCCACCTGTACCGTGAGCTTAGCCAGTAGAAGGCTGTTTTGTCTTATTACTTTTTCTGTTTGTCAGCAGCTCGCTTCGCGGAAGCAACATGTAGTACTGTTTAAGCTATCAAAATATACTAAATGATGTTTATAGTAAATTATGGACGCTACCCTTGGATTACACTTGGATTACATTGGAAGAGGACTTTTATGGACTTTTTTGGTTCAGCTGCCGGTGAACTCCATTATATGAAAGTTGGGGGAAAACGGAAACCTGTCTGATCTCCGGCTGCATTTGAGATATTAAAAAAGTGCTCCAGAGTCTTGCTCAGCATGAGGGTAAGTAGAAAATGAACACACATCTTTCTGTGGGTGTACTATTCCTTTAAGACAGATACTGAATTGATCAAATATGCTGCATATATAACTAGGTTCACCAATAAAGCAGTATGTTCTACAAGAGCCAGTGCTATGGTTGATGCTGTGGGAAGCATGTGCTTTCCGTGAGGACCTAATGAGGAACATGTCAAATATTTAAGTCTTTTGCCAGATATAAATATTGGAGAAGAAAGGGCTCAAAACCTTTGGGGTAAAATGAAGCATACTATCCTTTAAATTCATCTGAAAGAGTGGGATTTTCCACTGTTCTACCAAGTTACACAAACTCTGTCACTCATAGCCCATTACATAATATCTGCTATATTTAATGACCAAATCAAGACTTAAACCACACAGCCATGTCACATCTGCAAGCTACTTCACAGGCTCCTGGCCTCTTGAAATAAGATTGATAAAATGGAAGTGGAATTCCTTCTTGATGAGACATTTAAACTCCAAACAGTACTCTGACCACAGAGAACATGGATAAAAGCTGCAGATCATTTTTCTTCTGGATGCTTTGCAGCAGAGAGCAAACATTTGCGTGGCTTCTCGCTATTGTGGCTATAACTCTCTCCAGACCATTTAAAATAAAGCAGAAGGCCAGACAAACTGGGGATAGACACATGCACACAAACTCATACATATTCTTGCCACCATCTCTCCCAGGTTAATGAAGCGTGACTCTTCTGACAGTGGAAACCCTCTCAAAGACTTACCGAGAAGCAGGTTGCACCCATCATAGTTAAAAAAATGCACACATGCATTCAGGATGTCTTGGAATCAGTCTTTATCTCGGATGGCATCACTGTGATTGTGTGTGTGTGTGTTACAGGACTGCGTTTTCAGTGGCTCATGGAAATGTTCCTCCACCTACGATACCACATCTGTTCCCCTGGTACCAGTCCCCTCGTTCCCTCTGATCTGTGTCCAGATGACATTCTTGCCTGGCCAGCTTCATCACAGTCCCATGATGAATGAGACAACCTCATTTACATAATAAACTGCTGGAGATGGAGACCCAGGAATGAAGGAAATCCAAATGAACTTTAGATGCTTGTCTGAACTCTGTCACAGACCGTGTTTTTGTTAGTAAAATCTACTTCAGGATCACTAGATATTTGTAATAAAGCATGCATGTATCTGGATTTATTTGTTGGCATTGTTGCTGTGGTGATGAAGAGCCAGCACATCCTCACTCCAAAGGGTTTTGTCAGTTTAACACACCAGGTATCCCTTCAATGGCAGTTTTTTGACACACAATGGAACAACTATATGGTTTAGTATGACCAGTTATTCTTCAAAGACAGTAATGCGTTGGCTGTGCCACATTAAAGCTGACAGAAACTGTATTTCTTTGATCCCAGTTCAACAACAGCTGATGTAAATGAGTTCAGGTGGGAGGCAGTTAAGGTTATACAGGGTAAATCCCACCTAACCTTAGGCCCCGTCCACACGAAGTCAAATTCTGGCCTAAATTCACAAATTTTTCACCAAACCAGCCTCTCATCCATACGAAGCCGGCGTTTCGGGGGTCTGTAAATGATCTTTTTTTTTTAATCAAGCCTTCAGAGTGGGAAGATTTTGAAACGCCGTTTTCGCGGTTCCATCTTTAAGCTCTGACCGCATTTTTTTTCTTACATGCATACGCCTCTAAACACGCATGTGCTACACTCAGTATCACAACAATGGTGCCGTACTGGGTTGAATGGTTGCTGCTCGTACCTGTTTGCCCATTGCTCATCTTTTCGGTCTGATTGCCACCTTCTTCTTTTTTGGGGTTTCTGGCGGATCGCAACCGTAGATAGGAGCATTCAGTTTGGTTGTTGAACGTTGTTTACATATTTCTGCGCATGCCCAGTATTTCATCACCTGTTTTTGCCTATTTTTGCTTTGGCACAACAGCGCCACTTACAGGCCTGGCATATATTTTGCAGCGTTTCCATCTATTCATGTGGTCGATCACATTTATTTTACATCTCTGTCTTAAAGACAAACGGTCTGGAAAAATATGAGCGTTTCGTGTTCATTTTGACTTCGTGTGGACATGGTCTTATACCTGTCCACACACAAAATGTATGCATTGTTTATGACCCCCTCCCCCCACTGGCCCAACCCTGACCTAATAGGGATGCGCAAAAAAAGGCAGACGCACCTTGATGTGATGAATCCAATATTGCTGCAGTCATGTGTTGCCTTCCTTTAAGGTATTTTGTGTGATCTTTACAAGCGCCTTCACATGTAAAATAAAGAGCAGCAAAGTCACGTCTGAATGATTTGCCTTCATCTTGCTATTGTTTACCTCTGAGTGGTAACTCAGAGGTAAACAATGCTCTTGCATACTTTCTGACTTTCTCAGTTCTTAAACAGCTAACAGTCTACACCAATCCAAGACCCAAAATTCAAGAATGGGACTCCACTACTTCCTGTACTTAAGCCAGCTCCTTTGCCTGCTTTCTTTCATTGTTCATTGTCTGACCATTGTCCTTGTGGTTACTGAGGTTAGGCACACCTGGATTAATCAAGTCATCCAATAATGAAAGACAGGAGACCAAGGAGCTGGCTTAAAGTCTAACTTTTTTTTTTTCAACCTGGACCTTATTTCTAGGGGTACATATGGTGTCACTCCTGTACCTGAGTAGTGGGCTCTACAGTATGCTGATGTATAGAGGGAAATTTTGATATGGGTCGATAATTACACAGTAATTGCATTATCTCTTTTTCTTCCTCCCCTTTTCCCCCCCCTTCCCCTTCCTTTCCCTCCCCCTTTCTCCTTTTCCTCCTCTTTTTCCTTTTTTTTTTCCCCCCCCCCCCCCTGTCTCCCCCTTTTCCCCCCCCCTGTTCTTCTCTTTTTTTCCCCCCCCTTTTCCCTTTTTCCTGTTTCTTAAGGTAACCAAATTAGAATTAAATTTTTGCAAATGAAATTTCTTGTTTTATTTGTTTATAAAGGATAAAACGCTGAAATAATTCAGTGGGGTAAGTTTTCAGATCTGTCTCCTGTTAATTGCAGAACCTGAATGATGCAGCCATCCTTATGATACTGACCATGTTGAGATGGAGGTAATGAGGCGATTTCCTGTGCCTGCTTGATGCAGCACACTGTTGAGATTTGTGGTCAAATATTTCAGTGTTTGTGTCATCAGATCAGAGGATTTTGCTGTCTGTGGGGAATTCCTCTCTTGTTAGTTTGCCCTATCTGCTCTGTTGGTTTCACCAAGCATCTTTCATGGATGATAAACGATAAAGCCTTCTTCACATCGGTGTTGTGACACAATACTGTCACATTGATCCACAGACAATTGTCTCAACATAATGGCTTAGTATAACTTGATATATATCACCAGCTGTGAAACCTTATACTGTATAGACAGGCCCAAGACAAGAATTTAAATATAGATACACATTCACAACGAGAGGATGTCCAAACTTCTAACTGGAACTGAATACTTCTGGCTTGTGTTTTTAATAGAATAACTGTCATCATGGAGGATTCTGCCGACTGATGAAGAAAAAAATGAGCTGAATCTGTTTTTAATTGAGTGGTAAACATGAAACGTCAAAAACTTCCTGTCAGAAACTGTAGATACACATGTGGTTTTTATCTTGTAGTACTAATCTCTGTCATATGGGCTGTATATCTGCCTGTCGTGGCTTTTTTTGTTTTTCTTTTGGTAAGTTTTAGCTTTTGCATGTCGGTTACAGTTGTTTTTATTTGCATCATGTTTGTGTGAAGCACAATAAACCAGTTTTTGAGTAAGTTTTGGTCTCTATATGGGCCACATGTGACAATCTGCAGAAAATTGCTTTAAAAGTTATTTAAAACCACAAGTGATTTTAGACCATTTTTGGAGGTGCTGAAACACCCCTAAGTTAAACCCCCTGCACCCCTAAAATTTGAGATATTTCTTTATATATATATATACAGTTGTGTGAAAAGTGTTTGGCCATTCTGTCCTGATTTATTTTTTTGCATGTTTGTCATACTTACACTACTCACAAAAAGTTAGGGATATTTGGGTTTCTGTACGATGTCAGAATAAACCTAACAATAAATTGTTTGAGATGGAGGAATTACCACATCCTAGTTTCAGTTAAATGTCCAACATTCATGATATGATATCAATAAAGTGTGAACATTTTACATTTTCCTTGGATTATAACCAAAAGCTGAATATCCCTAACTTTTTGTGAGTAGTGTATATGTTTCAGATCATCAAACAAATTTAAATGTGAGACAAAGATAACACAAGTAAACACAAAATTGAGATTTTAAATGGAGATTTTTAGTTTTAAGGGGAAAAAAATCCAAACCCACATGGCCCTGTGTGAAAAAGTGGGATGTTTTGCAAGTAAATATGCCCTGGATTATATTTTTCTCTCGTGTTGGCAGGTAGCAGGTAAGAACATATTTTATTCACTTTTTGTGGACATGGCAAGTGATTACTGAGCCTATTCGGACGTGAGGCTCTGAGTTGCTTCACCAACGCAATCAACGCAACGCAAGGCAAGCTACGTGAACTGGTTTGTTTCTCTGGTCCAGCAAAGAGTTGGTTTTGAGAGCCAGGAGCTGGTGTTTAGGTGGTGGGAAGCTGAAGGACTGGTTTTTAGTCTGGTTCTGGTTCGAACCAGCACTGGAAGCAGCTCGGTGGATAGGGGAACGAGTGCTGTTGTTACAGTTGTCGCAAGATCTGTGTCGCGTCTGCTCAGGCAGACTTACAAGTGCCGCTTACAGGCCAGAGACACCGAGGGGAGGGGGGGGGACATCAAATCGCTCTGTAAACACTTTGTTTAGCCCCACCGGGACTCTGAAAAGCATTTATTGAGGTAAAAAAGTAACTTAGTGTTGCTTTAAAGTAGGTCAAGCAGCAAGCCTAGTGACATGTCTATTGGCATGTTTCCCACGGGTGAGGGGTTGGGGGGGCATGAGTGGCGTAAGCGAAGCAGACATTGATGGATAGAAGGAACAAGGGAAGGAGGGAGGGGGGGAAGGATAGAAAGATGTTTCTGTCAAATGTTATGTGGTGAAACAAACTTGTTATGGCTTATATAGCTAGTGAATAATTAATAATTAATTTAATATGAATAAAAAAAACTCTTTTCTCTTTTTCTTTTGTTATTTCATAGAAATAAACAGCTGGTCAGATGTTGGAGGTGTCACTTAGGTAAGAAAAATTGGCATCAAAGTCACTTTTCCACTTAAAGGTCATTGCTGTTGTCTTGTTCTTTTTTCATAGCTTTTTGGTGAAAAGCAGCCATTTTTGCTGCAACTACCCCATGTTCTACTGCAGATTACTAAAGGACAGAAAAAGAAACAAATGTTTTTGTCTGATAAAAGAACAGTTTCTAAGCTTTCCTTTGGTAGATTTGGTGTTCACAATAGCATAGTAAACAATGTTCTGTGGCTCTCCAAAAATCAGTGACCATGCTTAAGGTGCCATGACATCAAATTTCACTTTTCTGGGGTTTTGGGGGTATAATATGATCTGTTGTGCACTGATGAGGCCATGTGAATGTCCAGAGTGAGAATCAAAGTTCCTCTTTATGGTCTGTCAGTTTTGTCTCTGTTCAAAAACGGTTGAATCAGAAAGCAGCTTATCATTCTACGTAATTCATTTGCTCCAATAAGAGCACACTATCAAGCAAACAGCCTCCCCCTCCTCTCTCCTTCCATCCTTCCAGTCAGGTCTGGGTTTTCAAACAAATGGATTTAAAAGAAAACTTCTGCAGCAACACTGAGGGAGGCGACCACAACCTTGTCATTACCTGTAAGTTTATTTATTTTCTAAATGCTGTCTTAACTGATAAACGTAGCTCACTGTCTGAAGTGCACACGTTGCAACAGTTAGCCTTTAGCAAACTCAGACCTCAGCTTGACCTAGTTTCTCTAAATAAGGTTATAGCCAAATAAGGTGTAGCCAATCAAAATGAAGTCAACTTGGTCTCCGGGTAAATATGCGTGTCATTACCACACCCAACTGTATTACTGAGGAGGTCTGGCGTTTCAAAACATTCCCCCACTGTAAAAACTGATGTTTTCTTTTTGGAGTATCTACATGTGCAGTAATGTCAGCTATATGAACCAGTTTTTGCTGCTATGTCATCACTCCTTTAAAAATCTTGGCAAAATGGAGCGCTGTGCTCTGCAATGTCTGACAGTCATTGAGTTAAGAAGGAAAATGCAAAAAATTTTTAAATGTAGGTTTTTACGTCAATTGTGTTTTTAATTCCGATATTTAGATTTTGCGAATTTCTAGGTGTAATGGGAACACAGCTATTTATACACTGAGAGATGAAACCTGCTATAACTCTAAAAAATGTTCACCAGCACAGCATGTCACCAGGGGGCATTTTACTCTCAGTGCAGTTGGAATTACTCTGAAAGAGTTACTATGATTTAAATGAATAGTTCACTCACACAATGATGTGCGTTCATTTTCTACTCACCCTCTTGCTGAGGAAGACTCTGGAGCACTTTTTAATATCTCAAATGCAGCCGGAGGTCGGACAGGTTTTTGTTTTCCCCGAACTTTCACATGATGGAGTTCACCGGCGACTGAACCAAAAATGTCCATAAATGTCCACAAAAACTTGGCAATGATAGTGGTATATCTAGCTTCTGCGACGCGCGCCCATCCGAGTTCTCACTACGAAGCCGCGGCAGACGAAATCGTGCGTCTTTTTTTTCTTTTTTTTTTTTAATCATCCCCCCCCTTGTTGTCTCCCCTTTTTTTTTTTTTTCCAAATTTACACCTTTTTTTTTTTTTTTTTTCTTCATTTTTTGGGAGTGGGGCTGAACTCAGCAGCTTCTGTAATGTCGAGAACTTGCCCGAACGCACAAATAGAAAGAACTGTGTAGGCTATAAAAATATATTAAATGATGTTTTGAGTAAATTTATGGATGCTACCCACTCAGGACACTTGGATTACATTGGACGAGCAGTATGGAGGAATATTGACAAGTTTTTGTGGACTTTTATGGACCTTTTTAGCTCAGTCGCCGGTGAAGTCCATTATATGAAAGTTGGGGGAAAACAAAAACCTGTCTGATCTCCGGCTGCATTTGAGATATTAAAAAGTGCTCCAGAGTCTTGCTCAGCATGAGGGTGAGTAGAAAATGAACACACATTATTCTGTGGGTGTACTATTCCTTTAACAACTCAAATCTTACACTGAGGATTTTAATGTGCTTTTTATTTAACCTTCACTGGGCAGCATGAGGTCGACCTGCTGTTCCTGACATGGGATGGAAAACACAAATGTCCTGTTAAGCACTGCAGGGAAAGCTGTAAAGAAGCTTTTCAATCATGTGTGGGACATAAACACCTCCATCTCTCCCCCTCTCTTCCATGATGAAGACACCAGCTTGTTTCTGAGGCCGAGGTGAAAAAGGCAGGGGATTTCTGTTTGTTCTCAGCCGCTGTAGTTACAGTCTATTTGTAGCATCTAGATGCTGTTCTCTGCTTGTGCTGTGTGTGTTCATGTATCTGCTCAGCTCTGCAGACGGGGTTGGACATGTGATGGACAGCTGAGTGGACCGCCTGTCAGACTGAATTGGCAGGTAGCAGCTGTGGATCATTTCTGAGGTCAGAAACACAAAAAGAATGTCAGGCCACCTTGTTAGTCCAGGACAAAAACGGAAAAACAGCCTGAATAATAAAAGTTTGAATGGGGACAGAAAGGAGGTAAAAGTGTGAGCCAGACAAAAGTCACCACCAAAATTTAATGGGTTTGTCCTTGGGTTGAGGCACACGGCGGGTGAAAATTTCAGGTCAATTTGTCCAGTACTTTTTCTGCAAAGTTGTTGACAGACAAACCAATGCTGCTGAAAACACCTCTGTGGCGTAGAAATGCTCTGCAGCGGAAACTGAAAAAGTAAGCATGCTCACAAATTTTTAGATGTATGAATCTATGAGAATCAGGACATTTATGGGAGCAGGGTGATATCGAAAACCTGCAGGACTGCATCCCTTGTAGGAATGGAACATTGATAAAGCTCATCTTGGAAAAAGTAAATCTGTTCAACACAACAACGTTGAACAGAATAATCGTTCTGTTTGCTACAATGTTGGACAGGACAACTAGAGAGAGAGAGAGAGAGAAAAAAAAGAAAGGCAGAAAAAAAGTATGCTGAATTGCATCCCTCCTAGTTCCGAAGTGAGTAGCCCTGCTGTAGAGTTTGAGAGGTAGCTTCTCTGAGCACTGCACGCTCTGAAATTTGGATTAAAGGGACTAGAGGGAATATTAAGAAACGAAACTCGCAACTGCTGCGACTGGCGCTTCAGGTAACTGCAGCCACGGGCAAAGCCGTCACAGGACCGTGCAAAAACTGAAGCTATAATGTTGTTTACTACGCTTTTTCTTCGTACTGTAGTTACACTTTTTAGTGTTTTTCAGTTGATCTGGATCGTTTTCTGACGGCAGAAGAATCCATAACTATCGCTTACAGTGTTTGAACTTACTGCGACCGTCTTCTTCTTGTATCAAAACTGCGGATGTAGGTCATTTGATGTCACGTCCGCAGGGCAGCGCGGGGAAATTGCCACCGAATTGCAGCGCATTTTGCAACACACAGCCTGTTCAAGGCAACGGAGAGAAACAGGGATGGAAACGTTCTTTTTAGTATTTAGCGCTTCATCACCCATTAGTATTAAAAAAATGGACATGCATGCTTGTTTGTTTTTTAAATTCCCTGCCTCTAGTCCCTTTAAGTTGCTTTGGACCCAAATATCTTCCACTTTCTCGCTGAAGACTGATGGACTTAAAGACACACAACGTAACTTTTAGACCTTAAAAATCTGTGTTTCTGACTCATTTTCTTCTTTCTCCTTTGGTTTAGGATTCCCTCAATATTTTCTCTGCGTTTCGAGGTCCTGTGTTAAAAAAAAAAAAAAAGAAACCCAACCAAGACTTTCCAACCTGGCTCGATGTTCTTTGGACTGTGATTATTCAGCCGTTTCTTTTTGTGAACTTATGTATGCGAATGACAATGGGAGAAGAAGCATGAGGGAGAGGGAAAGGATGGGAGAAATGAAAAAATTTTGGAGCAAGAAAAAAATTCGGGCCTATGAATTTTCTTAAATAGCATTTAGATAAAAAATAATAATTAACATCAGCCAGAATTGATGCCACACCAACAGAGTTCGAGACTTTCCTTCCCCTTTTTTTCCCCTCTTTTTCCTCCCCCCTTTTCCCCGGGCTTTGGTTCCTGGGATGCCGTGATTATTTTCTTTCTCCCCCCGTTTTTCTTCCCTTCGCACCTTCCTATCTTCTGGATACCCTCTCCCTTTTTCTCTCGCTTCCGCGTACCTCTCCTTTCCTTTTTTTTCAATTCCTTTTACCCCTTCTTTCTCTCTCGTTCTCTCCGGCTCTTTTTCCTTCTGAGACTCCAGCCATCTCCGAGCTCTTTTTTATTCTTACCCTCCCTCGCGAATCTCCCGTTTTATTATTATTATTTTATAAACCCCGCCTCAGTCTGTCTCCCCTTTTTCCTCTTTGAGCCTCTAGCCCCGTTAGAGCCCTTCCTGGCTTGCCGGAGGAGCGCTGGACCCTCTGATCCTCTCTCGTTTTCTTTCCGCGTTTTCTCTTCCCCCCCTCCGCTCCTCTCTCTCCCGGGGCTCTTCCGTCCTCTTTTTGGTTAGGTTGGCTTCTTTCTGTCCCGCTCCTTCCTTTTTCCCCCTCTCTCCTTCCTTTCTTCCTCTTCTCCCCCTCCCTTTCCCTTCCCCTCCCCTTTTCTCCTCCCTTCTTCTCCTTTCTCCCCTTCCCTTCATTATGCGCATTTTCCACTTATTCTATTTTAAATTTAATCACCGGCAATTACTAACGTTAGCTTGGCTGACATTTAGCCAAGCTAACGTTAGCTTTTGTAGCTATATTAGCAGCTTGTCCGTTCATCAACCACCGTTTACTGGTCTCTTATACAAAGGATAATAAGTTACACAGCAGCAACACCTACCGACTGCACATCCTCACTGATAAGTATAATCCACTGCTCCCTGGTCGTGCTGTCCCTCCTGTTAGAGCACTGAAATATGCTGAACTTCTGTTGAGGCAACTCAGCATGGCGATCTCCCCCCTCCTCCTCCTCCTTGTCGCCGGCGTCCTTTCTGACAAAGCTGGTCTACTCCGTGGCAGGTAATCAGCTGCTTTTAGGTGGTGCTAAAGACGCTAGCTTAGCAGCTAGTAGCCTCTCTTGTTCACGTCATTCGGAGAAAGAAATTCAATTCGCAAACTGTGGAGAGCGCACTCTTGTGGCAGATTCTGGTGAGAAGAGAGAGCCCGCACTCAAAGACGAAGTTACTTTCACTTTCCAGAGTTTCTGGCACGTTATAACTGAGGTCCTGTTCCAGTGCACATGATTTAACGTGAAAAAGTGGGATTTCCGGGTGATGACTCCTTTAATGCAGCTTTAGTTTTTCATTAAGCTCCACAGTGGCTGCAAACTTTCTGTTTCATTCATCCAGAATGTTTTACTCCGGTGTTAAATAGTGCTGTTTGCTTTGGTGATTTTCATTGCATTCAACAATGACAACTAAATATCCCCCATCACACACAAACTTGCGTGTAAATATCCCATACTGCATATTCACTGGAGCAGAAGTACTATTTGGGTAAGAGGCGCTATTTAACACGTTTTAAAGACCGAACCCTTTTAGCACGCTGTTTGTAGATCAGTTTGTTCCTTTCTTTGTGTGTGTGTGCAATGAGATAGCTCAAGTGTAAACAAACGCAAACCTTTGATAGATCCGGCCCTTAGAAATGACAGGATATATTTCCTTTTTCAACCCTGTGATATATGTTTAAATTCTATGTAAAATCTTTAAAACGTGTATGTGTTGTTAGTCTGTCGGTACACAGTGTTGCCTCTGTGGGAGTGATTGATTGCTGCCTTTGAATCATCACCACAGTCAGCTTTTAAGCCACACAGATGGTCACATGTGACCATCACTGCCTGTCTGATGCTGAACAGCTGTTAGCCGCCTCAGGACAAGAATGGTGTGAGCTGCATTATGCAATCCTCTAATATAAAGAGTTTACATGTGCATTACCAGCATTAATATTTGGTTATGATGCTGTTGATGTTGCCCTTGTGACTCGATGCACTCTCAGAGGATAGTGCAGCTAGAACTGTGGAGATGTCAGTGTTGATCATTCTCCCTGTCAGGCCACCATGGAGCATGTTAGGACATCAGTGTGCCAAGTACAACCGAGCAGAGCTGGGCATGTGACTGCAGACTAATGTTGAGAATATGCTTGCTTTTTAACCTTGTGCTCATGTGGGGAATGGACTCCTTTGTCAGCATAATTGTTTTACTTGACCTCAAACTTAGTGGGGGATTTCACAAAGATATGGCACAGAGGCCTGTTGGACTTTCAGGTTCACAAGTTGCACAATAAATAGTTTACATGAAGACCATAAAGGAAGTTAACATTTAAACTAACGGTTTAAATTATTCTATTATTCTATATATTCTCTTTATGCCTTTCAGGCCATGAGACATATAATTAGGTATAATATAATCGTCCCCCCCCCCCCACGCAGCGCGCCGCACCGCCCGAGGCCCCCCCCCCCCCCCCCCCACCCCCCACCCCCGGGCCCCGCGCCCCCCCCCACCCCAACGAGCCCCCCCCCCCCCCCCCCCCACCACCCGCCCCACCCACCCCCCCCTCTCCTCCTCACCACGAACCCCACACAACATAATCCCCCCCCCCGCGGACCCCCCCCCCCCCCCGAAGACACCCACCCTTTTCCGGGCGAGGACCATGTTTCTATTTGAGTCTGATTCCACCCGCGCTACACTCGAAATCGCCCAGCGAGAGTGGAGATCATGGCCCGATGATCTATACGGAACCAACAGAACCCCTCAACCCCGACAACAAGAACCCATCCCAGACCACAAACCACATACCCCAACCCCCCAGCCACCCAGAAAAACTCCCCTCATAATTATTATGAGCATCATCGACAAAGGGCAGCCCTGCAGAGTCCAACTCTCACTGGGAATCCCCCCCCCCCCCCCCCCCCCCCGGATCCGACCTACAGCCGGAAGAAGAAATTGCTGTTTAAATTTTGCTAAGAGCGCCAGAGCTGCAGACAAACCGGGACAAACACAAGCAGGTCCAAGAAAGGGTCGATATTGATTTAAAACAAAGAAAGAAAGAAAAAGTGAACGCTTGATCTCGTCTGCCGTGGCTTCCGTAGTTTTTTTTTTTACGTGCATCGGCGTGCTTGCTAGAAATGCGATGTAGTATTTTTTAGGCTCTAAAAATGTACTAAATGACGTTGTTTCGAGTAAATTATGTACGCAACCCACTCAGGACACTTGGATTACATTGGACGAGCAGTTTGGTGGAATATTGGCAAGTTTTTGTGGACTTTTATGGACCTTTTTGGCTCGGACCCCGGCGAACTCCATTATATGAAAGTTGGGGGAAAAAGAGAAACCTTCTTGATCTCTGGCTTAGGGCTGGACAATTAACCAAATTTTAATTGTGATTTCAATTTTGCCTTTTCACGATCATAAAAACACTGTAATCGAAGAAAATCAATTAATCCTGAAGTGAACAGACTGGAAGAGTTATAGGAAGCAAACTGCAGGGAGTATAGAACAGGAATGCATGTAGCCTGAGTATTCATTTTTATTGCTATTATCGTCTTAAATAACATTCTTATTTTACTCCTTTACTTGTTTCTAATTTATTTCTGGTTTTATTTTTTTTAAAGTTATATTTGAAGTTGAGTTTTGGTGGTTCAATAAACACTTTTTATAAAATCAATGAATAATCGTGTGTATTAATTGTGATTTCAATATCAGTCAAAATAATCGTGATTATAATTTTTCCCATAATCATCCGGCCCTACTCTGGTTGCATTTGAGATATTAAAAAAGTGCTACAGAGTCTTGCGTACCATAAGGGGAAGTGGAAAATAAAGTTAAATCATTCTGTGGGTGAACTATTCCTTTAACCCTGTACAGGGTAGGACCTGGCTTTGAGTTAAAAATAGACTGTGTTGCACCAACTGTTTATTTTACTGTGTGTTGTAGGAGCACAAACATAATGGAGCTTTCTGATGCTAAATTATTAATGCTTGCTAACTAAAACAAGTTTTTGTTTTACATTAGCTATTCATAAAATCTAAAGATAATATTGTTTTATTCATATTTGTGCTAATATTTACAAGGACCCAGAACACAACCTGGTATCTGTTTGTACAGAAGCAAACATTCATTTTCATATATCCACAAAACACAGACGCAGGCTTCGTAATTCTGCACAGATTAGATACACACCACAAATTCAATTCTCCCCATCTATTATTTACCCTCTGATCATTTTAATGGAGGTTTTTTTTCTACTTACGCATCATGAAACTGAGGAGTCGTGCCTTTAGCTACTGGGAACCCAAGTTCCAGAGTAGGGCCCCCCACAGTCCTGCCTAACCCCTGGGACAACCGCTCATCCTGGGTTGCCTCCCTAAAACCCCCAGCGGGAGCTCTGTGGGAGTCGACGCTGAAAGAGCTGGAGGACGCTCAAAGAGGAGAGAGATGAAAGGCAGGGAGGAAGAGCTGAGGGCCTCGTCTGCCTCCCTGTCGTTCGTCTCAGCTCTTTTCCTCCCGTCTGTCTGTTTCGTCATGTTGCAACTTACATTTTTAAATAAAGATAGAAAAGGGAAATGTATGTAATTTGGTTCAGACAGTGGAAAAGGTAGAGGATAAAAGGGGGAACAAAAGTAAGGTGTCCTGTCTCAGCACAAATCTATTAGTCATGACGGAGCATCGCAGCCTTGCCAGCTACTTCTTGTTCGATTGTGATGTCTGGTCTCACCTCCATGATCCGACATCTATCTGCATCTACATCCTACAGTCTTTTTCTTCATTGTTTTCCACATTTTCTGCACTCTGTCTCTTCTCTCTCTCTCTCGGTATATCTCCCTTCTTCCGCATCATCCCTCATACACCATCTCTTATGTCTTCGATTCATTCCCCTTTCTCTTCTTTCTTTAATTTACTTTAATTTTTCATCTTCCTCTCGCCCTTCAGTCTTCTCTCCTTCCTTTTTTTCCTCCATGTCATTACAGCCACATCATTTATGAAGTGCTGCAAAATGTTCCTCTGTGCTGCACTGCTCGGTAACCAAGGTTACCAACATGTGAATCAGCATCACAGATACCACGTGCGATTTTTAGGTGGGCAGGCAGGAATGGCAAAGCTTCAGTTGCAGCTTTGTATAGTCTGGAGTCTTGTGTTTAACATTTTTCAATTAGAAATGATTTTTGTTTAAAAATGACTGATATTACTGTCGCACCTTTTCAGGCTCCGATAACCCGCCCACGCACACGCATGAGTCACCCAGAGTGCATGGTGTTACTGTATTGTTTGTCGGCTGAAATAAACTGACACGCTCGTTTTATTTTATTTATCATTCAGCGAATAAATAGAAATGTGAAACTAGAGGCAATCAGCTCATCTCCTTTGTTGGAAGCTTTGTCCTGCTGATGTGTGTGAAGTGTGTGTGTGTGTGTGTGTGGTCTCTGCAATCAATATTTTCTCCACAGATAAAGTTTTAAAACATATGGCAACTGTTGTATTGTCTAGTTTAATGTTGTTTTAATGGTCATTTTCTTTGTAAAATGCACATGAAAAAAAAAATGGCTAGTATGACTTTGACATTTCAGTTACATAAACGCTACCAGGCTGAAAACCAGCAGTGCTCTGTTGGCAGCTCTGATAATCTGCAGTGATAACGTGATGAATAAAAACTTTGAGAGGGACCCAACTGCAGTCACGATACGTCGCCATATGTCCAATCCACGCTGGAAGTCCCAATCAGAAGTTTGTCCTTCATGTAACTAAAATCTAACCCTGACCCTACCCCTAACCCTAACCACCGGACTACACCATATGCATCTGTTTGCAGATAGATACTCTTGGCGGTGTTTAACTAAAGCTGGCAGCACACTACACAATTATTTGCCTGATTTTACCCACGATTGTCAGTCAGGCATAGTCGGCTCCAGCTGAGGCTAGTTGGGTTCATTCTGCCTCGCCAGTCGGCAGAAAAACTTTTGGTGTGTCTGGGGAAGCGATAACATATTATTACATATTTGTGAAACATATTTGTTTATAAACTACAGCAGCCTCCTCATAGCCCGATGTTACTTTAAATATTGCATCTATTACAATTTATTATTGTAACAGCAGGTGCAGGCGCAGCCACGCGCCACAGCCTTGGGAATAAGTGATGCACGGATTAATGCGCATATATCTTGCAAACACTTACGCTTGTATTTAATACCCACTCAGCATTCATTGATACCCATTCAGGTCTATGTTTACCTCCTCCAAAAAGTCTACGTAGAACCTAACTGCAGTACAACACTGTTGAAAAAATAAAGCAACAGCTGATGTAGGCACGCCGCCACAGCGCTGCGTTTTTCGCATGGACACACCACAGCCTCAATTACAAAAATCTACCTGATTCTGCTGCCAGATAACACGGCAGCTTCCAAATCCAACAAATCAACAAAGGCATTTTTAAATATCACACAGGGGTTGGCCCCGGCATCACTATTGCGAATCCCTCCTGCGTCCCCGCACATCACAGGCTCGGGATTTCCCCTACATTCGCAGACGCGACAGACAGGGGGATGGGGGGGACAGCAAACAGATTAGCACAACAAAATGGAGAAGAGAATCTGGAAGATGATTTGCGCATCTTCTTTTCTGTATAATGGCAGTCGGCACACGAGAAGTCGTGATATCCACCACCTCAGTTGGGTTGATCAATCTTGTAGTTTGGAATCCCGTGAAGGAGACAGTTGTTTAATGTGTTATCCCCAATCTTGGACAATTCAATGGAATCTAGTCTGTTAGTGTGAACGCCCCAGTCTTTTGAAAACTGCAACAACTGTGACAGTCGTGTAGTGTCCCGGCAGCATTACTTCCACTTGAGACTTCCTGGTTTGGCATGGATTGGATATATGGCGGCGCCCTTATCCGTCACTGTAACTGCAGTTAGGTACTCTTGAAAACTTTGGCAACATCGCTGCTGGTCTTCAGCTACATGGAGGGCGTCATAGGATAAGAAAAAAAGCGGGAATGTCATGCACAAATCAAACTTTCTCAGTAACGTTAATTCACAGCTGTAGATGGCATGATTTCTCTGAATTTCCTGTGACAGCTCAGCGCGCATCTGCTTGCATGCAAGCCGGCAGGATCACTGATAACGTGCGATTGTTGAAGGGGTGTCCTCAAAGCAGCTTTTCTGCTTTTCTGGACCCGTTTCTCAGTTCAGAGTAAGTTAACCCAGAGTTTCTTTTTAGACTCACCTGGAATATCCCTCTGAAGTAGTTCCCAGAGGCCAACAGGTCAAACAGATGATGCTGGGGTGTGAGGTGTCTCAGAGTGTATGGCTGTAGGGAGGTAGGGAGTGTTGAGGAGGAAAGCCGGCCCTTCCTGTGCACTGTTTCTCTTTGGAGTGATCCTTTGTGTTATCACTGTGATACAGTACGACAGCAGTTTTCTGTTCCGATAGTCTCAGGTGATGCAGGTGTTGTTGAGCTTTTTGTTTGTTTATTTGATTTGTTTTATCAGTCGTGATGCTTTCAGAAGTGATGTCACCTAAAATGTGAGCTCCTAGAAATTTAAAGTTGTGAACACTTTCCAGGCAGTGGGCTAGTGGCTGCTCTCCTCTTCCTGAAATCTGTTATGAGTTGTTTGACTTTCTTGGTGTTTGGTGTAAACTGTGAGCAGAGCACCATGCTGATGGACAAAGCCACTGTGATATCACCAACTGTGTTTGAACTGTTGTTTTCAAGCTTCAGGGTTGGTGTTTCTGGTGTTTCTGGAACCAGAATTGAACATATTTGGACAAAAGGTGAACCTGGAGACGTAGAAGAGGTTACACTTTAAAACATTTACACACTGATGACATTGAATGAGTAAGTAATAATGCTAATGCGAGCATAAAGACTTGTGTGGAAAACATTCTGACCTCTTATTTCCATTTTGGATTTGGACTTTGGATTAAAACTTTTGGATGCTTAGTTTCTAACACTAGATAATGTTAAACTTTTATGTGCAGTTTTTGTAATAAACTAACACAATGGTGACTCCAAATTAGCTTTTTCAAGACCTTGTGGCATCATATTATGTGATATTGGACATCTTTCATCATTAATTCTCCTTGAATAGAATTAACAACCAAAACAATTGCATTTTTTGCCAAAATAGATTCTTTTTCCAACTTGGGCCTCTCAGTTGAACTCGTACTCATCTCAGTATTCATGCACAAAAGTCTAGCCTATATTATCGAATGAAGTTAAAGGAGCCCTATCGTGAAAAATGGACTTTTAAGAGTTTTTAAGCATGTTACTGTGTTATTTCCTCATAAAAAACTTTATTTGAGCCGTTTTTTTCTTCATTTGTGCATATTTGAGTATGAATATTCAGGCGAAGCTCTAGCTTTCTTAACATGACTGACTGACCACCTGTATAAGAGATGCCGCCAATCACGAAGCATCAAATACTCATGCGCAGCATCGTAGAACCTCTTTGTTCAACAGAAACTTGAAGAGAATCCTAACCTATCCACACTCTGAGGAAGAAACGAACAGCCTGCAGGAAGATTTCCTCAGAGACAAGCAGCCATCAGCTAAAAGACGTTTGCTCCAGAGTTCAGGAGAAAAGCTTTTTTTTTTTTTTTTTAGCGCTAGAGGACGGCAAGTTGGGAAAAAAGTGGTTGTGTTCAGCGTGGGAGTTTACTTGTTGTTCTGGACAAATCGACTTGCCAGAAGTGGTTGGATTTTATCATCAGGAGCAGAAAAAAAAAATCAACTTTGTGTGTGAACTTCACTCCTGACAACTTCATGAATCTCAGGCAGTAAGGTGTTTTTTCTCAGGGATTACCTCGGAAACCTGACGCAGTTCCCACCATGAAAACGCCTCATGGACAGACAACAACACCGGTGAGTGAAAGCGTCTCTCAGCTCAATCCTGTTAGCCTATAATTTGTTTGCTAATTGACTTACTTGTCAGGGGTCTCTGTGGTACTGCGTGTACTTCAAACTCCATATCAGACTCTGGGTCGAGAGCATACAGCTCCATAACAGGCTGCTCCATGTTATTCCATCAATAGGAGTTTGATTATCCATCAATGTTTACAAAAAACGTCCATGTGAGTGCCGAAGCCAGTGCTTAAAACGATTCTGTGACCCTTCAGAATCAGTTTCTCTTCCGGGGCGACATCATGAAATGGGCGTAACACATGTTGCAATTGGTCGAGAGCTTTCGTGGTTCAGTACTGTCAGCCATCTTACTTCTGTGTTGGAAATTAGACGTAAAAAAACTAATATTTAACACGAAATTAGTTTCTATAGTGGCGATGAGAAGATATTTAGCTTATAAATGCCTGTATTTGACTTTTGGAACATTTGAAAAGCATGATACAGCTCCTTTAAATGCTGCAATGTAGAGGACTGTGGGAAGAAAATATTCTAGCCATTTTTTTTTTCTTCAAACTTTACCTGTTATCATCAGTGTTGGGTCGTAATGCGTTACTGTAACACCATCACTTTAGTCAGTAATGACTACTCCAATGCAGTACTCTTTAAATAAAGGAACACAGTCACCGTTTCCAGGGGTGTGTTAGTCTGTTACTAATTAAATGAACACATTGACAAGTCACTTTGTGCTTCTTTCTGTTTACAGCTGTGATCCGTCTTGTCAGATCTGCCTGTGCGTAGCAACTTTGGGCTTGTTTTTCTGTGAAGTCGATTGTAAATATTGTCAGTCTTTGATTGTGTGTTTTTCTCAGTTTGCAGGTTTTGTGCGTGTTTTCTTCAGTGAATGCTCTTTATTGCTTGCCCCGCTACTCTTATGAAGCCCTTCTGATTCTCTCTCAGCTGTCCACAATAAAGCAATAACCCCCGCATATGGAACGAGAAATGTGAATGCAACATTTATGCAAATTCAGCTGTGCCAGTGCTTGCAGGTTATTGGCTGATTTGATGCTCTTCCTGCTGATTCGCCTTCTTGACATCACTCCTCAGGGATTGGTCGCCCTTGATGATTCTTACCTACTTGAACACCAGGGGCCTTTAAAAGCTTGCTTACGCACAAAACCAGGCTTGAAAGTGCGTACGCAACTTCCTACGCAAGAGTTTGGATTTATATATTTTTAAAAAAAAACTAGCGTAGGAATGTGTGTAACTTTAAGCAAACTACAGACCTTGCTTACGCACATTTTGGAGACAACTGTGACAACGTGAGAACAATTTGTTAATGGAAAGAAAGCATATAGCACGTCCTTGTGGGGCCCATAAGGGTTCAATTTTGGCTGCATATGAGGGACCCAAGTGGGTTTGTTCACGGTTTCCCATGGTGGCCCCATCTGTGTTTGCCCATGTGGGTTTTCACACATGGGGCCCATGTCACTGAAATCATGAGATCTGAAAATATGCAGATCTCAAGCCCATGCCCATTCAAACCTTTACAGGCTGTATGGGCAAACACACAGGTGGGGCCACCAAGGAAACTGTGGACAAACCCACTTGGGTCCCTCATATGAAGCAGTTGAACCCTTATGGGCTCCACATGAACGTGCTGGCAGCCATGCACTTGCTCTTCTTGAAGACCAGGCTAAAGGACGGATCCAACTGGAAAGGGTGTTCCGAGACTGGGAAGATTTCCTGGCTCATGACTGCTTAGTGTGCATGACTTTTAATCAGGAGACTGGGGATCAAGAAGCCTGATCCAAACTATCCCTTATGTCCTGTCACTCTCAAACATTTAACACCTTCATATCAAATTATCATCATAGACTGACTTTATAGGATTCAAAGTTTTCTCAGTATCATATTTCTCTACCCAATAATCATCAATTGATATATTTACCACATTAATACATAGATTCTGACAAGGTGCGTGGCAACCAGACTGATTAATACCGAGGACGCTCGTGCATAATGCTGACAATGGGGGATTATCACGCTTCCGTGTTCCGAACTTCGAGAGCAGTTTGAAACAGTTAGACGGCCCACTTCCGGCCCAGTTCAATGTCCCTGCTTTACTTCGTAGATAACATGAATAAACGCCAACCCTACTTAAATTTTTTACGGATTCCAGACTGAGCGATACTAAGGAAGAAGTGGATCAAAGCGATTCTCCAGAGTGAAGGGCCGCACATTATAATAAAACAACGTAGCATGTTTGTTTGCAGCCGGTGGGGCACAACACCGGCATGCTAACATTAGCCAGCTAGCGACACCAACGTGCTTAACTTTGTGCGTCTTAAAACACACATACATCTGAAAATCGAGTCCTGTACCCCCCCCCCCATTTCCAGTGGAACAACAGGGACTGCCAAGAAAGGAGACGCTTTCCAGATGCTTGGCCAGCTTTCAGCCGCACAAAGTTAGGCACGTCATCAAGCAACTAATGCTAACCTGCTAACAGTGATCCCGTCAGCTACTACTCTGTTAAACTTTGTAAATCGGATAAACGCCAATGCCAAGTTTTCATTCCAGACTGAAGTGATGCTAAGGAAGAAGTGGATCAAAACGACCCGGTCCTTGTGGTGAAGGACCGAACTTTATAATAAAACGACACACGTTTGTTTGTAGTCGGCAGTCTGCACAGTCGTGTTGGCAGGCTAGCAGTGGCCAGCTCGATGACGTGCCTAGCACGTGCGGCTGAAAACACACAAGCATCTGAAAGGTCTCCTTTTTTTGGCAGTCCCAGTTGTTCCACTGGAAACGGGGGAGGTACAGACCCCGATTTTCAGTATCACTTCAGTCTGGAATGAAAACTTAAGTATGTTTGGGTTATACGATTTAAACAGTATAACAGAGCAGGAACGGCTGATGTTAAAATGGCCCGGAAGAGGAGGTGTCCAAATACCGGGAAGTTCCGGTAAGCGTGATAATCCCCTATTGGGGCTGCTGGAGAATTAGAAGGGAACACGTTTTCTGCAGGGGGGGGCACCGAAAAGGTGTTCTGTGTTCTGCACACAGTCTCACTGACACGGTGTTCCCTCCACAGTTCCACAGCAACTTCTGGAACAGACCTCTGCTACATCATTCATCACCACAACAACCAGCTGCCATCAGCAGACTTTCCTTCATCTGTGATTCCACTGTGACGCCTAAATAAAAAGTTTTTGTGAGGCTGTACCTCATCAACAAGTACCTCCCCTTCAGTCTCGGGCAATTACGTTTTGTTGTCTTTTCGGTCGCCACGATTCGCTTGAATGCCTCAGATCAGCTGGCTTATTTATATCAGAAATATCCATAAGGTACTTTGCATTGACCATTTATGGTAGATTGTGGGCGTGTAGGGGGCGGGTGATGAGCCAAATTCACCTGCACAAACTTCCAGGGACAGTGTGATTTATAAAGGAAATTGTTTGAATCTGTACTTACGCACGGTTTTATAAACCTCAATATTTTAGTGATATACAAACTTTTGGTTTTGGGTACGTACACTTTTAGTAAGATCTACCTCAGTTTTATAAATGAGGCCCTGACAACCATCATTCAGGGCAGCTGTGTCAGATTGGTGCACAGTTTTTTAGACTGAATCTCTCGATTGTGGCTCAGCTGTCCTTTTAGTTCTGTAAACTTATGGAATCTTTTGGTATCTTTGTTAACTTTATCTTTGTTTTCTTCAACTTGCTCTTGTTGGCTTTGATGGTGATTTACTCCTGCTACAGAATGATTTGGGTTTTTCTTTTTGTTGCCCCTTTTGTTTTCTGTTATCATGGTCTGGTGATTTGTGCTTTGTTTTTTGGAGACTGTTTTGATTTCTGATCAGGTTGGGCTTTTAGGAGGTTTTCATACCTGCCTACATTTTGGTTTTGTCACATTGTTATTACTGTTATAATCTATGACTATAAATAAATCTTTATTACTTTACATGGTTGTATCTTTTTGTGTTGCCACTCCCTTTTCCCACTGGACCTAGTAGGGGATTATATCACTTTTTAGGGACTTGTCTCACAGCCCCGTTACATCATTTTCTTACTGCAGCTGTCCGAACTGGCATGCCCCCATCCACACACACATACACAACTTGAGCTTGACAGGGTGTGATGGTGACAATGCCCACAAATAAATAAGGAAACGTGAAATATAACAACATAGGGGGAAAGAGAGTGGATTGGAGGACTCACCATGCAGCACCTCACTGATCATCATGCACTGAAATCACTGCACGGACGTTTTTAGCTACCAGAATACTACTTTTACTGTAGAAAAATCAAGAAATACCTCATTTAACCACAAGTTGAAAAATTGTTTCAAAAATTAACTCCTTTTATACTAAAAATTTAAATGTTTGTTTTTCTGTTCTCTGCAAAAGCTCAAAAATAAATAAAATGAGCAGTTTGAGCTATTTGAGTGCAGTTAAGTCTACATGTGAAGGCCGTCCCCAGCAGCATTATCAGGACAAGGTTGTACTGCTACTCATGGTCATATGTATAACTATTGTAGGACTAACATGTTTACATTCATGCTACTGTAGTACTCTTCTGTGTAACATTTGAAATCTTAAGTTTACAAAGAAAAGGACATGCAGTTCCACTGAGTATTATAAAATGGAGTCAAATTCCTTTGACAAGTCTGCAACACACTGGACACAAACTCCTCCTGCCTTCATATTCAGTTTGTCTCTCATTCATGCCACTCCTTCAGGCAGAGTTCTGGATGATGGAAGAATATTTATTTCATTCTTCAAAAATGGCTGTAATCAGTTTGATGCACAACCCACTACTTCTAACTTAAGCCATGCTCCTTTTGCCTCCTGTCTTTCAATACCTGATGAACTGATTAATCCAGGTGTGTCTGGCCATTGTCATCATGGTTCCTGAGGTCAGACACACCTGGATTAATCAAATCGTCCAATAATGAAAGACAGGACACAAAGGAGCAGGCTTAAGTTAGGAAGTAGTGGGGTTGTGCATAAAGCCCATACAAAGAGAAAAATACCTGTTTGGACAGCCTGGTAGGAGATGGACACAGTAACTCAGAAGCACTGGTTCCAACCAATGTATGCAGAATAGCATCTCTGAACACACAACACATCCAACCTTGAAACAGATGGGCTACAGCAGCAGAAGACCACACCATGTGCAACTCAGGAAGCTGAGGCTACAATTCACACAGACTCACCAAAACTGGACAATAGAGGATGGAAAAACGTTGCTGGTCTGACGAGTCTCCATTTCAGCTTCACATTCCGATGCTAGGCTCAAAATTTGGTGGAAACATCATAAAATCATGGATCCATCCTGGCTTGGATCAAAGCTTCAGGCTGCTGCTGGTGTAATGGTGTGGGAGAGATTTTCTTGGACCACTTTGGGCCCCTTCGTACCAACATCATGGATGCGGGGGAACGGGAGATTCTCATCATGGATATGCAGCCAACAAATCTGCAGCAACTGTGTGATGCTATCGTGTCAATATGGAGCAAAATCTCTGAGGAATGTTATCAACATCTTGTTGGATCTATAACACCAGAAATTAAGACGGGGATTCGACCCGGTTTCTGGAATGGTGGTCCTGATAATTATGCTGTCGTTTACGTGTAAAATGTCCTTCTACAGATATTTATAACTGCATTCTGCTTTAACCGGTGTAGAGAAAAGAGTAATTATGCCGAATGTGATACAATCATTAGATGATCTTCAAAAGTTTGGATTATTTTGATGCTTTCAAACTTTCCTAAAAGATTTTTTTCCTGAATTTTTGTTTCTGGGAAGGGTTCATTGGAAAAAAAATGGTGATGTCATTTATTTTTCTGAACTAATCAGAATATATACACAGTTAAATCAAAATGTGCAGACAGAATTTCCTCTTCTTGTACTGCCAGCACTTTCAGTCAAATCCAACGCAAGTACACCCATGTTGTCCCATTATGATGGATTAGCTGACATCTTTACTATTAAATACTCCTGACAATTTGTTTAGCGCTTCTTAACTTTGATTGTTCTCCATTTAGACTTCGAGAAGGAATGCAAATGTCATATATATGATTCAGAAGTTAGTTTTCATAGGTTTAGATGCCTGGTATGAAAACATAATCGTGTGAGCTCTAAATGAGGGCAGGCTTGTTGGATCTTACTACAGAAGTGGGCTGCTTGGCTTCAGAGTGAATACCATTAGTTAAACAGCATAAGCAAATAACAACTTCCTGGATTTCGCAGCAACCACAGACATCACATTCAACTTGGGGTGATTTTACTGATTAAACGGAAACAGCTTGACATATTTCAACATGCTGTCAGTTAAAGTGAACTGTTTTTGTTCTTTCCACATTGGTTTGTTGACATCGCCCCCCTGATCGGGAAAGTGGAGTCATAGATTTCTTATGACAAATCAGACCATGGAACATGTTGTTTTCCCATAATGCTCTTTGTATGTTTTTATGTCTGTGGGTAGGTCACACAGAGCAGTCAAACATAAATTTCCATTGATAGTTTTGTTATTGTACATGCTAACAACAGAAGCCAAGCTAACATGCAAACACTAAATGTCTTGTTGCACCTTTGAGAGTTTAAACAAGTGATTCTGATTAGCTTGACACTGATTCTCCTTAACTTATTATAATCTCAGTCCCGTGCAAGTTGCGGTAGGAGTGGTAGATGCTTCTTCTTAGCCTTATTGTAAGTCTGATTTAACACCTCTATCAGCTTCTTTGCATGTTTTTTTCATGTTATTTTTGGTAAACAAAACCCCAGTGAAGTATTGAGTGGTTGGACAGCCAACTGTCTGTGGCAAAAAGGTTCACTCTGAGATCAACAGTGAGGAAAGGACACTGGATGACTGTGTGATCCATGAAGTAATTACCTCCTCTGGATAACTGTCACTCTCCAACATTGCAAAGAGTACTAATGAGACTGTAATAGAGTGAAATCCCATACACAACACACATGTGCACACAGCATGATCCGTGTTAATCAGGCATGAGGATTCTGGTTATTCTTAGACTCACTGCTGCACAAGCAAAAGAGTCACTATGACAAAATGTTCATGAACGAATGTACATTTATTGGATTATGTGGCAAGGCGTGCGCTGATAGCCCAGGCGGGATGATCCCCGGACTTCCGGATGAGAGTCATGCGCACTAATCAGTAGTCAGTGTAATCAGTGTAATGATATAGTTAACAATGATTCGATTCATATCACGATTCATGATTTTGGATTCAATTCGTGGGTGATATTGGTTCATTTAGAACGATACAATCCGATTCAATTCAGTGACTTGAAATTGAAACAGAAACCATGAATTGTGATATGAATCAAATTGTTTAACTGAATCGTTACACCCCTACCAACCAGTCAGCCAAATGGATATCCTTGTGGCCAAATGCTGTAGGCCACAAAGATATCCAAGTAGGCCACAAGGATACCACATACCGAGTAAGGAATTTATGGACCCATTCGTAGCGCTACATAGATCCTGCCGACAACGCCAAAATGTGGCAGTTATGCTACATGGACCAAGGCCAGTTTTGATCCCCTGACTCCCAGGTGAGAGTCGCACACGCTTACCAGTCAGCCAAATGGATATCTCTGTGGCTAAGTAGCCAGGGCACATAATCAATTGAAGGCATAGTGAGAGTATCCCACACTGTCACAATTATAAAGAGATGGAATGGATTTTCTCATAGTTGCGCTTGATGTGAGTTTTAGTGCGCATTCACACCTGTGCCGTTTGGTCCACTTTAAATGAACCTAGCCTGCTTCTACGGATAGTACAGTTCATTTGGAGCAGTGTGAATGCTCATTCACACTCTGGTGTGGACCTAAGAGCTGAACCCTGATCCAATTGAAAACTTAGGACTGAAAACTTGCTGCCTCTCCTGCTGCTCATAGTGGACACATTCTGGTGAAAGATGGATTAAGTTTAACACCAAATTAAAATGGAAACCAATAAATAGGCTCGTTCCACTTTGGCTCTCTGCCGTGCAACCTGTCAGGAAGAAAGGCATTGTGGTCCTGGAGTGTTGCATGCCAGCAAGAAATTTTGTCCAACCTCAGACTGCACCTGCACTGCACTGGACAACATGACCATCCCACATGACCATTAACTCACTGGCTGCCATTCACTTGTAAACACTTGTAACTGCCATTCATGTGTTTACACGTTAATTGCGGGTTTTAATCGGGGGGAGCTGTTTTAATCTTTGGCAGAGCTTGTCAGAGAGAACCAAGTGTTGATCGTCTTTATTTCTGTCATTTTCATCCGATCCAGTAGATGGTGGTGTCAGACAAGCTTAAAAAAACCTACCAGAAAGTGGTGGTGTGCTTCTTTGGTGCCTGTGTTAGTCAACACAGGAAGTGTGCTCGATTCTGTCGTGGGGGGCAGAGAATATGGCAACCGCTCGTAATCGAAGAAGTTTAGGCAGCGGACATTAGAGGAAAGTTTGTGGAAAAACTGATCAGTGACAGACAGTGACATGATTGATCAAAGACATGATCCATAGATTGAAATACAGAAGCAAAGTGTGCCAGCTGAAAGTGAAAGTAGATAAAGCAGTGACTGCGGGTGTTTCGCGGGGGGTGCGCACAAGCAGAAGTGGATGGTAGAATGAAGGAGGGAGGGATTGAAAGAGACGTTTCTGTCGAATGTTACGTTGTGAAACAAACTTGTTGTGGCTTATTTAGCTAGTGAATAATTATTTTGCCACCAAAACTCTTCTCAGTGTTGTTTGTTGTTTCATAGAAGTAAACAGCTGCTCAGATGATGAAGTTGTCACTAAAGTAAAAAAAAAATGCAACAAAGACACTTTTCCACTTAAAGATCAGTGCAACATTTAAAGGAATAGTTCACCCACAGAATGATTTAACTTTATTTTCCACTTACACTCATGGTGAGCAAGACTTCGGAGCACTTTTTTAATATCTCAAATGCAGTCGGTGATCAGGAAGGCTTCTTTACCCCCAACTTTCATATAATTGAGTTCGCTGGGACCCGAGCCAACAAGGTCCTTCAAAGTCCACAAAAACTTGTCAATATTCCTCCATACTGCTCGTCCAATGTAATCCAAGTGTCCTGAGTGGGTAGCAATTTACTTGAAACGACATCATTTAGTACATTTTTAGAGCCTAAACAGTGCTACATGGCATGTCTAGCAAGCACGCCGATGCACGTTCATGAAACTACGGAAGCCACGGCTAACGAGATCGCGCGTTCTCTTTTTTCTTTCTTTCTTTGTTTTAAATCAATATCCAACCCCTCCTGTGTTTGTTCCTGTTTGTCTGCAGCTCTGGCGCTCTTACCACAATGTAAACAGCGAATTTCTTCTTCTATTATTATTCTGAACGCCGAGGCTTCCGTAGTGTCGCGAACGTGCTTCAGCGTGCTTGCAGGAAAAAGGATATAGGACTGTTTAGACTCTAAAAATGTACTAAATTATGTCGTTTCGAGTAAATTATGGACGCTACCCACTCAGGACACTTGGATTACATTGGATGAGCAGTATGGAGGAAAATTGACAAGTTTTTGTGGACTTTGAAGGACCTTGTTGGCTCGGGTCCCAGCGAACTCCATTATATGAAAGTTGGGGGAAACGAGAAGCCTTCCTGATCGCCGGCTGCATTTGAGATATTAAAAAAGTGCTCCAGAGTCTTGCTCAGCATAAGGGTAAGTGGAAAATAAAGCTAAATCATTCTGTGGGTGAACTACTCCTTTAAAGCTTGTTTTCTCACCTTTTTGGTCAAAAGCAGGCATTTTTGCTGTAACAAACCCATGTTCTACTGCAGATTACTAAAGAATGGAAAAAGCTAGAAACATATGTTTTTTTTTTGGTACATTTAGAGTTTGACTAGGCATAGTACACAATATTCTGTGGCTCTCCAAAAATCAGTAAAAATGCTTAAAAATCCTGGCTATATGGAGTGCTCTGCACAGAAAAGGTCTGGCAGTCAATGAGTTAATAATTGCGGGAGGTTTTTCCATATTGCAATTAGACTGATGTGTACAAAACCCGGACGGGCTAATATTTGGCTGCTTCAACAAAGCAACTCATAATATGTTATGATGAAATATGAAGCATAACCAGGTTGTGTCAACGCAATGTATGGTCAATAATTTTGCACGTCATCTTCATAATTTGGATTCATTTCATCCAAAGACACCTACAATACACGGACTTATACAGTAGGTGTATATCCATACCTTCCCCCATGCCATTTTTGCACCTCCCCAAACTCTTAAAGGTACAGTGTGTAAGAATTACTGACATCTAGTGGTAAAGATGGGTATAGCAATGACTACGGATGTCATGCACTGTTGTGAATGTACAGTGGCCCCCAGTGGCCAAAATTCTCCCAGATATATGTTTTGTCCGTTCAGCCACGCTGTAGTAAAAATGGTGGCAAAAATATGGCAGCATTCATGTTTGTGCACCCCCAGCAAGTAGATGACTCATACTAAGAAACTAAACATATAACAACTATTTTAGTGAAGTGATTTTACATGAATAAAAAAGAGCAGTTTTGAATTATGCATTACATTTTTTCTGCAAATTTTTGTAACACACTGCACCTTTAACAACAACAGTAATTGTTTAAATTCATCAATCAGTTTAGAAAATATTGTATGAATAACTGCTTTGGCCAGTTGATGTCAGTTGCTGTTTCTTCATTCCTGGGTCGCTGGATACACCCCTGTAGGTCCAGACCAGCTCCATGCTTGATTAGTGATTCTCTTTCACTCAACCCAAACTCAGTCCCAGAACCTGGGCCCAGAAAGTTTGCCAAAGCCTGCTATCCGATTCTGTCTGGCTCTCTTTCTTTCAAAGATCCTGTTCTGCTGACCTCTAGCCTGGATCCAGGAAACTCTCCTAAGCTGCTGGGGTTGACTCTGTCGTTACGGCTCAGGATCAACTGTTTACTAATCAGGTGTTTCCTCTTCAAGGGAAGAAAAAGCGATGCCCACAACTAAGAAAAAATAATTACAGTGTTCCCTAATGGGGGGGGGACAAAAAAACAAAAAAACTTCTTTTAAAAGTTGTTTTTGTCAACAACAGCACCTTCTATGCTTTTAATTGCAGACATGTGATCAGGTCTGAGCTACTATTTCCTAATGACACTATGCAGCCTCTTTGTTTGCTCAGAGCTTTAATGACAACGTGCTTAATCTACTTTTTCCACAACAACAACAACAACAACAACCTTGCTCTTGTCTCAGAGACACCGCAGGCTCTGATAAAAACATATACGTAATTTTGGGATGAAAATAGATCCTTCAAGCTGTGGGCTGGCGTCGGTACTGAAGACGTTGACTGGGCCAGAGAAAATAAAGGCAAAATGAGATCAGCAAGAGAATTTAGAGTGAAATGTATTAATTTTCTGTCAGAAAACTAAGTTTAGGTGGAAGAGCTTTGGTCTTTAGGCAGGACAACAAACTGGAAACTGGGCATGAAAAAGTTCCTCCTTTTTCTGCCAGAAGTGGTGCACTAAAAGTGCATCATTACTGCACTATCACTGGCTGAACGTACGGTGTCCAAACTTGGCGTGTGGAAACGTCCGTGTTCCGGGCGTTTATTTATGCTCTGAAATCGTTTCTCCTGGGCACACAGGTGTTTCTCTGTGCGATTGAATTAGCAGACAAGTCGCTGGTAAGTGGCTGACAGTCGGCTGAAAGGGGAACTTTTTCATGCCCAGATCTGTAACTAGACTCTATATGACATAAAGTATATGCACGTATTTTCTGTTTTATCCACCTCACTTTATTATCTTGTATTTTTTGTTGGTTATACTGTATAAATACGTATATATGCTCTGTATCTGGAAATTATGTGTCGGATTCAAAATGTAAAAATGGCTCAAAATATTGGAGAAAATTATAATCTGAAAGTTGCCATGAATGAGTCCTGATCTAAATCTCACTGTAAAACTTTGCAAAGAGATGAAATCTACTTTTATATGAAATACGCATAAGTAGCAGAAACACAGACCTAACTCCTGCTCCTGGTTCTGCATCTGCACACTGCAAAAACTCAAATCTTACCAAGTATAGTTTTCTCATGTCTATTTAAAATATCTCATCATACTCAAAATAAGACAAAATTACCAAAACAGAAACATTTCAGTGAATTATAGGAACTTGTTTTAAGACAAATGCATTTTATTTGAAGAAATCTTATCAAGAAAATGTTTCCTTGTTCTATTGGAAAATGTTTTGGCTTACGACAAGCAAAAAAAATCTTGGCCACTCTTAAAATAAGTAAAAAAAAGATTTTTTTTTCGCTTGTAATCATCCTCACTGCTAACATGAGCCGTCATTTGGGATTTGAGTGGATTTCAGATATAATTCTACGACACGTTTAACTCCTTTTACCACATGGTTACTTTTAAAAATCTGACATTGATAAGATCAATTGAGAGATGGATCTGCTCCTGCAAAGTTACAATGTCTGGGTTTTGAGGGGGGAAGCCCCCTTGGAGCACCGACAGGCATAAAGTGCTTTATATTGTGTGGCGCTAAATCAGGGCCATGATGTTTGTATAATTGAAAGAAATATTTAAAAGTCATGTTTTTCCTGTGAACTTTGAAAAAAAAGATAACTGGATTCAAAATGAAAAAATATAGAAAATGTTTATATCAAATTTGAATTTCAATGGGATAACAAATAAAATTTACAAATAACTTGTCAGTATAGTTTAGAACTTTCCAATAAAGATCAAAACGTGTTTTTACGGTTTCAAATTTTTATTTCACACTTTCAGATTCCTTTTTTCCCAGTTTCAAACTTTGGCCCTGATTTGGTAACCATGGCAACAGCTGTAGTAATTGATTTTTTATTCGTGGTGAATGTCATATTTCCTGCAGTTACAAAAGTGTAGCTGTGTATCAAACTGCACACTTGCCCGAGTGCACTGGAACTCAGTGCGTAGTACGCACTGTGTACTTCCTCTGTAGTACACACTGTTGTTGCTAAATGCTGACCCAAACAGAGCTCTGCACTTACAGGAAGCAGTGGCGCTAAAAAGGGGGTATGCAGCATATGCAGCGCATAAGTAGCTGCACTGGCAGGGGGGGGGGGGGCGCCAAAGCAATGGTGGAAAATGTATTCCAGTATTGCATTTTCTGTATATATCAGCTTTTGTGCATGTGTAAATGATATGATCATTAATAATTGAGGCACGTTACTGATTAGCAGCCTCCTTATCTTCTCACGCCCTCCATATGCTGGGCGCTCCAGCGTGCACGGTACGCGCTCGAGGGAGTGCGCACGCTGTCAGCTGGAGCTTCAGAACAGAAAAGGAAGCTCAGCAGCTCCCTGACATGGACCATAAAGACGGCACTCTGAAGGGGCGCTGCTGTGAGCATACAGTCACAAAGGGAAGGAAGGAAGGAAGAAAGGAAGGAAGAAAGAAAGAAAGAAAGAAAGAAAGAAAGAAAGAAAGAAAGAAAGAAAGAAAGAAAGAAAGAAAGAAAGAAAACAATAAACTACTTTATTTCAGTGCGTAACTGGCTTCCTTTCCTCAAACTTTGTCTTAAAAAGAAAATAACAATGACACAGCCCCAGATACTGCAGTTTATCTCATCGTTGACTGACCTGGTCGGAACTACCGGGCCTTGTGGGAGAGGGAGGGAGGGACGAGTTACTGGAGGCGCATCTCACGTTGCCGCAAATAACAGCAGACATCATGTCAGCAACTTCTAAACACAAAGAAACAGTTTTCAGAGTGACGATGCCTCGTGTAGAGGGAGAGGTAGGCTGCAGTTTTTTCTGACATAAAGCTGTTTGATGTGTCCAGCTGGATGTTAGTGAAGTTCTGAAGCAGTGTCCTCCTGATGCTGCTAGTGCTGCTGTGTGACTGGAACTGGTCAGATTCTCGTGATGCAGCTGATGAGAGCTGACGTTGAACACATTACAGCAGGGTTTCTCAATCCTGGTCCTCAGGGACCCCCGTCCTGCTGGTTTTCCAGATATTCCTATTTCAACACACCTGACTTAGATGAATGGCTCGTTAGCAGCTTGCAAAGAAGTTGATGAGCAGTTGAGTTGATCTGAATCAGGTGTGGTGGAGTTGGAAACCTGGAATACATGCAGGGCGGGGGTCCCTGAGGACCAGGGTTGAGAAACCCTGCATTACAGTAAGTTTTAGTCTGACAGCTGCAGCAGTAACAGGTACAGGGGTTAGACAATGAAACTGAAACACTTGGTTTTAGACCACAATCATTTATTAGTATGGTGTGGGGCCTCCTTTTGCGGGCAATACAGCGACAATTCGTCTTGGAAATGACATATACAAGTCCTGAACAGTGGTCAGAGGGATTTTAAGCCATACTTCTTGCAGGATAGTGGCCAGGTCACTACCTGATGCTGGTGGAGGAAAACGTTTCTTGACTCGCTCCTCCAAAACTCCCCAAAGTGGCTCAATAATATTTAGATCTGGTGACTTTGCAGGCCATGGGAGATGTTCAACTTCACTTTCATGTTCATCAAACCAATCTTTCATCAGTCTTGCTGTGTGTATTTGTGCATTGTCATCCTGATACACTGCACCACCTTCAGGATACAATGTTTGAACCTTTGGATGCACATGGTCCTCCAGAATGGTTCAGTAGTCCTTGGCCCATCTAGCACAAGTCCTGGGCCAAGCGAATGCCGTGATTTGGGCAGCTGTGGTTTTACGTTTTTTGGATACAATCCGGGTTAGCACCCGAACATCCCGTTCAGACAGCTTCCTCTTGCGTCCACAGTTAATCCTGTTAGATGTGGTTCGTCCTTCTTGGTGGTATGCTGACATTACCCTGGATACTGTGGCTGTTGATACATCACAAAAACTTGTCTTGGTCACAGATGCGCCAGCAAGACATGCACCAACAATTTGTCCTCTTTTGAACTCTGATACAATGTTGTATGCATTGCAATGTTTTGAGCAAAACTGTGCTTTTTACCTGCTAATTGACCCTTCACACTCTGCTCTTACTGGTGCAATGTGCAATTAATGAATATTTGCCACCAGGCTGGTCTGATTTAGCCATGAAACCTCCCACACTAAAATGACAGGTGTGTCAGTTTCATTGTCTAACCCCTGTAACTCTACATCTAGATTGACTGAGAAAGTCCTACAGATGCTCTAGAAGCTGATGCAGAGGTGTTTTCTCTCATAGCGTCATCATCACTATTGTGTATGTAATCGTTACTGTAGTTACAGTACTTGTTCATTTTTATATTAAATTATTTCTGAATGTTACAGTTACTGTTAGATACAAATAACAGTAAATATATCATACATGAAATAACATTTATCTAAACTAGTGTTTTTCAATGGGGGCATTCAGAGGCCATTGGGGGCGCTGGGGTTTTGTTTTCTTAAAAGGGGTGTTGAGGTGCTCTAAGGGGGCCATTGATTCGATCTTTTATTATTAATACTTATATAAACCAATAAGAGTCAGGAGAAATGAGGGCTAGTTCCCAAAATCACTCTAGAAACACGAATGAGGTTCCAGAAGTACTAGCAGTACGATATTCTGTTGTCAGATATGTGCTATAAGTACGTGAACGCAGCATAACGTAATGCGCCGTGGAGAACGGAGAGAAAACGTGGACCTGATGACGTGAATCGCCCTTAATCAGACCACTTGTTTGCAGCTAGTCAGAGGATCTTAGCAGCGTTTCCTCCAGGAGTAGCAGTTTTAACCACAAACAGAAAAGGTAAGACAGCTTTCATGATTTAAAAAAAAGTTTTTGTGGTTTTATTTGTGCTCCGTTCTCCTGCCAACGCTAAGTAGACGTGGGCACTCCTGACAGGAAGTGACCGCTCTGACCGCTAACGTGAGCTAACTCTAGTGAGTCGGTATAACCGCGCCCTCAAATAAATGACCCGATCATAACTGTCATCAGGGAGTGAACAGCTTGGTAGCATGAAACGATATACATTAGTAATTATGTCAAAATCATTTCATAAATGTTACTTAAATCAGTATAATTCAGCCTCCGCTGCAGCAGGGGTCGCCACCGCTTCGTTCACCGCCACTATTCAGCTCTGAAAACAGTTCAAAAGTCCCGTCTCTCCCGCAACGTCAGCAAGATGGCATCCGTTTAGTGCGAGTAGTGTGCTTCATTTTGCACTTCGTTTTTGGCCGTTATTAGGGCAACATCCTGGTACTTTCAGAGCACTGAACGTTGGCTTAAATGACACCATGAACGCACTACACACTCAAAAAGAGTGTTTGAAGTGCTCAGTTGCGTGGTTTGAGACACGGCCTGTGCGTTTGGAAGTGTATAGCAGATTCTGTCAATTTCCACTGTTCCTGAAGGCAACATGATAGAGGGAATACCTTCAGTATCCTGCCTTCTGCTGTCACTCATGATTCCACACCCCCATCTTCTGTAGCCCCGCCCACCATGCCAAACCACTTTTTCAAACACTTTTGAAAATATTTAAAAGTGAAAGAAAAATCTGAAACTGATCTTTATTGGAAAGTTCAAATCTCAAAAAATTTAATCTGAAACTGAAATTTAAAAAAAAATCTAAAAATTGGAAAAAAAAAGTTGCAAGTAAAATGTATTTGTAAAAACTACAACACCGTAATCCCGTTGAAATTTAAATTTGATGTAAACATTTTAAACATTAAAAAAAAAAAAGAATCCAGTCTTCTTTTTTTCAAAGTTCACAGTAAAACCATGACTTTTATTTCCTGGAAGAAATCACATCGACCAACACTGGACAGATGGATAAAGCAAATGTGATCAACTCTTCCACTGGAAAAAATTACAGATGTGTTGAGGAGCAGGGTGGACAGATTTGAAGCAATCTGGAAGCCTTTTATTTCCTTTATTCAAAACACTGGGACAAATGAATAGATCTAGAGATACTCACTGTTAATCTTCAAGGCACTTATTTGATTTTTATCTTTGGTCAATTTATGGGCTTTTGTTTGTTCATTTTGATCATGGTGCATAGATTTTTTAAAAAGTGAGGTGAAAATCCTGAAAACAAAAAACACTTTTTAATTTTTCTTTGAAAAAAACAAAAACAAAAAGAACATGTGGAAAAATAAGACTTTTCTTTTTAGTTTACATTTTTCCAATTTCAAATATTTCTTTCACTGCAAAAACTCAAAATATTACCAAATATATTTTTCTACTTTCTTGTCAAAATATCTCATCACACTTAAAACAATACAAAATCACCTAAAGAGAAACATTTCAGTGAGATATACAGTAGGAACTTATTTTAAGACAAATGCACCTTATTTCGAGAAATGCTATCAAGAAATTTTTACTTTTTCCATTGGCAGATTTTTTGCTTATTCCAAGCAAAAAATGTTTTTTTTTTTTTTTTTTCAAAAATGGCCAAGAATATTTTGCTTGTAATAAAAATGACAAACCCAGAAATCATCTGTTTCTTAGATTCGGCTAATGTCTGGGTCAAAAGTTACACAGTATACCTTTAAAGCTCTGCAGCAGCAGATCCGTCATCTGTTATTGGAAGGTGAGCGGCATAAAAACAGCGCTCCTGGTCGGCAGGCCTGCACACAGGAGGAAGGTTTCCCCAGAGGATTGTGATCACTGGCTCTGATAGATGGGGCCCGGGCTCGAAGTGGGCTGCATAACAAACAACATTCATCAAGTTCTCATAAAGGCTCGCCTGAGGAAGCGTGCACGTCACTCAGAGCTGAACTGTCAAAGCTTGATTCCACTTAATGAAAAATAAAAACCTGATAATGTTGCTTGTTATTTATTCATGTTGGTTTCCTGCTTTCAGCTTCACGGGAACTTCCTTCGTCTTGTTTGTGTTGCACCAGCAGCGTCTCATTCCTACTGAGGCACTGCCGGATCAATATATTTGAACAGTTGCTCTTGTTATTAAAGTAAACAAAGTTGTTGCAAAGCTTTGTTTAAATTCTGTGTCCTCGTGTGCTCACATGCAGGTATTTTTGATGCATGTGTGATTCTAAGTGAAGATGCTTTAACAAAGTAAGACCGCTGGTTAATATCCACCTCTGCACACCAGATACAACAATCACTATAAATGAAATTGGTTCCCGTCATTGATTAGCTTCTGCCTGTTCTCAGATCAATGATCATACAGTGTAATGAAAATAAAGCACATTGCTGCTACGCTGGGTTGAATAATACCCTGTATGGCTGGTAGTGTGTGTGTGTGTGTGTGTGTGTTCAGAGAGAGTGTGTGCAGCTGGGTTTGTAGATGAAAAGCCGTGTATCTACCTTCTCTGCCTCAGGCTGTACCACATCTTGAGGCAGCTGTGGACACTCGGAGTGTGTATGAGACAGGAAGACGGTCTGGGAAACAACTTCCTCTAGTGGCTGCCAGCATACATTGTGTCCTCCACGGCTGCAGGGTCCCAAATCTGACAACACAAGTAAACAAAATCCCATTAGTATTTAAATTAGTTATCATTTGTTTTGTTTTCCTCCCTACACAAAGTTGGTAGATTCATTTATATATTTCTGTTTTACTTCATGTGTTGCTTTTCTATCATTTAGTGAGTCAGTATAACTGTTGACTCTCTGCAAACTGGAAAGGGCTTCCAGGCGAGGGGTTCACATCAGGCTCAGTTCTGGGGCTCCTTTCTGTTGAGCCCCGTTTCCACCTGTTAGTCTGGGTCAGGTCAGGTGGGTTTTGGTACGGATATGTTGATTTCAAATTGCGTCCCCACTGCAAACTCTACCCTTACCCTGGAGGTGGAGTATTGACCGGATAGCGCTGCTACGTCATCGCGTGACATCGTCGCATTGCAACGCTTTTTAACCAAAACACCACTCTACATGTGACAGAAACAAAGGGATCATCCCTGCTTTGTTTGTATGCCGGGTCACGTGGGAAATGACGTACTTTTTCAACCAATCAACGGATTGCAACGTGTTACAGTGTGTTCAGACCAAACGCAATTTAGGTGGCAGGTTTACATCCATAGTCAATGGCCGACGCATGTCAATGACGCGTTGAAAAGTCCACGGTGCGTTTTGTGCGTCGGGCGTTCGATGCACCTGACGCATGTTACGCGCATCAAATGCCAGAGTTGGAAAATCTGAACTTTTGCAGCGTTGACGTGGGGCATTAACCAATCAGAGAGACTCAGTATGCCTCAGTGTCGGGACACAGACACATATTTTCTGACAGTAAGGGAAATACTGAGGAGACGATGGGGAATCTCTTCACTCAACAGAGACAGTGGAGGATAAACCGCGGCCGGGATAAACCCTGTTCCGGGTTTCCAAGCGGCGAGTTGATGACCTGCTGTCCCGATACGGGACTGCAGTTAGTTAAACTGGGCCGGATCAGACGAAAGCTGTGCCCATCGTCGGTGCGCGGCTCCTGGAGTGTACGGTGAAATCACCAAACGCAGAACACCTCTGAAAAATCTGATGAATCCAGACTCGGTGCAGAGATGCCGACAACGTCTTTCTCTGGCCTTGTGGAGCTAATAAAGCAAAGCTGCTCAGTTTCCTGCTCAGGAAACCAACCGGGTTCTCCACCACACTGTAGACACACTTTGCACGCATTAAGACGTTTTTGTCTTTGAATGTCAGCGTCTGATTTTATGTGTGCCAGCGTCAAACTTTGGGCGTCAGGCATGTTTTTGAGGCCAAAATCGTGTTTGGTCTGAAGACACCGTTAAGCTCCACCTCTTTGGTCCGGATCGGTTAGATCAGTACTCCTACAGAGGGGTACCAAATAAGTAGGACGGGTTGGATCGGATATAAAGGTACCCATCCCAGTTTTTGAGGCAAAAACTTCTAATCCTTGCTTTTTTTTATTCCAGGAGTCTTCAGGACCAGTTCTCCAAGGACCTGGAAGAACTTTCCAAAGTTCCTCTTTGGATGTTTCTGCCTTTTGTTCTGTTCTCTGTCCAGATGATCCCACACTTATTCAGTAACGGTAAGGTCCAGGTTCTGGGGAGGATCTGTGCTTTTTATGACCTGTTGAGGTCCGGGGGAGAATCTGTCCTCCCATCAGACCTGCCAAGGTCCAGGTTCCGTCAAACCTGCTGAGAACTGGGTTCTGGGGAGGACCTGTCCCTTTATTAGACCTGCTGAGGTCCCGTTTCCAGGAAGGATCATCAGACATGCTGAGGTCCAGGTTCTGGGGAAAATTTGTCCCTTTGTTAGACCTGCTGAGGTCCGGTTTCCAGTGAGGATCCTTTCTTCTGTCAGACCTGCTCAGGTCTGGGTTCCAGGGTTCCAGTTTCTCTCTGTACCTCTGGCTTTTCTCCCCCTGGCATCGTGGCAGCTATGGAGAGCCTTTCTGATGAGAATCAGGTGAACAGCAGATGCAGCCTTCATTCTTTCAGGTCTTGGCTGAATTCTCTTCTGCTATTTTAAGATTCAATTCAGTTTATTCCAACTTTTTTTGTATAGCGTCAATTCATGACTATGTCACCTCAGGGCGCATTACAGACAAAGAAATTCCAGTCAGATTCATAATAGCCTAGATAAGGAAATCCTCTGCAATACTTGTTGAACATGCTGCAGGCTGCTGGTAACTTGCTGTATCAGCAGTGAGCCTGGCAACCAAACGGCTGGAGTTGTTTTTCTGCTGTTGCAACTACAACCTAGACACACGTGTCGCTGTTCTGTCCGTGCTCCATATTCAACCTTTTAGTGCAATAAAACAATGAATTAAAGAAGTGCACTGCTTCTCTGACAGTGTTAACATTAATTGTGTCCACTTCAAGACCACAAAGACTCCAAACAGCAGCCTACCGCTTCAGCAAGCCAAATCATAAGACGGCAGCAGCACAAACTAGCATCATTAAAATGTAACGCACCTCAGTCGTCAGCTTAGGGCTGGAATATACTTGCTGCTGGCAACGTTTCCCGTGCCCATGCGTGCCCAATGTACCTATGACACAAGGTCGCATGCGCTTATGTGAGGTAACGTACCGTGTGCTGGTGGTGCAATATTGACTTTAACGCTAGAGATGCCCATGCGTACAAAAGCGTGAACATGAGGTCAGAGGTAAACACGATGGCGAGTTGTTTTGAAGAGCATCTCTCAGGCCTTGTCTGCAATTTATGACTTATCCTTCGGTTGCATAATGATAAACACGTTTTTTTTTTCCACAAAAGACCTGGATCGTTCACGTGTGCCCCGGAAATACAACCGACCGACCGGCAGACTGACCTTTTCACAACTTAAATGTCCACGCCCGTGCACTGCTCCTCGCAGAGACCTCTGGTATCGCGTGTTTTGGCTGCGACGTGCTACCGCAAGTATAAAAGCGTAAACGTTTATGTGCACAGCAACAACATCCCAGTCAGAGGTGTGTAATCCAGGTGCCAGAGTAAAGCTCCTGTTCAGCAGTTGTTCCAACCAGTCACTCTACCAGCTGTGTTTAATTAGCACAGCTCCTCTAAAGTTGTTCTAGATGCACCGGCAGATCCAAAAACATGGCAGGGTTTTTACTTCCTGGCACCTGGATTACCCACCTCTGTTGCATCTGATTTTCCTCTAACTTTGCTGAGCCAGCATATATATACAGTAAATTAGTTTAAATATATCTAAACAATTTGAGAGTAAGCTGTTAAAGGAATAGTACACCCACAGAATGATGTTCCTTCATTTTCTACTCACCCTCATGCTGAGCACTTTTTAAATATCTCAAATGCAGCCGGAGATCGGGCATGTTTTTGTTTTCGTCCAACTTTCTTACAATGGAGTTCACTGGCAACTGAACCAAAAAGGTCCATAAAAGTCCACAAAAACTTGGCAGTATTCCTCCATACTGCCCATCCAATGTAATCCAAGTGTCCTGAGTGGGTAGTGTTCATAATTTACTCGAAACAACATCATTTAGTATATTTTTAGAGCTTAAACAGTACTACATCTAGATGCCACACAGCATGCCCCTGTGAGTTCACGACACTACGGAAGCCGCGGCATAAAAGATTGCACGTTCTCTTTTTCTTTCTTTCTTTGTTTTATATCAATGTCCAACCACTCTTGTGTTTGTCCCGGTCTGTCCGCTGCTCGTTCACTCTTAGTACAATGTGAACAGCAAATTTCTTCTTCTATGCTTGCATTAGGGAGGCAGTGGCTCAGGGGGTAGAGCAGGTTGGCCAATGATTGTAGGATCGGTGGTTAGAATCCCGATCCCCCCCAGCCATCTGTCGTTGTGTCCTTGGGCCAGACAGTTAACCCTCCTTGCCTCCAGTGGGGGCACCACTGGTGGATGAATGTATGTGAATGTTCCAGTGGTGGTCGAAGGGGCGCAAAATGGCTGCCAGGCTTCCGTCAGTCTGCCCCAGGGCAGCTGTGGCTACATATGTAGCTTACCATCACCAAGTATGAATGAGGAGTGAAAGAATAATGGACCTACTGTGAGCGCTTTGAGTGCCTTGAAAAGCGCGATATAAATCTAATCCATTATTATTATCATTATTATTGTCAGAGGAGGCGCTGAACGCTGTGGCTTCCGTAGTGTTGTGAACTCGAAGGGGTGGCAGCTGGATTTACTATTGTTTATGTTGTGAAAATATACTAAATGATGTCATTTCGAGTAAATTATGGACGCTACCCACTAGGGCTGCACGATTAACCTTAACCACGTCAATATTGAGGCTTAAACTACTGCGATAACCTAACCTCATGAGCCTGAGTTTTTGTTTTGTTTTGTTTTTTTCTGTCTCTGACATTTGAGTGACAAACCTATTCGCCAATCAAAATAGTTGAGCTCCGCGTCCCTGGCTTGCTGGCCAATCAGAAATGGTGATGGAAAACGAGCATGTATGCACTACTTCAACACCGGCTGCAGTCTGCACCTAACAACAAACACTGTATGTGTACCTCGCGTTGCGCTGTGAGCGAAATGTTCTCATGGTAACTTATCAACTACATAAAAATGGCAGAAGGAACTTCTTCGGTAACGGGAGAGGAGCAGCTGGTAACAGTGATGGAATAATGGCGTTAAAAGAAACAGCACTAGAGGAGGCGGAGTGATACGGTTACACCTGGACACTCGTCATGCACTCCTGAGTTGTGGTCTTCATGTGATAACTGTTCAGATCGGCTGCTCTGCAGGTTGGAAGATGTTCGTGTGGAGCGTCTGGACCTGCAGGGCAGCGGCGGTGGCGACATCACCAACCTGACATACGCGCACGTGTATGAATCCAGTTAATAAAACAGCGACAAACAAGTGATGACGATGGCTGATGAACTGTCAGCGAACACAACTGGACATGTGCACCACGCAGCTGAACACACCTGCACATGCGCGCACACACACACACACACACACCCACACACAGACTAGAGACGCAGCAACAGTGAATCCAGAGAAAACAGGAAGAAGTATCAACTGGAATCACAAACGTGAGTTTTCTCTCAGAGGTAAAACACACGAACAACGTGAATTGTTCATTAAAAGTACATGTTTCTTCATGTCGGCCATAACCACGTAGACCTCAAACTCCTCTCATACATCCGTCAGTCTGACTGTCCAAGATTCTGTTAGTAATTTATTCTATTAAGTTTCCATTTCATTCATTAGTGAGATCTGATATTCACTTTTATCAGGAATAATTCAACACAGAGATTAAATTTAAGTCAATGGGATTATTAAAAAGTAACAGAATTATTACTTTTCCAAGTAATTATTTATTTTCACTAAGCTGAAACTCAATTACAAACCCTGTTAATTTTTGGAGAAGAATTAACTATAATGAATCACTTTTGTAGTAATTACAAAACATTGAACAAACTCAATCAATGTAGATTTTATTAGAGATTCTCAGGTTCAACATCAGACAGAAGCCAGAAGACAATGCTGGACACATAATACTTTCTAAAGTAGATTATTGTTGTAAAAGAAACTATTTCTTTCATTCACAATTTTAGTTTTATGCATTTAAAATTATCAAATGTAAAAATCGCAAATCGAAACACAATATTTGTCAGAAAAATCGCAATTAGGTTTTTTTGTCAAAATCGTGCAGGCCTACCCACTCAGGACACTTGGATTACATTGGACGAGCAGTATGGAGGAATATTGACAAGTGTTTGTGGACATTTATGGACCTTTTTGGTTTGAACCCCGGTCACCTCTATTATATGAAAGTTGGGGGAAAATGCTCCAGAATCTTGCTCAGCTTGAGGATGAGTAGAAAATGAAGGAACATCATTCTGTAGATGTACTATTCCTTTAAGCTTAAACTTCATATTCAACTGGTTCAGGAATCTTTCTTCTTTTTTTTTTTTAACTGATGTGTTGTAACTGAAATCAGGGGTGATATTAATGTGATGCAGATTTACAGAGTGGGGTAAAACCTCCACTGGAACCTGTAAAAAGACCTGGATCAACAGGAAGCACAGATGGTGGGTGTGGCAGAAATAATCATGACTAATCAAAAAATTAAAGGTTGAATATGGAATACGGACAGAACAGCGACATCACGTGTGTCTTGGTTGTAGTTGCAACGGCAGAAAAACAACTCCAGCCGCTGGGATGCCAGGCTCACTGCCGATACGCAAGTGACCAACAGCCTGCAGCATGTTTAACAAGTAACGCAGAGGAGTTTATAACTGACAGCTAACGTTAGCCATGTTAGCAAACAAGCTAGCTTACCGATCCAGCAGGAAAGTCGCCATTTCAGTGTTTTACTCCGTGGAAAACGTTTATGTGGGTCCATTTAGTGAAGTCTTCACCTAAATTTACTCCAGGTTTTGTTCTTCTCAGGTCACTCCTCCTCAGAAACAGATAACAACATCTCCAGGGCTCTGAAGCAGCTGCTTCACTCGTCGTCTCTACGGTTTTCCCCTGTACAAGCCTGACTATGACCGAAATATTGTGTCCACACAGAGATCGTATTTGGCAACCCGCAATGGCGGCGTGTATTGGCTTATAGACGTAAATAAAATGCCATTATCGAACCCGTAAAAATTTATTTTATAATTATTTTTAGGATAAATATAATTTTTCTGGGAAATGTTGTACTTTCATTCTGTACACCCCCAAACGACCTGTGGAGGTATTATTTTTGAAAAAATATAGCTTTTAATAAAAATGTTCCATATTCAACCTTTAATGAATACAGTCAACGACTAAAATAATGTTTATTTGCAGCCCGATCTGCCCGTAAAAGTTAGTCCAATGTTGACTCTTGTCTCATCTTTCATTCTGTCCCGTTCTTTCTTTCTATTCCTTGCCTCCTCCAATAATGTCCTCTTGGGTTTCTTTGCTGAATTTGTCATGGTGCAGGGTCAACTGTTGATAGCCAGTTGCTAGCATGTGACGCAGCGCTGTAAAGCAAAGTTCTGCTATAAAGTGATGCACCAGGGTGGCGGGAAACAGTCAGGAAGCGTGGTTTCTCAGGGATGCTGCAGGGTAACTACAGTTCCACAGTGTAGGATATGTAATAAATCTCTTTTAAGCAAAGAAAAAGAAACTTACCATGTTTGCACAACAGTTTGACCTCTGTGGTTCATCATGGTACCGTGAGCTATACAGAAACTTTTAAAAAGAACAGTAATGTAGTAATGCATAATATCAAATCTTTTGAAGGAACTGCACTTACTTAAAAAAAAAAGCAGAGTTTCAATGTTAGAAAGGTTTGTAACGCTAGTTTAACTTTAATAAATCAAGAAATTCTGGCTGCTTGGAAGCCAAATATTTGTAAAAATGAGGGTTTTGTAGTTTTAGTTTGTTTTATTTCGAACATGTGCTGCATTACTATTTACAATAACAATACTACTACTACAACTACAAATAATAATAACAATAATAATAATTCATGTCACCAACATGTCCGAAAAGGGGTAGGTTGAAGCATAAGCTTATTTAAACATCCCCTATCTCCATTACTACCCACATATTATCGGCTATATGTACAAAAAGAAAATAAATAGACGTACAAAAACAACTATAGAAATGATTTGTGACGTTTATTGCTAAAACCCTTCTTCCTCCCTGTATCCTATGAAAATCATGTGTTTGTACCACCTTTTAAACTGAGTCACCTGGACACCGATGAGCTCCACACCCCATCTGTTCCATAATAACGTTACTCCACAACAGAGACACAAAAAAATTTCAGAGTTGTACGTGTCCACTGATGTTCCGAATTGAACTCTTCCCTCAGATTATAAAGATTATAAAAGTTTTTTTGAATGTTTCCAGGTAGGAGATTGTGACTTGCTGTCTACATGATTTGTGCAGTTTGAAAATGAACCATGTCAGTGAATTTTAATGTTTTTGATTTTAAAAATAGTGCATTTGTGTAATTTCTGTAACCTGTACTATGAATTATTCTTATGGAATTATGGATAGTGGTTGTATTGAACATTTGTATTGAACCTCTGCACGGTATTGTGAATATGGCAGAACCAGAGAACAACAGATATGACAACAGGGTTAAATCAAAACGTTTGCGCAATGAGAGACCATCAAAAGTTTGGGGAATTGTTTCTGAAGACTTCTTGAAAAGAACAAAAGAAAGTCTGGCTCATTGGAAGCACAGGGTTCCTCTCATATTAACAAGCAGCTGGAGTCACACTGCACGTGCAGCAACTTTCCCCCTCAAACTTCCTCATAATAAAGATCCGCACCAATCACACAGCAGCGCTCCTTGGATGCCGTCACTCCCTCGCCTCTTATTGGCCGTCAGCTGACATTAAGATTCCAGCTGTTTCACCCCCCCGTCCCCGCCCACCCCCAGCCACTCTCCAACTTAAACTGACATGGAGCCCGACCATTTGAGGAGGGAGCTCCGAGCCAGGCCGCGCTCTGATTGGTGCAGAGCGGGCGCTTTCTGGGCGGAGAGTGAGAAGTTAGGATCCCCCATCCAGCTGTGAGAGCTCCGCTGATGGACGGAACCGGGCGGATGCAGTCCTTAGGAGACAGGAGTGAGAGCAGGAGCCTCCGGTCTTTCATGTGGACGACAATAGAGGGGAGAGAAGCGGTGTTTGAGACATTCACGCAATCAGAGCTCGTCTCTTTGGTGCCTGTTGGTGCGCAGCGACGGGATGCGCAGCAGCATCTAATGGATCTTTAAAGAGGAAAACTCGGAATATAACTTAAAATTAGAGAAAAAAATATAGTATAGAAAAGCCTGTGGATGCGACAAAAAGTATTGGATTGTTTTTGTTTTTTCCTGAATGAGGAGGAACGGTGAGGAAAACGCAGAGGAAGCGATTCAGCATCACTTTTTCTTCTTTTATCCTCTGAAAAAACAGGATTGAAAAAGAAGTTTGTACGGAGGGAAACTCTCGGTGCTCTAGGTTCATTTCTGTTAAATCACGGGAGATGCTTCTGAAGAGTCGCTGAGGCCCCTGGAGAGGCTTGTTTGGACAACCGGGGCCTGAGCGCAGCGCGTCTGCTGAGGGCGCACCACCTGGAAACTATACGGTCCGCTAGACGCACCAAACCCACAGCAAGGAGAGGCTCCCCTCCTTTTCCTCCTCTTCTTCTCTTTATCTTTTCGCCTCTCCTTACCACTAAGGATTTCTCCCCCCTTCTTGAAGCTCGTGTGGACTTTACAGCCCCGACAAAAACTGATCATGCGATGACTACGTGCGCTTTGGGCACATCTACCGAGTCCATTCCAGGTAATAAATCCCACAGAAAAGATGCCACCGCATTAATTTAAAACAGAAAAATAACCCTCTCTTCCTTTGGGTTATTTTTGGCTGTAGATGACAGATGCTGCTAAAGTTTGCACATAATGAATCTGCGCCGATCGCTGAAAGAATTTTGGGGGGGCTTTGTTTCTGGAAAGGAATGCAGCCCCGCGTTTTTTAGGCTGATTAGAGCTCTTTTATTTTTACTGCGCAGGGGGGTGAATATTGACTCGGATCCGGCTAAATAAACTTATATAGCATTGCTTAATGTGTATTATCTTAACCAATGTTAAGCGATCATTATTGTGATAATTTGTGCGCATATTATCACCACCTGGCTGTTTCTGACTTATTTAAATCTCATAGTCTGTGTTTTTTTATTCTGTGAAGTTGGTAGATTTAAAAAAAAAAAGAAGAAGAAGATTAAAAAAAAAAAAACCCTAAAACTAAAGTTTCTGATCAGATTGAAATATTTCACAGGCTCTTCGTAATGAGTTTGCGTCCATTTTTGCGCCTTCCCCCGTCTGCTGCAGCTGAACGTTCCCCCATCTGTCTGTAATCACAGCGTATGATCCTTCCAGGAGCTGAATGATGGCCGAGGATGGGGGAAATCTCTCCGGGATGCCCGACGCCAGGGGCTCGGAAGGTCGCTCCTCTTTACCGAGGACTTTCATCCGGCTCAACGACCTGTCCGGGCTCGGGACAGGAGGCGTTGAGCGCGGCGAGCTGGTGATGGAGCCGGCGTCCCCGGCGCCTGACGGGATCTCTACAGGCGGGGATGAAGGCTCGACGCACGGCGGGGACAGCCTGCCCTACCCCACGATGGCCCCGGTGGTCTTCTTCTACCTGAAACAAACCACCCGGCCTCGGAGCTGGTGTCTGAAAATGGTCTGCAACCCATATCCTTTCCATTTTTTGCCTTTAATTTGTAAGATGGAAGTGCGCTCATGCGCACATGCACACACCTGTGGCAGGTAAGAAGCTCCCGCCTGGCTGCGCAGCTTTCCCAGCTGACCTCAGAGGTTCATTGAATTCTCTTTGAGAAATTATTTGCACAACCTTTGTGGAGAGAAAACGCTCCACGGCTGTGACTTGATGGAAGTGTTGCATCCACGCTCACGTGGTTTGTGCGCGCACGTGTGAAAGCCTCGCGCGTCCTGGTCCACGCTCTCCAGCTTTTACTGTTTCCAAGTTGCGCCCTCGTCCCGAGCCGATTGATTATTCATAAGGAGCAGCGGGCGTGAAAAACCGCTGACCTCATATGACTAGGGATGGGGGGGGGGGGTTGCAGTAAATTGCCACACACACTCACCTGGAGTGGCTTTTTATTGAGGCTTTCTTTGGGGTGGCGTCTGTTAAGGCCGCTGATGCTTGTTGATGCTGCTGAGGTGGAGCATTGATTCATAAATGTTCAGACCTGCACCGATGCCGCGCTGCTGCACTGTTAGGGATTTCTGTAATGTGGGCAGTATTTTACTGTATTATCAACAGTAAAATACTGTGAAATGTGTACACAGTACACTATTGTAAACTGCATTGGATTGTGGGAAAATTCTCAGTTACTACTGTAATCGCCCTGTACTGTAAATCAAAATACAGTAGTTTCAGCGCTTGCAAAGAACTGACCAATGGCAAAAGAGATTTTTTTCATGTTTGTGTTCTCACCATGGTTCTATGGTTCTCACTCGCATTGTAAACATTCAACTGAAAGTCCACAAAGAAAACTGATCTATCTCTGGAAAATATACCAAAGGTTAGTACCTATTTTTGTTTATCATTTCGTATTTTTTGAAACTTGAATGGTAATTGTATCATAGTATTATTAAGAGAGTAATGACTTTCTTTTGTAGTGTACTGTATATTAGCTAGTGAGATAAAAACTTGCCATTTTAACAGCATATTGCTATTTATATGTCACTGAGTTCGGTGGAATATTTATTTATTTGCAGTTTTAAAACATAAACACTCACCCTCCCATCCTCATGTAGGGCCTTCATTGTTTTAGTCATAGACTACAAACTTTCAAACTAGACTATTAGAATATATTTCTGAAGTATGCTATCATGTTCATATATGGGGAGTGGGTAGCATACTGGTAATGTCGCAGGCCTTGGTGTGGCAGACCTGGGTTCGAGTCCTTGACATGATGCTCAAGTGAACTATTGTGGACTCCTTAGCAAGGTCCTCATCTTCTCCTGGGCACTTGAACAACCTGAGATGGGTTCAAAGGCAGGATATACGTTTCCTAATCAGGATCAATAAAGTATAACTTTTTTTCATGGGTGATACAGTCTCTTAAGTGGGGCGATTAATATTTTTGGTGCATTTCCCGATCTGTCTGGCAATCGTACATCTCTAACCAGAGGAGTGTGCTAACCTAAGTTCTTTCTTTCTTTCTTTCTTTCTTTCTTTCTTTCTTTCTGACAGTTAGTCAGTCCATCCCTCCCTCACTCCCTTCTGTAATGAGACAATTTGGTTCCTGTGTGCGGGAGGAAACCGTCTACGCTGTTTGAAACAGGTGTGGAAAATCGTAACGGGTTTTCCCAGAGGAAACACAAATAAAGCATGCAGTGCCGTGTGGAAGGGTTATGAAATGTGCAATGGAAAAGGCCCTTTTTTTTGTCACTTTCATGGAGCCATTGCGGCATTCATTTAAGTTACCTATTGTGTTGTTTTGTACACAAAATTAGATTAATTGATTTAACATATGCTGGCATCAAATGGTAGATAATTCTAAGAATCTTAATTTTCAGTTAGCTGTGTTAATTCTGTCATGCCACTGAACCACGTGATTTCAACCTGCAGAGGTGAGTTCATTGTGCAGGTTGGAATCACCTGGTTGAACGGCTGAACTGAAGTAATATGCAACCCAGTCTCACTCCAAAACGCGAGTTACATTGGTCCACAGCGTAGGATTGGGTGCATTGATGTTGGAGAATGAGTAGCTTTGCGGCAATGTTTTGGGCTTTGATGTGGAGGACCTGGGTTCAAGTCCCTGTCACAGCACTCAGGTGAACCACTGTGGACCCCTGAACAAGGTCCTCAACCCCCACCAACTGCTCCCTGGGCTTCTTCAAGTATGTATGGGTAGAGCCCAAACTCCCCTAGCGGACCAAATATCTTCATTGTAATTTCACCAATCAAACGGTGGCAGACAATTAAAGTTTTGATCTTTCTCTCTGTTATTTTGTGTGCGTGTGTGTTATTTCACCATCCAGAAGTAAACAGTGGCATCCCTGATAGTAAGAACTGGGTGCTGGATATATATAAGATAAAGAGAAGAGACCCGCACACCAGAAATGGCTTCCAAATAGTTTTTAATTGGTAATGTTTCGGAACACCGTCGTTTTGTGTCAGATAGATCATGTGCTCATTGTTTAAATGTTTCTATGGTAATGGTTAGTTAGCGTGTTTGACTAATTACATTTTAATTTTAAACCGTAACCTATTATTAAGTCAAATACTAAAGGCACGATTAATGCACATTAGTAGGCCTATGTGTTGGATGCTAAAAATTTGTAAAATAAATCCTTTATTTCCTGGTCATGGGCACGACTGAGATGGTTAGAGTGCAGAGTATTTCGGTCTGCTGTGGACCCATTTGGACACTAGATGTCACTAAAGAGGAATATGAAAGAAATTGCGAGTACTGTTCCTTTTCTCGAACCAACAAGCCTCATTGCTTCAGGAAGCTTCATTTGACCCATCACTAGTTGACGGTCCTGTCACTATGCTTCTGAATGATAATGTGCCCTGGCTACTTGGGTAAGGGCATGTACCTTTGGCTGAATGGTCAGCACACATGACCCTCAACCAGGAGTCTGGGGATCAAATCCCACCCAGGCCACCCTCGTTTGTCCTGCCACACCTGGAAGTCTTCTTAATTTCTTTGTATGGACATCTGACGGCGGCCTTTGTCCTCTTCTAATTGGCTACGGTGACGCAGAAGCGGTGGCCGATCGTATGGCATGAATGTCATAAATATTGCACAGCCAGCGTGTCATTGATAATTCGGCCGTACAATATGCTTGGAATATGAAGTAAGTATTGTTTTAACGACCCTATCTGGGTTGCTATCTGTGATTAGCCTGGTACACCAGCCAGACCAACGCCATGTATGACATACATGGCAAGTCAGTCTGGGTTCCCTCCATTGGGAAGTGATTTCCACTCCTGTAAAAATTTGACCGGATCAATCACAGCGCAGCAGTAAAATTATTAACAGATGAACGTTAAACTCCGATGTCTCCACCACTGTTTCTGCTCTGTTTTGGTGCTTAACTAGCAGCTTCCTGGTCATAGTCACATGACGTGTGACACAAAAGCTTTCTCATATTAGTAGTTCAGCAATAGACAAAGCTGACATGTACAGAGTATTTATAATAATAAAACCAAACATTCTATGTTAATATACACAAGAAAACTGCATTAAATAGAGAGGGAAAAACAACGTGTAAACACTGACCAGCGTCGCCATAGCAACGTAGAAACAGAGGGCCAAGCTACTCCAGCTACAGTCACTTCTGATTGGTTCGCTCTGATTCACTTTCCTCCCGTTAGTCCCGCCTCTTGTCTCACATTGGAAATCAGTCTCCAGTGGAGGGAATCCAGACTGACTTGCAGTGTATCTCATACAGGGCGTTGGTCTGGCTGGTGTACCAGGCTAATCTGTGACAGCAAAGCAGGAAATGCTCACCTACACCTACGTTCCAATCCTCTTTGGATCTCTCTGCTGTAGAACGGGGTGCATTCCAATCTAACATGGATAAAATATTAAAAAACGCAATGAAGTACTGTACATTAACACTTATTTCTGAGTGGCGATACTTGGCTCCAATTTTGACTCAAATTTAATTTTTCCTTCCTTCAAGAAAGGAGACTGGAATGTGTAAAACATAGTATCAAACACAATGAAATTAGAGATGCCATTCCTAATCCTTGCCACTAGTTAGGATGAACCTCAAAATCTGAGACCATGGTCCACAGCTGAAAAAAGAGTGAATTGTCCTCTCCAAGTCAGAATGAGATCATCCTGCCACAAGTGGAGAGGTTTAAGTATGTCAGGGTTTAGTGTACAAATAGAGGAAGGGTGGAGCAGGAAATAGAAGTGTAGATTTTTAACCTAGTAGAGCTGTATGTTGCACCTTTTTAAAAAATATTTGTGGTTTGCTGTAGGAGTGTCTGTGTGAGTGTGGTGAACAGGTGCTTTCAATCAGCTCACTGTTCTACTTAAGCAGCCAACACTAATGTCCTGTTTCTCTGTGACTGGTGAACTCTGTGGCCAGGTAACTGCACTCTTGGTAAGCTTTACCTTTTCTGTTTATGCTGAAACATTTTGTAAACATTAACACTTTCTGTGGCCGATGACCTCTTGTGTCCAGGTGTGCATGGAAAGAGACCTGTAGGCTTTACCAAGAAGGAGGAATTTCATGGATCCGAATCGGTGCTTCATGGCAGTTTTACATGCCACCAGCTTGCTTTGTTATGACTGCTGCATTAGGCCCCAAACTCATCCACTGACTTACTCCTGACTGGCTAAATGCCCCCCACCTTTACTGGCCTTTTAAAAAAAATCTTTCTGTAATAAAACTTGCCTTTTTAAACCTTGATTCTGATTGTGCTCTTCGTCCATTTTTACTGGTTTGTCAGATCAAAGTAACTGGCATTAGAGATTGGTGCAGCATAATGAGCTCTCAACGTATACCAGTCAACTGAATCTTGAGCAGAATTGTATTTTGAAAATACTTTTCTTCACTTTTGTGTAGAAGTGTACATAAAGTAATGTGCAGTAAAATTAAATGCTTGTTAATTATGGTAAGCTGGAAAATGAGACAAGGTAATGATACGCTAAGAGAAAATGCACTAGTGATACAGTGAAGGAGAAATATGGTAGTGATACTGAATGAAGAAAATACGGTTACAGTGATACTGGAAAGAAACAATACAGCAGGAGTAATACTGTAATGGGAATATACAGTAGCAACAGTGGTACTGTAAAGGACAAATACAGTAGTGATTCTGTAAAGAGACAATACAGTAGCAGTAGTGATACTGTAAAGGACAAATACAGTAGTGATACAGTAAAGAGACAATACAGTAGCAGCAGTGATACTGTAATGGGAATGAATATACAGTAGCAAAAGTGGTACTGTAAAGGAAAAATACGGTAGTGATACTGTAAAGAGACAATACAGCAGCAGCAGTGATGCTGTAATGGGAATATACAGTAGCAAAAGTGGTACTGTAAAGGAAAAATACGGTAGTGATGCTGTAAAGAGAATACAGTAGCAGCAGTGATACTGTATTGGGAATATACAGTAGCAAAAGTGGTACTGTAAAGGAAAAATACGGTAGTGATGCTGTAAAGACACAATACAGCAGCAGCAGTGATGCTGTAATGGGAATATACAGAAGCAAAAGTGGTACTGTAAAGGAAAAATACGGTAGTGATACTGTAAAGGGAACTACAGCAGTATACTGTACATAAAAATGCAGTAGTGGTACTGTAAACAACTTTACAGCAACATACAGTAACTTACAGGCATCCAGCTGCCAGCAAGTTACTGTAAAATCTACAGCAACCCCTTAACAGTGTG
>JALJCO010010619.1:0-96790 GCA_023101725.1 Atherinomorus stipes | reverse complement strand
TCAGTAACTGGTCAGACACACCTGAAATAATCAGTTTGTCCACGTCAGGAAAAGACAGGAAGCAACATGAGCTGAATGTACTTTTTGAGGAAACATCTCCAAAATCCTGCACTGTTTCACGTTTTGTAAAGGAAGGCATTCTGACCACAGATGACTGAGCAAAATAAATATTATGCATATACACTTTTAGGATGAATAAAGTATTTTTCTTTTATTTCATTTCAATATACAATAGCTTTAAATGCTCACATGTTGAAGTCTGGAGAGGTGCGTTTGCAGTATGAACAAGATCACTGTCAATTTGGTTTAAAACCAAGATAACCATCTCATCTCAATGTGGATTTTTTTAATCTGTACTATACTAGAGCTCAATTGCCATCTATAACATAAAAGGAACTTAACCAAATAAGTTGGATCTGATAGCATGACTCTAAAACAAATGTCTTAATATTATTGTCTTGTTTTGGAATAGGTGAGGTGGGGGGGGGGATAAATCAGGAGGGTGCAGGCAACACAATTGGTGAGGAAGTCGAACAAGTAAACGGCTTCTTGTCAAGAGCAGCTCTCACAACAAAATATATGACCAAGTCAGGTTGGTAAAATTAAAATATATACTTGGAAATGCCATCAAATGATTAAATGTATTTTAATTTTATGATGTTTGCATGATTTTGGGGAGGTTTTTTTTGTTTGTTTGTTTGTTTGCAGGCAGAGCTGACATGATTACGGTCCTTGCCTTGGCATGGAACAATCACAAACGTGAACAAGACACTGGCCAAGAGATTTGTCAAAGTAAGAAGTTTGTGTGGGTCTATGAAATATGTTGAAATAGGGCACCATTTATGCAGTGTGTGAAACCTAAGTACTGAGGCCGAATCCTCAGCGATAAACTTGGGCCTGATTCACACCTGCAGCTCTATTGCTTCAGTCTTCCACCATTTCCATTTTTTTCCTGGTGCTTGTCAGCTGTTCCAATAGGATTGATTGATTGTAAATCATTTTCATTGTAAATCATTGTCACCAGACAAAATTATTTAGTAAGGAATAAGTTCAAATGTGAAATTTTAAATCATTTTCAAATCTAACTAGGGTATACAGTCCATCCTCATTCATCCATCTGGGCTAAAATAATTTAAGACAATGAAATCAAGACTTTTTGGGGGCAAAATCGAACAGCCCTAATATATCTAACTAAAAATAATAGAGACGGTGTGTTGATCACCAATGACCATGTAGGAAAAAAATATTGTTTGTAAGTAATGGTTGTTTATGAATTTGATTTATTGTCATTTGTTAACAGCTGCTTGTTGAGAGATTATACCTTGGGCTCTTGTGCTCATCTTTCTTTTTGATTTTTCAAAATAGGCCTCATAGAGAGCAGATGTGGGAGGAGTCAACTTCCAACATCTTAAACTGGAGCTGAACATATCTCTGGAGGACACGGAGCAGTGGGTGGAGGATGTAAAGCAATGGGCGACCTCTGGTGTGTAATGTGGTTGGTGATGGTGGTGTCAGTATGATACGTCTTGTGATATTTGACTACACAACCTTTTACTTCTTGTCTTGTTTCTATTTTTCAAGAGCGACCTACATGTAATTCTGACGGTGGCCAGGAGGAGCTCCAGAGGGAGATAGAGGACATGATTTATTCCATAAAGAAGAAGAAAACTGACCTCTATCGACAAAATGGTATGAAGTATTACGTCACTCAAATTCTTATGCTTTTTTATTCTTTTCAAAATATTTCTTTTAATCAAACAGACAGCAACAGAACGAGTTTTGTATTTAAAGAGAGTTGATGCTTGATTGGACTTCCCAATAAGACTTGTAAACATCTCTGCCAATGACACAATACTTTGTAATAATAAATCAGTGCCGCTGATCAGTAAAATCACATACAGTGACATATAACACTATCACACTAGTGTCATGTAATTATTGCATTTTCATCTAATCTAAAAACCCTCTTTTTTTGTCTCAAATCCAGTAACATGTTCAAAATGCATGATCCAGACTTCATTGATCAATATAAGCTGCCCTGTTTTTAAAAATTTTCTTTTCACTTTAGTGTCATCTCCAGATATGACGGGAGGGATACAGGGGACTACATTGCTGTCTTCTTCGCAAGCGGCACCTTCTTCATGAGAAACTCGGCAGTGTCATCTGCACTTATGCCTTTGTGGATGCAAGCTCCTCTTTCTGTCCATTCGAGGAAGAAAAAGAGGAAGCAGAAGAAGAGGAGGAAGAAGAAGAGGACAATGAACAGGACAATTACAGTTCAGAATAATAATTGTAGACAGATGACACTGGATTAAAACAGACAGGATTCTGTATGAGACATCACTGCATACACTAAAAACCATTGCCTGTCATGACAGTTCATCACTGCATCCACTAATGTCAGCTGAAACCATTATTAATGGTTTGAATTGATATTGAATTCCAATTTTAGTATAGTAAAATAAGGGGTATAACAATACATTTATCGATAGTGATATTGATAAATGTGTCGATCGTAAATCGATCCAAAAAACCCAATATTGACCAAAATTTGATATCAAACCCACTTTTATTTTGAAAATGGCTTTATTTTGAAGGTTCTATGACATTTTCACAACAAAATCCATGTTTATAGTTGTGCAGTAGACAGCTATGGCACAGGGAGATCGTACTGCAAAGCTTTCAGTTCTTAAGAAATAATAACCTTGATTATTAGTGGTATTATTGTTTTAAAGTTTTAAAGAGTCTTCGCTCTTTTTTCTGTTCTTTTCAAAAGTTCGCTCTTTTGCTTTGTTACGGTCTGGTTGGGACGTTTCTGGATGGAGATTTCTATTTATATCACCAGCCAATGACAGAGCTAAGGGCATGACACTGTGTGGAAATGAGCTCATGATTGGAGCAGACGCCAGTCGCTCCAACTCTCAAAGAAAAAAAAAGAAAAAACAGTGGACTTAGCAAGAACAGAAAGTACTCTGTGGTAAGAGCTTTAGATGGTGCACGTTGGAAAACCAGGATAAATATTAGTTTTGTTTTTACCCACTACTGAAAGAGTTGTTGAAGCTGAATAGGCTGAAGAACAAGGCGGCCATTCACCTGAGGGGGAATGCTCAGTTTGAATACTGTTGTTTACAAACAGAAACGTGGACTTAAGACTCTACCTTTAATATCGTTTTATATTGATCAGTGGATCCTGAATCAAATTTGATCAAAATTGTATTGTGACTGATTTTGTGATATCTGTAGACATCAAATCTTGTCTGTTTTTTGTCCCATTTTATATCAGTATAATGTATTGTGATCAAACCAGCGATTTGTACCCATTGTGAAATGTACAAATTTGTCAGTGTTGAGAAAGTGAAAGCAAAGGTTTCATGGAAGTACCTCAAAATTGTTCATCTACACTATGTAAACATAAACCATGACGTCAAGATATCAGTTTCATTAAAAAAAAAACAAGCCTAACCCACTGCTACTGTTTCTTGTGTCTTAAGTCCATTTGTGGTAAGATGATAGAATATTGTGTATGTTTTCATTGTGGTTGTTGTTTTGTTGTAATTGATAATGACTATAATAATGATGATTTTATTAAATTATTAATGATAATCATCATCATCCCCGCCGGGAGAGGACGCGGAAGACCCAGCACACGCCTTAAGGGATGCTGAGGAAGTTTGGATGTGTGTGCGCAGACTGAAGAGATGGATTGGTGTGAAACTCTCATCCACAAAGTGATATATTATCCAATCCATTCGTTAAACCTGGTACACACATGTGTTTGGCTTTATAATTAAAGAAGGCTTGTGAGATCGGCAGAAAGCCTATCACCTAGTTGGACTCACTCGATTCCAGCTATAAGCTTTCCCCGTACATTGGCTGCGTTCAGTTTCGGTCAACTAAGCCGCAGAAAGCCTGACAAATTTTCAGTATTTTCAAACAAATAACTCAAATACTGTGTTTCTGTGTCATTTGTTGACTTAACCCAACTATAATCACTGCATTTCCAAGTTCGGCTTAAGTAAATATTGAATGTATTCACTATATCAAGCAACCCTAACCCTAGATCTTCTGTTTTACACGCCGCACGAACCAGCCTCCATTGCTATTTGGCGTATGTCTGCTTTCCGCGGTTCTAAACACACATTAAATAAACCTTTTTTAACCTTTTCTTAACATATATCAACTTAAGAGACCGTAATCGCTATTTCGGCTTTGCTAGATGCTCTATTTCAAAAGAATATGTGTCTTTTTACAACCCTATTTTTACATATGTTTGAAAACCGTAAAACACTACAAATATGAGGGGAATTTGTATCAAGCCACACGTCGCAGCTCATGGGATTTGTAGTTTCAACAACGATTTTTGATTTCCTGGAATTTTGGTTACAAATAATAAAATAAATCAATTACAGGGATTATAGGACAATGCAAAACACATTTAAAAAAAAAAAAAAAAAGAATATATAAGTGTATATAATCAAAGTGGATGAAAAACATATGTTTCATATTTTGGGCACAACCTCCACTGGCTAACTATATACAATGTGTACAGTTACACAGCTGAGCTCATAAGCTTTCCGGAACACTTTGTCCCATTTCTGTAGCCCCCTTTTGGTGCTGAATTACACCCCTTAAAAAATTCACAGAAGTCAAGGTTCAAAGGTCAATAGTTCAAAGAAGGAGCCACTTGTGACTCCCAAACCTACATATTTTATTGCCCAGGTAGAGACCTTTCCAATGATGTCTTTATTGTAGTCCTATGACAAAGTATGGATTTTCACATTTCATAGACACTGGTATGCCTGGGCTTAGATTCAGAGAGCCTTTTGAGGGCTCAGTCCAAGAAATATGGATTTTCCTTTATTATAGTATATACACACATCCAAATTATGGGAATCAGGTGTTCCAATCACTTCCATGGCCACAGGTGTATAAAATTAAGCAGCTAGGCCTGCAGACTGTTTTTGCATACATTTGTGACAGAATGTGTTGCTCTAGGAGCTCAGTGAATTGGAACTTTGATAGGATGCAACCTGTGCAACAAATCCAGCGGTGAAATTTCCTTGCGCCTAAATATTCCACAGTCAATTGTCAGCTGCATTATAAGAAAATGGAAGTGTTTGTGAACAACAGCAACTCAGCCATAAAGTGGTAGACCACGTAAACTGAAGGAACTGGGTCAGCACATGCTGAAGATGTGTAAGACTACCAGGAAAATAAATGTTGCCCTATTACAATAAAATTTCATTCCCATAGTTGTTTGGAGATGCAATTAACAAGAATATTAGACATTTTTTTTTTTTAAGTATTTATTTTAAAGATATTGTGTGTCCATTACTGTGAACATCAGAATTCCATACATGCAAAAGACTATAATGTGAGGTCATCTTCGCCATCATTCACAATTTGTGCTTGTGGATGATTTATCAACTGTGCATCAAGGAGCAACCTAAATTTAAGGAACTTCAAGACACTTCGACTGAAATAAAATTGAACCAATAGCTTGTTCTCAAGCTGTGAACCATGACCCATTACTTGAATCAGAGGTGTTGAATTGAAGGACCAACATTGCCCACCCTAGGACTATCCCTTAGAAGTTGCCCATGAAGAACATTGTTCCTCAAGAAGGTTCCTGTCCCTGTCCTTTATTTTGCCATCAGGATGCCCAGGTTGACATTTGTGATAAAAAAAAAAAAAAAAGCCTGCCAAACCTGTTTAAGAAAAGATCGCTCTTTGGAAAATGGACCAGGTCAAATGATGGACAACTTCAGTGCCCTGTCCTTCTGTGACTCTGAAGGTGGCCTTACCTTGGTGGTCTACTAGCTTAGGACTAGACCAGTTTGTGTGGTAAAGATTAACACCTTTAACCTTTAACTAATAAATACTATATGTATATACTAATGTATATGTATATATACTAATACATATATATATATATATATATATATATATATATATATATATATATATATATATATATATATATATATATATATATATATATACTATATACTAATAAATACTAATTACTAAATTTCTTTAAAATTATATATTTTTGCTAAATAGAAATTATGTTTCAGTCATTCTAAAAAATTCAAATATTTCTTTGAGAGATTTATATAAAATATAAAAACATTTCTGGATAAAATTTTTATAATTACAAATCGTTTTGCACTTATTTTCCCTCTTCCTATAAAATGCTCTTGTGGTAATGATAGGCATTTTCTTTGACAAGAGGGCTTTCCCCAAACCCCACCCCTACCAGTGAGGTGTCATTTGAAAGCCCTAAATGTCTTCTGTAGAGAGCAAAAGAAGTTCAGTAAGCATGCAGGAGAATGGAGATAAACAGGTTTACAAAGGTTCCTCAACAGAGGACAAATTTGAACTGCTGGTAGTCCGGAGGTTTTAAGAAGCTCTTCCAGAGCAAAGGGGGAGGGAAGGTGTCTCGCTCTTTCCCCAGGAGGTTTGGGAGGACATTGTTTGTTGCTGTCTCGGCCCACCTTTATACTATAAGAATCTGAGCGTTAGTGTTTAAACCTTATAATTAAAGTGACCTCACGCACAAACTAATTTACAAGTGAGCACAATCCAGCTATGTTAGCTTTCTTCCTGAAACTCATATAAGTTTTACACGTGACTTAGTTTACACAACATTTGTAGCCAAAAATACAGTGCCATGGATGTTAAAAAGTCTAATTTATTAAGTCAGTTCACAAACATCAATTTGACATTCTAAAAATTAATGAAGAGGTGAGACAACACATTCATGAACATAAAAAGGGGAGGACAACTAGGGAAAAGGTATGAAAAGATCTGATCTTATTTTCCACATACCCTGTGAAATTTCTTGGTTTGGCAAACAAAGCAAAATAAAAAGAATTGAGTAGCAAACATAGTAAAAACTGTTCTCACCGTGGATCCACTTAAAAGTTCCCTTCAGTATTACAGTATAACCGCTGTGGTTCTACTTGGAACAATACAAAGCCCTTCTTTCCCCACAACAGGAACATATGACCAACTGAATGAAGATTTAAAAAAAAAATACACTGGCAACCTCAACACAGCCACCAATCTTCTCACAAACGCAAACAATGGAGATGGACAACAGCCTCAGGCCCCTGCAGTTGCGTGGTTGAGCAAGGTCTGATCACAGCTGCTTGTAGCTTTAATTTTGAATGTTGTCTTTTGGTTCCCAGGAGTTTTTCCACTTTGTCCCACTGTAAGACATGTAGATAGACAGCCTTAGATTAGATAGCAAGTATTACAAAGGCTTGGGGAATGAGACGAACAGCGATTTATAGTTGAATGCTGAAAGAAATCTTAATTGTTTATGTATGTCACACCTGTGTTGTAGGTAATACCAACAGGAAGGAGTGTCTAGTCTTTTTTTCTTGTATTTGTCATCACTGTACGTGTCTTGTAATCCCATATTGGATGGGCAACAGTGGTGGCATGACACACACACAAAAAACATAAATTCATTCATTATAAATGTTCTGTTGTTTGAAAATGGCCAGAAAATGTACTATCCTGACACTTCATTTTTTAAAGACACATGGAGTCTTCAGATATGTATTTGTAATCAGAGAATCTGGTAAAATCAACCACATTCTTTATATGTAAGCAACAGCCAATATTTGAAGATGACATGATAAATTAATGTAGCCAGGCTCGATAAAATAGCCTGTTATGTAACACAGTATGCATGTATGATACAGTACATACTATGTAGCGAGGTAGCTCCATGGTGAAACACACTGTACAGCACAGTGTGTTTCACCCTGTGAAATGTGTGACTTAAAAATATGAGTTAAAGGGCTGCCAAAAAATTTGGAGTTAAATAGAATGATTTTGGTGTGTTTAAAATGTGTTTAAGTATTTTAATATACAGGTACAACCCAAGAACATTAGAATATCCGTAAAAAGTTAATTTTTTCTGTAATTAAACTTAAAAGTTGCAATTTACATATTGTATAGATAAATAATATGCAAATCAATATATTTCAAGCTTTTATTTGTGTGGATGTTGCTTATGAAGACTTGCAGCTTAAGAAAACCTCAAATTCAAAAACTTAAAAAATTAGAATATTGCATGAAACCAATTATAAAAGGATTTTAAAAGCAAAAAAGTCAGGCCCCCTAAAGCAAAATCTTGCATCTGTACTTAGTACTTGGTTTGGGACCTTTTCATTGAATGACTCCTTAACCCAGCGTGGCATGGATGCTACCAGCTTGTGGCATATCTCAGGTGTTATGGAAGATGAACATGCTTCCATCACAGCCTTGAGCTCTTCTTTATTGTTTGCTCTCTTCCTGTTCAGCTTTCTCTTAACAATGCCCCACAGATTTTTGATGGGGTTCAGGTCAGGTGAGTTTGTGGCCCAATCAAGCATGGTGATCCATGGTTGCTGAACCAGGATTTTGTAGTTTTGGCAGATGCCAAGTCCTGCTTGAAGATTGACAAAGAGTTCAAAATCTATCAAAAGCACCCTGGTTCAAGTCCCCGACACGGCACGCAGGCGAACCACCCTGGACCCCTGAGCAAGGCCCTTAACTGCTACCAACTGCTTCCCAGGTGTTTTAAGCAGCAGCCAATTGCTATATAATTCAGAAATGGATAAAATGCAGAGCCCTAATTTCCCTACAAGGATCATCACAGTATACCCCCCCCCCCCCCAAAAAAAAGAAAAGAAGATGTTCTTTTCTCATACTTCATGCATATTAGTCATTAAACTGGGACACGGATCTAACAGTAATTACTGTGAATTACAGATGTAATCTTTTCAACATGTTTGTACTTGTTGGTCATGACAGTCATGTTTTCAATTTGAAGTATAACATTACATAAAATACTTTTAAGGTCAGAACTATAACATACTGCAGAAAATTACATCAGAATTAGGCTTCCTGACAAAAATCATAGTAGTTTTAAACAAAGCTGAAAATGAGGGTCTAAGAACAGAGGATGCCATGTATGGATTGAGAAAAATTGAATGAACTTTATGGATTTGATTTTGGGCTACATAAACACATGGATTTGACTTGAAGTCCTTGTGGTGCTGGATAACAAAAGCAGATCTGTTCTCTGTCACCTGTGTTTAACTTCATGTTTACCCCTTATTTTCCACTAAATAGTTTGCTATTGCATGCATTTTTTGTAGAAATCATGGCCAATCAAATGATGCTAGGTAAGGGCTGAGAAAAGGCAACGATGAGACTCTTCTCACTGAAACTCTTAAACAAATATTCATATTGTAAGAACAAGACTACTAATGATCCCAAACACATACATACCACTCATCTGCTTCATCCCTCTCTTTCTTCTGTTTTTCTGTTGATGGATTTGACGAGAGGAGACAGGAGGAGTTGGGGAGGTGGACACAGGACAGGAGGAGACAAGAGGAGTTGGGGAGGTGGACACAGGACAGGAGGAGACAGCAGGAGTTGGGGAGGTGGACACAGGACAGGAGGAGACAGCAGGAGTTGGGGAGGTGGACATGGGAGGATCCACTAAACTTGCTGATGTACTCTCGCTCGCTGCGGTTGCCGGTGCAGGTGCCATTATCCCTGTTGAGAAGAAGAAACTGTGATGTAGACTTTGGTATAAGCATTTTAATGTGATTTAAGCTGTGTAGGAAAATGGAACATGTATTTGATTAGGGGTGCCCTCAACTACAGATTTGCCTGTAGTAAACTAGTTGTGGAATCATGTTTTTTCCCTCATAGATTCATGATCTCATTTGTGTCTTTTTATGATCTGAAGACTCTGCACAGACACTGAAGACACTGCTGTTCAGCAGTAGTGAGCACCCCTGTACAAAATGGAACAATCTTTTTTTTTTTCATAACCACATTTTGTGACGATTTGAAAAGGCTGATAGTGGAATCAAACTGCGACTAGTTGAGGTCACCTCATTGGATTGTGTGAATATTACAAGAAATAAATATAGCAACATTTACAACATGAACACTGAATCTAATTCTTGTTGGAAATGATATGCTTGTGTAGAATTTGATACAGCAACATGTTTGGAACAGGATCATGTTCCAATCTCCTACATTTTAATAAACAAGACCTTCTTTGTCTCTACCTACATCGTCTAGTTAGCAGTATATGTTCCTCAGTAACCTGTATGGGATGCTTGTTTTATACCGAATCAGGTTACTAAACTTTTGACAGTAAACCACATTCATTGTGAAATGTTCCACCAGCTTTTTACAACTATTTACTTCTTTTTCACAGCTTTCCAAGTCTTTTGTTGCCACAGACAGATTTTTTGGGGGAAATGTGTTGCTAGCATCAAATTCAAAATGAGCACACCTTTATCATAAACAGTGAAATTATTTCTGTTTCAACTTCAGATTTGCTGTCTTAGTGATATTTTCCATTTCACATGACAATTCCATCATCTGAAAATCATCCCAGTCTGTTTCTGTCAACATAATTTTACATGGTGCCTCTACTGTTTTGAAAACATTGTTGTAGTCCTAATATTTTTGGAACTTATCTGAAGATACATCATGATTGTGGTTGGAGATTTGCAAAGAGGATGGGACAATAGGCCTTGACAAAGGTCTGCATTCTTAAATTCAATTTTTGCATGGCAGTTAGTGTAGTTGTGTTGGTAAGCTTAGCCCTCAAAGAATAGACACATCACCTTACTAGAGACACACCGATCCAGTTTTTTCCGATCCAGACCGAAACCGATACCTGTGCTCAGCATATCGGCAGATACCCGATACCGATCCAAAACTACTGCTGAATGTATGAACCGTGTATCTTGCCATGTGAGTGAAGGGATCGGGCTTGACAAACATTTACCCTTGTTAAAAAAAAAAAGAAGTAAAAAATGAACATACATAAATGTCCTTAAAGGTAGAGTCCGATGTTTCCCCCCTGAAAATAATTTTTAGACTTGCGCAAGTGAAATCCGTCTCAAACCGCACTTTTGGGCCTCTACTCGCGTACAGTGGCGACTTTGAATGCAAGTCCCTCTCCTCCTGTCTGTAATTCGCTCTTTCGCTTTGTTTTGTTGTGGTGGGGACGTTTCTGGGTGAAGATTTCTGTTGATATCAACAGCCAATAACAGCGCTTAGGGCATGACGCTGTGTGGAAATAAGATCATGATTGGAGCAGATGGCAGCCACTCGAACTCTCGAAGGAAAAAAAGAAGATAAACGGCGGGTGCACCGAAGAAAAAAATAGCTTTAAATAGTGCAAACTGGAAAACCAGGGTTAATATTGGTTTGGCTTTTACCCACTTCTGAGCTCTGAAGGAGAAGCTTGAAGCTGAATAGGCTGAAAAACGAGGCGGCCATTAGCCTGAGAGGGAGGGGCTCAGTCTGAATACTGTTGTTTACAAACAGAAACGGTGGGGGGAACTTTGGACTCTACCTTTAATAACAAATAAAGTGTATATTTATTATGATATTAATTAAAACAGAAATGACTGGATCGTAATGCTGGATCGGCCGCATTCATCCAATATCTGATCCAGCTTATTTGTCACTATTGGAGCCGATATCCAATTCGGGTATCGGATCGGTGGATCTCTACAGCTTACATCCATGACACTGTCGGGGAGTAGAGAGTCCATGATTTAGCAAATTCTGAGAACATATTGTCAATCAACTACTGTTATTCTCACCAAATAAGTAACATTACTATTGATTTCTATGCTGCCATTCTGTTGCAGTTGTTTGGATCACACACTTGTCAGTTTACAATTATAATATCAAATTGATCATTTAAAAGCACACAGAAAATAATGGACTTTCATGTGTTTGGGTTATTGCACATTACCATTGAGAAGTCTCTCATAAATGAGTTCCATGGCTTTGATGGAATCTTTCACAATCTCATTCTCACTGTACCATGGACACAGCCACTCTGACACAAAGCCCCTTCCCCTTTTCTTTCCTAGGAAGAGAATAGGATCTCTCTCCAAAAGTTCCCACTTGTGGAGCTGGAAGACACAAGAAATAAAAATCATACAATTTAATTAAATGTAGAAGACAGAAAAGTTAATATTTTATGCATTGTTATTTGGACAATGCATAAAATGTCCAAATAACTAAGGCTTTTATTATTGCAGTAGCTATTGTTATAGCAACTGCTATAACAAACTGTAATAGCAGTAGCTATTACACTAAAGACTGTAATAGCTACTGCTACAAATAAACTGATTGTGAATAGCAATGTCAATGACAAAATGGCAGTTCCCTTGCTCTAGTTGAACTCTAGTTGACCTACAAGCAGACATAATAATGCAAAGATTTTTATGTGTTCCTGGATAGTTGTAGTCTAAAGTCTGACCAAAGATTTGCGATGCAACAAAGCATGTAAAAGAAGGGTGCACAGGGGGGTTGCAGCAGTGTGAATGACCCTATTGCATCTCGACTAATGTGGGCTCATGGATTGAACCTGTTCAGTTGCAGGTAGAGCATGCAGACTGTCTCAAACTTTGCAACTACACACCAAAGCAGCTCCCTTAGAAAAATATTTTTGCATGAATAAATATTTTGTCTACTTGAGCTGCAAACTGTGAAAATGGGCTGTACAAATAAAATTGCCTTTCCTTATAGGCTAATGTAACTGTTGGTATGGAAATAACAACCTTAATGTTATGTCACACAAACTAGTCTCAACTCTGTGCCACAGTGTGAAATGTACAGTTGCAAGGATTTGCAAGGGCATTCAGTTGCAAGAGGGTGCACATAGCTGAAGGTTTAAAGTTTTTGTGTCGTGAATCTATGGTATGGACTGGTCTAAATTCAGCTATGCAGTTTTTCAACCTTAAAATAACATTTCCAAACTTAATGAATTGGCAGAAAATGGTTAATAAGAATGGTACAGCCGCTGCGACCTCAGCAGGGTCGTATCGGCTTAACGTGCACCCCATAACTTCCCTGCATGGGAAGGAAACTATGGTGAGCTACAGAACCAAAGCCCGGTCCCCCTGCTCCTCTCATCCACACACCAGCACCCTGTGCTGGGCTGCAATGAAAACGCAGTGGTGTCAAGAAAAATATGTGCTTCTCTGGGAAAGACACAGTAGCAGACAGTTGCTCCTCTAAACCAGAGTACCAGTAGCTATCGCAAATCCTACATAGCGTTGCTTTGCTTCTTTTGCACAAACCCTGTGATTATTTTTGTCCACGGGTGTCTCTCTTCTTTAGTATACAGTACTTTGCCTCTTAAACAATATTCTTGCCCTAAACAGAGTGTGTTTAAGACTGTGGTCAAGTCATTTAATCAATTTTAACTTTTTATGTTGATTCAGATGAAAAATAAAATGCATAAAAATATATACTGTATATAAACCAGTGGTTGGGGTGGGAGTATATTAAGCATGGCATGAGATAACAAACATTTGAAGAAGAAAAACTTACCAGTAAATATGATGAATCATATGTTTTATTGACACTGCAGTTTTTTTCTTGCTGCTCTTTCCACCTGGCCGTAATCTTTTCTTTTTCTTTTGCAGCCTCTCTTTCAGGGGCTGCTTTGCACCACAGCGTTGGCAAGTCTTGCTTGCTACCCCAGTTTTCTCTTCACACACTGCACATTTTTTTTGAGTTGCCATCTAGAGAAGACACATAAATAAATAATTTGAACACTGCAGGGTGTGTCATCTATCTATATACACACACACACACATATACACACACACACACATTTATATATATATATATATATATATACACATATATATATATAAACAGTCAACACAGCAGCAACTCAATGTGCTGGAGGAAATTAAATCAAATGGCAGAATTACAATATGATCATATAATTAACCAATACATGACATACATTAGCCTAACAAATACATTGCCTTTATTCATTTTATCCATTTGTTGACGTTAATGTTGTCATCACAGAGGTAGACAATGGACTTTATGGAGACAGTTACAGTCAGCATGTCCATCCCTACCTGTCACAGGTCTGAAATTTTCCACCTTGATTTTTTAAAATTATTATTTACAGGCATCGTGCCGTTTTAAATTCATGTAACAATAACTAGCTGCCTCTATACAGTTCAATGCTGCCAATATATCGATCAAAAAGGCTTGATTTTATAGTTTTAGCTCCAGCTTCACAAAACCAGCGCCAAAATAAATAAAATGACAATAAAGTGTCTACTTAAACATAACAATAACAACAGCAATTTGCAACGTAACTAACATGGCAGGCTATATGATCATATTGTGTTATAAAATCGACATTTCGACAATTCCTCGTCCCTTACCGTCACACGCACCGTCGTCTATGAAACATTGTCGATAAGATATTTGGTCTAATACGAAGGATTAAGGCACACATTTATAGTTTTGCACACATTTGCGTAGTGTCATGACAGTTACGATGTCCATGCTAACTATTAGCTGGCCTCAGCCGGTAACATTGATAAATTAGCCTACATATTAAGTTGAAATATCATCAAAACACAATGACAATGACAACCCGCAAGAACTAGTCACACTGACAACATATTGTATAGCTAAAACATTAATTATTTAATATTTACTGACTACTTACCTTGGTTAGCGGCTACCAAATTAATAATGTCTTCTGTCATCTTCTGTAAAAGTATCTGATCCTATGTCACCGAAAGGGGGCGTTTTTGGAGATCCTACAGGCGGCTGGTGGTAAAACGCTCCAGGGGGTCGTAATCGAGTGCATGTACAAACGACAACTGTGGTCGTATGAGGTTGGAGGACTTGTTGGTTTCCTGATAAGAAAAAGCTGATTTATTGTTTGAAAAATGTAGTGATTTAACAGTGTGCAGTTACTAACTCCGACCAGCAGAGGGCGCGTTCGCTACACTGTGTGTTCAGGGTCAAAGGGAAGTCTCGCGGGATTACATTCAAAGAATGAGAACACACTTTTTTTTTTTTTTTTTTTTTTTTTTTTTAGTGCGAGTTTTTTTTTTTATTTTTTTTTTTATTATTATTATTATAATACCATATACAAACATTTCAGGCATGAATTCCATGGTGTCTTCCAAAAAGTAAAACGGCAGTTTAGATAACACAAAACAGGATTATAAGAGAAAAAGGAAAACAAGCAAAAAAAAAAGAAAAGAAAGAGAGGGTCTCATTCAGGGTACAAGTGCATCTCAAGCAAAGAATATAGTCTCAGGGAATTTTTGTTGGACATCAAAAATAAGGATTTTTTGTAGCAGTTCAGTTCATTCTTCCATCCGTTGATGTGGGGTTTGATCTTGAGAAATTTGCATCTGTGAATGTAGTTTTTACCGAGAATAATTAGATTGTTAATCAAGAAATCCAAGTTTTTTTCTTTCAGCTGAACACCCACTTTGATAGACATCCAGTTCAAGTGCTGTAGAGGAATTTGTTTTGTCAACATCCAGCTTCGAAAGGACAACCAAAAATCAACAACAAAATCACAATCAAAGAAAATATGTTCAACAGTTTCAATGTCTCTGTCACAAAATATACACGAGTTATTGTCCCAATTAAAACGTTTATACAAGAAGTCGCTTGATGGATAAATATCATTCAGAACTTTGAAGGCGACTTCCTTTGCTTTATGTGGGATAGGAAAGGATAAATATTGCTTTCTTATTTTTCGAACCTCGACGACAGAATACTCCTTTAAAACATACCATCTCTTTAATTGACAGGGATGGAGAATATTTGTTAGACGGGTTCTTAAGAATTTATTACAGAAAGATTTGCTGCCTAAACTAATCCCATCCACACTAAGAGGTCTCATCGTGCAAACTGTGGAATGTAACACCAGTTGATAAGTCAGGGTTCTAAAGGGAAGAGGAATAGCTTTGATAACTTTATTAAATTCTTTTTTTGAACACTGCAAATTATATTCAAGACAAAGATTACTATGAGTTATCAAATTTCCTTGTTTATCCAAGAGCTGGGAAACAGACCAGATTCCTCTGTTAAACCAAGATTCTAGAAATAAAGATTTACGCTGGGACAAAACATATCTATTGTTCCAGAGAGGAGAGTTATGTGGAGTAAAATTGTGATGATAAATCAGCTTCCAGTAAAGAAGAACTTGCTGGTGATAATTTGAAAGTTTTACAGGTAATTTGTGTACATCATAATCACAGCGTAATAAAAATTCGATGCCACCAAGTTTTTGAAAAATTGCATTAGGAATACTAAACCAAAAGGAGTCTTTATGTCAAATAAAAGAACTGAGCCACTTAAGTTTTAGGGCACCATTCATAGCGGAGAAGTCAATGGCATTTAAGCCGCCATCTTCAATACTCTTTACCACATCAGCTCTTCTAATATACTGGCATTTGTTTTTCCATAAGAATTTAAAATTTAAATTATTAATAGCATCCCCACCCGCCCGCCGGGGGGACCCCCCCGCCCCCCCCCCCCCACCCCCACCCCCCCCCCCCCCCCCCCCCAGACGGACCCACCCCCCCCCCCCCCCCCCACCCCCTCCCCCCGCACCGCCCACGCGGGGCCCCCCCGCGGCCCCCCCCCCGCGCCGCAACCCGCCCACCCCACCGCCACCGCGCCAACCCCCAACCCACCCCCCCCCGACCGGCCGCAAACCCCCCCCCATCCCCCCGACCCAAACACCCCCAGGAATCCCCCCCCCCGCCGCCAGCGCCACACCCACCCCCCCCCCACCACCCCCAAACACCCCCCAGCCCCCCCCCCCCCCCACCGTCACCCCCGCACAGCCCCCCCCGGCCAGCGCCCCCGACCCCAACGCCCCGAGGGGGGCCCCCCCCGGGACGGCCCGGGCCCGCCGACCCCCCCGCAAGCCCCCCCGACCCCACCCCGGGCTGAGGCAGCCCCCCCACACCCCACCTCCCCCCCCCCCCCCACCCCACCCCCCCCCCCTGAAGCCCCCCACCCGCCCTCCCCCCCGCAGAGGCGACGCCCCCCAGCCACCCACCCCCGCCAAGCCCCCCCGGGGGTAGAGGGGGGACGGCCGCAGCCACCCCAGCCGACAACCCCCCCGCCCACACCCCCCCCCCCCCCACCCCCCCCCCACACCCCCCACAAGCCCCTCGGGGCCCCCCCGCCCCCACGCCCACCCCCTCCCCACCCCCCCGCCCCCCGCCCCCCCCACCCCCCCGCCCAGCCCCACCCCCCACCCCCCACCTCCCCCCCGCGAGCCCCCCCCGGCCCGCCCCACCCCCCGGCCCCCGGGCACCCCCCCCCCCCCCCACCCCACCCACCCCCCCCCGCCCCCAAAAAGTTTAATCATTTTCTCTGAGATTTCAAGAGAAAAGGCAGGATAAATAGTTCTAGATAAACTTTCCATTTTACAAAGCAAAACCCTTCCAAAAATAGTGATGTCTCTCTGCAGCCAAGACTTTAGTATAGTTTTACATTTTTCCACACTCTTGCAAACATTTTCTCTCTCTCTTAATTCTTCATTCTTGGTAACAACTATACCTAGATATTTGACCTGGTTTTTTACTGAAATGTTACAGATAGAAAGCGCTGATTGGTCTTGAAGAGCAAGTATTTCACATTTATTTACATTTAGTTTCAGACCAGAAGCTTTGCCAAATATATCTATGAAGTTTAGAACTTTGGGGATTTGATTTTCATTCCTTAAAAATAAACTTGTATCGTCAGCAAACTGACTTATTACTAGCTTTTTCTGTAAAATATTAATACCTTCAATATCACTATTTTTAATCATAATTGCTAATAGCTCAGCTACTAGAATGAACAATAAAGGGGAGCTGTTGCAGCCTTGTCTAATGCCCCTATTAACAGGAAATCTAGAACAGGTACCATGCTCCAAAGTCACACAGCTATTTATATTTTTATACAACATATTAATCAAATTAATAAATTTCTGACCAAAACCAAAGTAATTCAAAGTACTCAATATGAAGGGGTGCTCTACTGAATCGAATGCCTTGTAGAAGTCAAGGAAAAGAATGAATCCCTCCTCAGATAATATATGAGAGTAATCAATCAGGTCCAAAACCAGACGAATGTTGTTGTGAATAGATCTCCCCTCCAGGAAACCAGATTGGGTTTCGTCAATGAGTTGAGACAAACCAGATTTAAGTCTAGCTGCTATACATCCTGAAAGCAATTTGTAGTCTGTGTTGAGTAGCGTAATCGGTCTTAAATGATCTAAAAGTCTTTTATCTTTATTATGTGTGGGAATTAGTGTTATCACACCTTCTTTCATACTAGGCATTAATTCCTGTTTATCAATGCATTCTTGTATAGCTTTAAACAATAGATTTCTGATATCTCTCCAAAAGAAGCTATAGAAGTTAGCAGTGAGTCCGTCAGAGCCAGGCGCTTTATTCAGAGGGAGTTTCAAGAGGATCGCGTCCAATTCTTCAATTTTTAAATCTGATTCACACCTTGCTTTGAAGGACTGGTTAATGCTGGGTTTGAAGTTTGTGATTAGGTTGAAAAAATTAGTTGAATCAACTGAAGAGTATGCAGAGGAGTATAAGTTACTATAGAACAAGTAAATTTCTTTCTCAATGATTTTATGATCTATGCATTCTCTACCATCAACCAGCAAACTTGTAATAGCTTTGTTTTCTTGCCTTTTTTTCTCCAGTCTGCTGAAATATGAAGAATTTTTTTCCCCCTCTTCCATCCATTTTGCTCTTGACCTGACGAACGCACCCTGGGCTCTCTTCAAATATATATCATCAATCTTAGATTGTAGAAGCAATAGTTTTTCCTTGTCTTCATTAGATAAAACAGGTTTAACGCAGAGTTGATTGATTTCCTTAAACAAGTTGCATTCTTCTTCTCTATTTTTCTTGTTCAAGTTTTTGCTAGTTTGGATAGAAAATTCTCTTATTTTGAATTTAGCGAATTCCCATTTATTACAAAAACTATTTATGCTATTCTCCTTTACAATGTTTGATATTATTTCTTTTATTTTGGTACAATAATCATTATGTTTTAGCAGGTTAGAGTTAAATTTCCAGTAGCCTTTGTTTTTCTTTACTTTGGTATTCGAAGTTAAAGTTAGTTGAATAATACAATGGTCAGTTAACGGAGCCTTAGAAATGGAAACCTCTGAAGAAAATTCCACTAGCGAATCAGCAACAAGCCAGTAGTCAATTCTAGATCTAGCTGTATTATTAGGTTTTTGCCAAGAATATTGTTTTTTCCTCGGGTTCTGGGTTCTCCAAATATCAACCAAACTGTTATCTCTGATAAAATCTTCAATAATAGGATTAAAATGTCGATTATTAAATTTAGAAGGGCATCTATCCACCCATTCATCAGGCACCATATTCCAATCACCTCCCATTAAAATAAAATCAGTGGGATAACGTGCTAGTAGCTCATTTATTTCTGAATTAATAACATTTAGCATTTGCCTATTATGCGTGACAGATTTGTGGCCGTATACATTAACTAAAATTAAAAAATGGCTTTCAATCTTTAGGGCAGCAATCAACCAGTGGCCTTCTCTGTCAGATCTGTGTGTGATTACATCTCCTGGAAATCTACGAAAACAAATGGCGACACCAGCAGATCTGTTACTTCCATGGCTGAATAAGATTTGATCACCCCACATATTGGACCAAAATTTTTCATCTGTCTCAGAAGAATGAGTTTCTTGAAATAAAAAACAATTTGCTTTCTGCCCTTTGCAAAACAAAAATAAAGATTTCCTTTTAACCAAGTCTTTAAGACCCCTCACATTTAAAGAAGCAAAAGAAGTAGTGCAGTTGAACATTCAGAATGAAGGAACGAGTTGAACAAGAACACTTAGGTGCTTAAAAGTAGCTTGACTTTTTCTCTTTTTAAAGTAATAAGGAACAGTGATCCCTGAAACCTTATTTCACTCATAAGGTGCATATCTGAGGTAAAGCCTGTCTTTTGTTAGCCAATTTTTTGACCCTCTATGAAACCGTGTGGCCCACGGTAGTAGGCACGCTTTCCTTCCCGGCGAGCTTGCTCTATCTGCGGCCACAACTTCTTCCTTGCCTCTCTGTCTTCCAGTGGTAACATCTCTGCGAAGCGAACTCCTTTTTCTTTTACGCCGGGGAGTCTTTGCTTTTCCGCCAAATTTCCTCTTTGATCATTCTCCGTTCAAACAACACAACCAGCGGTCTGCTGCGGTTGAATTCCTTTTTTCCAACTCTGTGGACGACGTCCACGGCATCTTCCAGCTGGCGTAATTCAAGGTTAGGCGCGATCTTTTTGAAGAGCTGGATAGTGTCTGCTCTGATGTTTTCGTCCGCTTTTTCCTCCAAACCTTTAATCTTCAGGCACCACCGCATCTTATATCTTTCCTGCTCTTTGATTCTTTCTTTTAGTCGTTCATTTTCCCGTCTGATGAGTTGGTTTTGTTTTTCCACTTCAAGTACTTTCTTCTTGCAATCCTTCAACTCTTCGGCGTTAAACTGCACCGCTTTTGTCAACGCAGCCAACATGGCGCTAGTTTGTTTAGCCTGTTCTTTTAGTTCATCAAAGTTTTTTTCCATACCTTGAATGGCTTCTAGGATGGTCAAGTTGGATATTTCCGTCTCTCCTTTGCTTTTTTTGCCGACAGGAAGCTTATTCGGTGTCTGCGGGGCAGATCCAGCATCTTTACGTTTGGGGGGTATAGCCATGCTAGCTTCCATAGCATAATCATTGTCGCAAGTTAGCATCGCAGGTGGATCTTCATCAGCCGACATCATGTCCAACTTTTTTGAAGATTCAGTTGTCGCAGGGTTTCCACCGGACAAGACCAGTTTGGCAGGTTTCAGCACAGTATTTTGGCTCATTCCGAGTTTCCGAGTGAATTATTTCAAAGAGAAATTTGGGATAGTCTGATGCAGCCTCCGCGTTGCGTTGCCGTTTAACACGCCATCTTGCCGGAAGTCCGAATGAGAACACACATGTGAATAGGAAGTTGCTGTATGTGTGTGGCGAACTGTGATGATGAAAGACATTTTTTTGCTCTTTGCAGGTAAGCAGTGAGAGTTGAAACTGTGTAAGGAATGTTATATATGTGTTAGTTTATGAACCCGGTTGGATTTTCTGTGGCATCGGTTACAAGAGTCAGCCAGCGTTATGTACTGAAAATGGCTAGCTAATGGTTAGCACTGGTTGCTAGCTACCGCGAGCGCGGGACTAGGAAGTAAACCATGAGCCCGTACCGCTCGGGAGTAGTTCATAAATGTGAATAAATAACTTAAAATAGAGACATGATTGGTATTAATGTTGCTTTGATTAGTTTGATAACGTTTGGTACATATGATTAGCTTACTGTGTGTTCTGCTTTCAGCTTTGTTAAGTTAATAACAATGTTTATTTATTATTTTAATGTACATTATTGTAGGAATTGCAGCTTCTTAATGTTTTAAATCTTTATATCGCTGTTTAGATGTTTTTTCCGCTGTATCAACGCGAGACTCATTAGAAAATACCGCGAGATCTCGTAGTACTCTCACGAGAGTTTAGCTTGATACTTTGTATTCTGCGAGCCATAAACGTTACACTGTATCGGCGAAACCAGCTACACTTCGCTCGCCTGGAGTTTGTTGTTGTTTTTTCCGCACGACATCAATGTCTGTAAGTGTATTGTTTGATTGTGCTTTAGAAAATTCACACGTTTGTTGTAGACATAAACGGTTAAGTTTTAATGCAAAATAGTTTATAGAAATGCTAAATGTAGCTCTCTGTTCGTCAGCTAACGGCAACTTGGTCCTGAGCACCGAAGGTGAAGTGTTACTTCTTGTTCTTGGACCAAATGAATGGTATTTTTGGAGGCCTGAACATGCTGGAAACTCATCAGATTTTGGTGATAAAGTTTTTCTGCTTCCAACTCATTATTATTGTCATCTTCATTATTACTTGCAAAATGCACGACATTTTTAACTGCATCCCACGTCAATGTCAAATGCTTTTAGAAGGAAGGGCACCGCAGGGAATTGAACCCCGTCCCAGTACTGAGAGTACCATACCAGTGCCTTTGGCTCATTTTTGCAAGACATGACTAGGAAAAGCCAAACCTACATGGAGAGCAGCATTTTGGTGTCAACATTTTATATTAATTCATGTTCAACTAAGTTTTCTGTGATGTTTTTTGGAAAAACAAATTCAATATTGATGGCATTAATTGATAAAACGGTGACAGCAACTTCTCATGAATGTGGTCTTAATGCAGGAAACGAAACCTTGACCATTCTTTTTAAAACATTACATGCACATAATCCAACAGTTTCCAAATAAAACACATTTACAATAAAGCAGTCTTGGAAAACATTTAAATATCTTCCAGTCATCCTGAAAAGCAAACTATGAACTATTTTTATGGAACTGAGGGAAGGTGGTTTCAAATGACACACAGAAGAGGAATATTTCCGTTTTGATATGTATCCTACACTCATCATGAGCTTGGATGCTTTCCTAGACTGCCCGTCTGGTCTGAATATTAGAATCTACTTAAAAGTACAAATTACTGCCTCATGGTCACTAAAAGAAGTTGCTGCAACTGTTGCCTCTACTTGATAAAATGTGGTCTTCACAGTCTCTCATAAACTGAGAGATGACTTCAAAACGTCCTGGTTCAAATCCCCGAGCCTTTTGTCCTCCCAGACTCAGAGGCAGTGGGGCAATGGTTGGGTGATGCAGGGCGTGTCCACACAGTGGACCTGCACATCACACCTCTGGGGACCACTGCAACTCCCAGATCCCCTGTCGATTTGCCTGGGGTTGCAAAACACCCAGTGACCGTGTGTGGCCGCGTGGAGGCCCGACAGGAGTCTTGGTGATGGAGAGGCGAGATACTGGCAGGAGAAGATTCTCCGTTCACCACGAGGGCGAGCCAGCGGCAGCAAGCTGGAAGCAAGAGGGTTCCAAGCAGATGCTGAGTCAGCATCACCTTGCCTCTAGTTCCTGCAAAGCTGCACGAGACGCTTCACACCACCCTGTGTGCAACGCACACACACACACACCCACCCCCCACCCCCCTCTGTCATTCACACACACACACACACACCCCCTCCCTCTACCACCCCCACCCACCCCCTCCTGGATGCAGCAGACAGGCGTCCCCTGTCTGCTGCATCCAGACAGAGAGAAGACAGGACGGGCATCGGGCGTCCCACCCCCCTCCACACACACACACACACACACACACACCCAACCCTTCTTCCCACCCCCGCACACACACACACATTCACACACACCCGCCCCTCCTGGATGCAGCAGAGCAGGCGCCCCCCAGAGCCAGCAGATCTCCAGCAACACAGCCAGCCATCACACCAGGTCTATGGAGCAACCACCTCCCCCCGGCCCCGCCCCCGGTAGCCCCCAAGAAACAGGAGTGGAGAAGACCCTGTTGCCCCCTCTCCTCCCCCGTGGAACAGAGCGGAGGGGGAGAGGGGTCTAGGGATTAAGACCAGAGGGAATTCCCAATAAAAATAATAAAATAATAAATAATAAACTGTATTAAAAATGCACTTTACATTAAAAGAAATCTCAAAGTGCTTCAGGATAAAAACAGAATAAAAAACAGGCAGACATTAAAAAAAAATTCCCTCTGGAAGAAGAGCCACTGAGGCATTAAGCACCCCTGTTCCCCGGGACCCCCCCACAGGGCAGGACGAGGAGGAGCAGCCGCCTCCATGACCAGGCACATGGAGACCGCAGCCGAAGGACTGCTGCTGACCCCCGAAGACACCCCCCCACCACATGCCAGGAGGAAGACGGGCATCCCCCCCTCCACACACACACCCCCACACATACACCCCCCCATTGACCTGCAGGCTTGCCTTCTGTTTCTAAAACCGTCTCCGGTTTAGAGAGGTCCTGAGAGTAGCGGTGTAGATTTTTTTTCCCAAGACCTCTGACCCTGAGTGTAACTTTAGAGTGGGCGTGCGCTGCAGGTCCACAGACCTCCTGTGGTTGGACGTCTCTTTCTTGAGCCCAAACTTGTGGCTGTGAGCTTTGACTTTGCTGGTGGACTGTAGAGACCGGGTCCACGGGTGGCAGTAAAACCTTTCTCTTCAGAGAGGTCCTGATAGTGGCGGTGTAGACTTTTTTACCAAGGCCTCTCACGCTGACGGTGGTTCTTGTGTCAGACTGGTCTGCGTTCACCACGGGTCCACAGGCCTCCTGTGGTTGGACGTCCTCTTGTGCCGGGACTTCTGGCTGAGTGGACTCTGCTTTACGTACTTCACCATTGTCATGAATGAAGACATAAGAGGCAATGTCCACGTCTTCAGGAGGCCCCAATTCCTCCTCCACAATGTCGCTCCACAGTCTTGATGCTGTGGTCTTGTTCAGCTCCATTGCTGTGGTCTTGTTCAGGTCTTGTTGACGTGTGAGTGAATAGATTTGAAAATGTCTTTAGAGACACTGGAGACAACTGCTTTCTAACAGGCTGTTTTCACAAATGACAAATGTCAGAATGTTCCGTCTATTCCCTAAATTCTCTGCCTTTGATGTATAAATTCTTTTGTCTACGTCACCAGTCCTTTCATAGGCCTGTTGCTTGGCAACATAAGGCAGCGCCATCGGTCGAACCCCGCGCATCACGCATGCGCGCAAGGCCTCAAAAGACATCACTGCGTTTCCATGGACCCACATATACCGATTGCTCTTTCGGAATGAAAATGATCCATGTAAACACCTCTTTCCGAATGAAAAGTGCTGAACCGAGTGAATTTTCATTCGGTTTCACGGGGGGAGAATATTCCTTTCCCCAAACCGAACGGGGTATCATGTAAACGCTGAACCGGAAAGTTGTGAGGTTGCGCTCTTACTGCGCATGCTTCCACAAGACGTCAACGTGCAACGAGTGACGTTTCCTCACTTTGACAGATGGCTGTGAACAACGTCATTCCCTGGACAGCAACAGAAAGTTTGTTTTTTATTCAAATGCTGTCTCTACGCCTTTTTCTCTCGGTTGTCTGCAGTGGGAGCTCATGAGTATCAGCTGCTGCTGGATCAGCAGCGCGCGCATCAGCAGGTAACGTTAGCTAGCTAGCGTTAGCATAGCAACCTTCAGCCAGTAACTGATGCGCGAGCTGCTTACTTTACTGTCCTACTTTTACTTTGTCCAGGCAGAGCGACGGAATGACGTTTAGATAAAGATCAGTGGAGCTACAAAATACTGATAGATACGGTTCTTTCTTTCTTTTTCTGTCTTTCTTTATATATCTCATGAAAAATAACTGAAATCATATAACTGGCGGGGATTCCGCCTTACCTGTGCCGGATCTCGGCCCTACCCTCTCGGCGGAAGCGTCCACGTCGCCGCGGCTGTCGTGGTGGTTCGGCTGGTTAAGCTGAAGCTCTGGCTGTCCCGCTCTTCGTCCACTTCCCGGACAGGATCTGGATCACTGCATCCCAACACGGTGTCCCGACGCTTCCTCGACCCCATCGCCACCTGTTTGGTGCCCATCGCCGGATTTCTGAAGGGGCTCTGTCCTCGCGTCTCTCAGCGCGGGGTGGATCATCGGCTCCTGAGGGTGTTGCTCCGGGCTTCCCGACCAACCGGACTGCAGTCCCCAGCGCCTTCTCGGATTGGCTTGGTGAACGCCAGATCCCTGGCAAACCAAACTTTCATCCTGAGGGATTTCTTCAGCTCCCGCGTCCTGGATTTCCTCTGTGTGACGGAGACTTGGATCGGTGCCGGTGAGTCCAGCGCTCTGCTCGAGCTTTTACCCTCCGATTGTTGTTACTTTAACTCCCCACGGACATCAGGTCGTGGAGGAGGGACGGCGGTGGTTTTTAAGTCTGTTTTTAAATGCAAACAGCCTCCATTTCATCCTTCAATTGAGGTTTATTTATTTCTTTATTACTTTTTTATTTAAAGGGTGCCTCAGGCCTGTAGCCACCTGTGGGAGACCACCCGGCAGCCACCAACACCCCCAGCTCTCCCTCCCCCTTTTCTTTTCTTACCTTTTTAAACGATTTTAATGGGGATTTTAAATGCCTTGAATATTATAATGCAGTCCTCTAAGCAGGACAGACGGCAGGCGTCACATGACAGATTTCTCATTCCAGCTGGAAGTGACTTGTGATCAGACTTGGACTTGAGGTCAAAGACGTGAGATGTAGGTTTTGCTTTTCCTAGTCATGTCTTGCAGAAACAAGCCAAAAGCACTGGTATGGTGCTCTCAGTAATGGGACGGGGTTCAATTCCCTGCAGTGCTGCTAAAAGGATGTGACTGACATGGACAGCAATTAAAAATGTTGAGCATTTTGCAGTAATAATAAAGATGGAAGTCCAAGCAGAGGGGGGGTAGCGGACCAGACTCTGTCCTGGACTTCCTGGAGTCTGCTCTGCCCCACCGAAGGCTCACAACACAACACACACCAGCAAGCGTGATGGTGACGTCACCAGTTCATCCTTCTCACCAGTGTCCCCCCCCCCCCTCATGGATGTGATAATGACCACTAGAGGTTACATTTCCTACAAGCTAATGATCATCCATCTGCCCGCGGGCACACACACTTCTGGAAAATGTCCTGTGGACAAAAAGGACTTTCAAAAGGATTTTCATCATATAACATTTTATAATATCAAATCTAGAATTTCATCATATAAAAGGATTTTCTTCTAAAGTATTGCTGGCAGATGAATGTTGGTCCGTATGAAGATGTCATTTGAACTAATTTCTAGTCTAATATGAATTCGATTCCCAGTTAAAGCTGGTTCCCATCATGCTGGGGGGGGTCAGTGAGGGGGCATCTAGTTCTGCTGAAGGATGTTTAATTCATTCAAAGGGAACTTGCAGTGAAAAACAAATCATCTTTTTTGTGCTTGAGGGCAAATATTTAGTTGTATGTAGTAACGTCAGACTGAAAAATCAGATGGAAGATCCTGTTATTTTATCTGAGGCTGCATCAGGATGAAAACATGTCATTCAGTGAGTGGATCAGATTTGTAGCTTTCAGTTACATCATCGTTTTAGCTCAGAGCATAATTATCCAACCCCCCCATCTTCATCATCTCCCCTCAACTGCTCCAAATGATGCTGCATTCACTGTCCCAGGAAACGTAGACGCTCCTCTGGTCTTATTTATTCCCTCTCATCTGCAGTTATATCGTTTATCTAACTGAGCCCCGACTAGAAATTCCCATGGGCCGTTCCACTGAATCGCTGCCATTTGCTTGTTGCAAGTCGACTAACTTGAATGAAGTTTTAACGTATATTTATTATAGTAACACACATATTTTACTATTTAAAATGTGTATTGGTTCATCCAGTCCTGTTACCAAAACTCATGTAATATTCAAAAAGCATATTTAAAAGCAAATCAACTACTTCTTTTGATTTCCTCTTAAAAAGTCTGTATTTTAATGGAATGGTGAGTTATGTGTTCAAATAGTTTAATGTCTATTACTAAAAAAATAATATTTGTTTACAAAGTTATTTTATTTCCAAATATCATAGACTTTATTTATTGTTTAAAGGAGACCCAAAGTGTAATTTTCTCAAATCTTCATGTAATTGATCAAACTATTGGATATATGATGGGCCAAACATAAATAAAAAATAAGTTTGTGTTTTTATTGATTTTACATAAAACAATAAAGTAACAGGAATGAAGCAGGGGTGAAAGGAAAGAGCAAAGGGTAACAGGGATGAACATGAACTTTAGGAACATATGCCACGTGTGTACAGTGTGTATGCATATAAGTGTGTATGTGAATGTGTGTGAAAACAAACTTGTGTGTTCCTGTTGAATTTATTTCTGAAGGTTATCTCATGTTTTCTGGCTTCTTCTCTGCCCTTCAATACGTTGCCAAGAAAAACTTGTGCATAAAATCTAATTAAACTTTGTAAAGTTAAAACATATTGCTGGTAAATTTTCAATTGTTTTGTAGTGTTTTGCAATAAATCTTTTTTTATTCTTTTTTCTAACGTGTCCTGTCCAGCCTCGTAGCAGCAGAATGATAATCTGGCTGCTTTACTTTACCAAGAGGAGCTTTATAAATATAAGGCTCCTCTTGATATTCTGAATTCATCTATCTCATTTTATTTAATTGCATGCTTCTTTATAACGATATTTTGCACAATATTGCTGGAACTGACGGTGAATAAAAGAAAAGAAGCGAAAGAAACGATAAGGAGTGAACCAAAAAGAAAAAGAGAGTGAAGATAAGAAATAAAAACCAAGGATACACGAACACAGCCGAGTGTTGCATCTGCACAGAAAGCCGTCAGACACATTCCACTGTCTGCTGGAAAACAGCAGCAGCAGTCCCCTACAGGACATAAATAAATAAATAATAGTCATTAAATGAGTAATAAATAATCATTATTATTTATTACTCTGATAGTAATAGCAAATTATTTAATTGATTTATTTACTTTTTATTCACTCATATTCATATATATCTATTGTTCATGTTAATTTATTAATCATTATTAATCTGTTTGATATGAAATTGTACTTCATTTGATTCCAATCTTGCTTTTTTCATATACATGTATATCATGACAGATAAATTCAGGTATAAAGGGGTTACTCAAAATATATATAATTAAATAAATACATATAATTAAACGGTGTTTGTTTTTCCTTCATGTTTAACTGATGTCAAACGGAGAAAATGTTGCTCCTCGTGTCATCAAACAGCTGCAACAGAAGAAATCTGACAACGTAGATGCGTTTGTCTTTTGTCTGAGTTTCTCTTCATTTAATGGAAGTTAAACTCTCACATTACGCCTCGTTCTTTGATTTCCGTAACCTAAATTGTTTCCACTACTTTAGTATTTTTACAGACCTGAAATGAGACACACCTCATGTCTCCAAACATTTGAGACGCTCAGCAAGAGCTCCATCTGCTGGCCGTGGATGTGTACTGCATCTGAGGGAGGCGTTGCCAGGGGTTACCTGTCTCATCTCTGAATCAGTGTATAATAAAAGATACATTCTCAACCTTGTGTTTGTGTTTCCACTGTCATTAATATCTTGTAATTTCCCTCTGGGATAAATAAAGTATTTGTTGTTACATTCAGAAGCGATTGGAACCCGGATAAAGCATCGAACACTGCAGTTTCTGGATAAAAGGTCATCGTCTGCATAAATTGTTTTTACTCCGTCCTCATTCTACTCTTTTTTTTTACTGAAATGAATTACAAACATTTATTGTCTAAGCGCATTTATTATCATTGCTGCATATTATGTTTCTGTTCTTTTCATTAATTTATGATCAGTGAATAATAAAAGTTATGATTATCTATTATCTTAATTGAAATGGTGATGATTTGGTAATGTTTTTTGCATATTTACATTTCTTTTTTTCCATTTAAGATCAACCCTCTTTTACTCATCAGGCATAATTGTTTCCCATGTTGTGTTTTTATTTCTCCGTCCTCAGTCTGGTCCACGGCTCAGTTTGTTGGAGGTTTGTTTGGAAACACCAGAAGGAACCAGAAGGAAAAGCTGTTCTTCTGTCATCAACTTCAGATGTGGATTATTACTGACCTTTACTGTAGATTAATGACTAAAATCTACATATGTACCCATAGCAGTAGAAATGTGTATTCATTTCAGACAAATAAGGCCAGACATGATCCTCTTTTATTAATAACATTTATCATTAAACATGAGCAGGAGCCTCATTACAGACATCTTTACTAACATTTTCAATTGCACACGACATGAGCCAGGACAGAGCAGTGGATGTGTTAATATAACATGACACCATGAGTTCATATACAGTATTGTTGGTAAGAATTTGTTTTTTAAAAAAAAGAAGAAGAAAGCATATCTTTCACATTAAGAATTATTTAATGATCAAAAATCTTCAACATGTCTCCCTTTACAATACATAGATTGTGTTTGTTTCATTATTTAAACAGATTTAAAGAACTTTGCTTGAAAAATAAGAAGTGTTGTATGAAGTTTCTGGTATCACTTGTCATTAAACACTGAACATTTGTTGAACTTTAAAGGTACAGTGTGTTAAAATTACTGACATCTAGTGGTAAAGATGGGTATTGCATTGACTTCATACATTTTCATCAGTGAGTGGGTCCAGTGGTCTCAGGTGTAGCTATAACTGTACTATGAGTAAATATTTCTTAATGTCTTTTAAGGCATTTCTGATCCCAAACAGTCTCTAACTCCCATTAAACAAAGCTGCTACAGCAGTTTCAAAGTTCACAGTTCTCGCTTCACACGCTTTTTTTGGCCATTTAGGGACACCATAGTAAAAATGGTGGAATAAATATGGCAGCCTCCATGTATGTGCACCCCGAACAAGTAGATATGAACATATAACAGCTATTCTAGTGAAGCGATTACACGTCAATAAAAACTCATTTTTGAATTGTATATTACATTTTACTGCTGTGATTTTGGTTTTGTTACACACTGCACCTTTAATATTTTCAGAGTAACTTCAATGTTTTTTCTTTTTGATTAAAGTTTAGCTCAATGTGAAATTTCAAAGTTGGAAAAAAGTTTAAAATCCCACAATTTAAAGCACAAAGGTTGTTAATGTGAGTTTATACAGAGATGAACGTGGAGCTAAAGTTCATGCTGGTGCCACAACCAGAAGCCACATGTTTGTTTGTGTTTTGCATGTTTGTTTGTTTGCTAGTATTGATTTTTCTATGTAAATGTCTACAGAACTTCAAAGTCTCTAACTATAAAACTTCCTGAGCACAATGTTTTAAAAAAGATGAAAATGGATCAGATACATTTTAAAAAGTTGCAACTGGGCAACACTGTTTTCTTTGTCCTGTTTAGCATCTTCATGTCTTGGTATTTTCTGTTAAATGTGATGATTGAGGAGGGTGGTTGCAGGTTCCCTTCCTCTTCTACCGCCTCCCCTCCTCTGGACCACCTCTCTGCTGGCTGCAGACGCACAGCGTTTACTCTGGAACGTAACATTAAACATCAGTGAGGCATGCAAGTGTGAAGCAAGCCGCAGTAAAACAAGTGAACATCTCCAAAGTTGCACTAATAATGACGATTCAGGGAGTTTCAGGTCATGCAAAGCAGTGAACACAAATGAAGAGAGCTGCAGGGAAGGTGAAGACAGGCTTCGTGTTGCCTGAAAACAGTCAAATCAGTCAACTTTCTACAGTTGTTTCAAATTTAGTGAGAAAAAAGGTTTTCTAAGTTTCCACAGCAGCGACTGCATGCATGTTCAGATACATTAGAATCAGCATAAGCTGGAAAATGTGATTAAACTACACTGCCTGGCCAAAAAAAAAAAAAAAAGTCGCCCCCCCCAAAAAATTAACATTAACAATTAACCGATAAAGCTGTAGTCTTGGTCCAGTTAATAGAGTACTCAGATATCATTGAAAATTTATTGATCAATGTGATTGTCTGGGAGAGAGATGTTGATGAGTTCTGGAGGAAAAGCAGTACGTCGTCTGCATAAAGACTTATTTTATGTTCTAGATTTTTGCCGGGGATCCCTTTAATATCTCTGTCCTGTCTTATAGCGGCTGCTAGTGGTTCAATGAAAATGGCAAAAAGTGAAGGGGAGAGCGGGCAGCCCTGCCTGGTGCCTCGCTGTAAACAGAAACTTGGAGAAGTTTGGTCATTGGTCCTCACACATGCATTATGGTTGTTATAAAGTATTTTTATCCAGTCTATGAAATAAGGACCAAAACCAAATTTATTTAATGTTGCAAACAGGAATTTCCAGTTAACACGATCGAAGGCTTTTTCTGCATCTAACGAGATGATAGTGGATTCCAGATTATGAATGGTAGCATAGTCTATTAGATTAATCAGCCTGCGTGTGTTAGTAGAAGAATGTCGACCTTTAATAAAACCAGTTTGATCAGGATGTATTATCAGAGGAGTTATTTTTTCTATCCTTTTAGCGAGTGCTTTGCTGATTATCTTAAGATCTACATTTATTAATGAGATTGGCCGATAACTAGCTGGAAGTGTCGGGTCTTTACCTGGTTTTAATAATACGGTGATATTTGCTGAATTCATATTTGGTGGTATTTTCTGTTTCTCTTTTATTTCTAGTATCATTTTATAAAAAGTGGGAGCCAGAATTGTCCAGAACTCTTTGTAAAATTTGACCGGATATCCATCTGGGCCTGGGGCTTTATTATTGGGCATATGTTGCAGAGCGTCATGTAATTCACTTATTGAGAGGGGTGAATCTAAAACCGTAATATTTTCCTGTTGTAGTTTTGGAAGAATGATACTATTAAGAAATTGATTAATATCATCATTTGTGGGGTTTATTTGTGATTTATATAGTGTTCTGTAGAAGTTTCTAAAAATGTTATTTATCTGGTCAGGATCATGGCTGATACTTCCTTCTGAGTCTTTAACGGAGGAGATTGTTGCTTTTTCCTTGTTTATTTTTAACTGATTAGCTAGAAGCTTGCCAGACTTGTTACCATGGTCGAAGTTTTCTAAACGAAGTCTTTGAACTAAGAATTGTGTTTTTTGGTCTATTATTTTGTTTAACTCGAGCTTGAATTTCCTTATATCATTCAGCATGTGTTCCTCCGGGGAGACCTGGTAGGCGTCTTCTAGTGATTTAATTCTAACTTCTAATTCTGAGATTCTTGCAGCTTCCTTTTTTTTTATGGGAAGAGAAGGAAATTATTTTCCCTCGCATTACTGCTTTACCTGCTTCCCAAAGGACACATGCTGGAGTTTCTGGTACATCGTTGTTCTCTAAATAAATGGACCATTCTCTTTTAAAATAGCTGATAAACTCAGGATCTTTCAGTAATGATGTATTAAATCTCCAACTCCTTCAGAGTTGCAAATGTTTCAAAACCCTTTGAAAACATGAAAACTTATAAATTTTGATGAATAATTACTACAGGGCATTTGCTGTGATATTTGAAAAGCAGTAATCTTATTTCTATTTTTTTTAAATAGTTTAAATAAAAAAAAAAAAGCAGAAAAATGTTTGCAGTGAGAAGATAGGTGCATTTGTTTGTATGGGATGTAGATATTTGTGGAAAATACAGCTCCATCTAGTGGCGGTTTGAGGAGGCGTTCTTCATCTTAGATTCCACTCTTGGAGCATCAGCAGTGTTTCCCACAGACCAGGCAGCAATGTGTGGTGCTACCCAGGTTAGGCTGGGGGGGTCAGGGGTTCTGGTGGTCAGTGGAGTTGGTCGTCAGGGTGTTTCTAAAGTGTGTGAAGCGGGCGGCGTTCAAACACTTCCTGAGCTGCCATGTTAAATATACCCCTGTATACTAGGGCTGCACAATTAATCGTTAAAAGATCGTGATCTCAATTCACACATACATGCAATCTCAATTCTACCCAGAACAATTCTAAACATTTTTAATCATGAGCTTATCACAAATAAGTTTTCATTTTTCCCAGATTTTTTCACGCCCTCAAATGCAACACTGCCGTTGCCTCCCCACCCCCTAACCAATTTAAAAATTACAACTATGCATCTGCCAAAAAATGCCCAACAAAGCCTTTCAAACACATCTTTATTTTAAACCTTTAAAGTTTTTTAAGATTTCAATAATTTTTTTTGGAAAAAATTTTTTTCCAAAATTCCTTTTTTTTTTTTTAACAAAAAAAATCCCCATTCACTTTTTTCCCAGAATCCTGCAGCCCTACTTATACTGATCTATTGTTCTTCAGAGTTGTCTGCTGAGTCAGTTTTAGAGCTGCAGGAAGCATCAGAATTTATTATTCAGCTCAATCTTAGTTCTTTAGAGTGAGTTCTTAAATATAAGACAGTTATTTTATTTTATTTTATTGCCAGAACTCTACCTGGTTTCATCATAAAATAGATATCTTTCTTAACAAATTATAATCTCTCCTTTACTAGTGAAAAGCCTCCATCATCCTAATCCCTGCTGCTGCTCTGGTCTCATGTCTCCTGTCTGACCTCCTCTCTGTTTGTAGCAATAAAGATTTCTTTTAAATTCCTGGAAAGCAATAATGAGCAGAAGTTCTGCTCAGAAATGAAAGAGGATTGAGTTTATTCCGAGCATGAACTAATTAGCAAAGGCTGTAACGTAGGTAACAACCAAAGGTGGACATCCCTGGTCCAGAGCTAAAATCCAGTCCAGCAGATTTTTACAACCAATCACTAAACCAGCTGAATCTCTTTAGCACAGCTCCTCTGCAGGTAGACGAGCTTGTTGGTGAAAATACCTGTTCTAAATATACAGGCAGGTTCAAAGGCAGCTCAGAATTTAGACTTTCTGCCACATGAAATTTCCACCTCTGGTTAACACAACATTTCTAGTCTCGTTAACCAGCTTCACATGATAACTAGTCATGGCGGACGTGATTTGAGGACGGCTTGCAGCTTGTTCTCGACCCCTCGGCCGAGCAGAACTTTCTTCTCGGGGACCTCCGAGATGTGATTGTTCGGCCATTTGAGGCGGGCGGGGTTAACACAGACGCTTGAAGCAGAGAGTTGTCTCCTCCTTATTTCTGCAGATGCAGCGTTGAACGGATAGTTTTAATAAACAGCTGATGGAGGTGGTGAGAAAGTACCAAAATGTAAACTACACACGTGGCATTTACATACACGGAAACCACCGCGTGTGCAACTCGTCACGAATGTATGAACTGTAGGCTTGTGAAGACCAGCATTTGCTATCTGATCTCTCAAAAATACGTGACATGTGCACAAACAGTTTTACTCATATACAGCTGTGTGAAAAAGTTTTTGCCTCCTTCCTGATTTCTTACTTTTTTGCATGTTAGTCGCACTTAAATGTTTCAGATCATCAAACAAATTTAAATGTGAGTCAAAGATAACACAAGTCAACACAAAATGCAGTTTTGAAATAAAGATTTTTATTAGTTATGGGGAAAAAAATCCAAACTTAAATGGCCCTGCGTGAAAAAGTGATTCCCCCCTAAACCTAATAACTGATTTGACCACCTTTAACAGCAACAACTGCAATCAAGCGTTTGTGATAACTGGCAGTGAGTCTTCTATAGGGCTGGAAAATTAATTGAATTTTGATCGTGATTTAAATTTTGCCTTTTCATGATCATAAAAACACTAATTGAATGAAAATGATTAATCCTGAAGTGAACAGATTGGTGGAGTTACAGGAAGCAAACTGCAGGAAGTATAGAACAGGAATGCATGTAGACTGAATATTCATTTTTATTTCTATTATTATTTTAACATATTCTTATTTTACTCCTTTACTTGTTTCTAATTTATTTCCGTGTTTTTTTTTTTTTTTTTTTTGTTTTGTTTGTTTTTTATATTTGAGGTTGAGTTTTGGCGGATCAATTAACACTTTTTATAAAATCAGTGAATAATCGTGTATATTAATTGTAATTTCAATGGGCTTTATGCACAACTCTACCACTTCCTAACTTAAACCAGCTCCTTTGCCTCCTGTCTTTCATTACTGGACAAACTGATTAATCCAGGTGTACCTGACCATTGTCTTTGTGGATACTGAGTCACAGTCACACCTGGATTAATCAAATCGTCCAATAGTGAAAGACAGGACACAAAGGAGCTGGCTTAAGTTAGGAAGTAGTGGAGTTGTGCATAAAGCCCATATCAGTCAAAATAATCACGATTACCTTTATTTCTATAATCGTCCAGCCCAAGTCTTCTACAGCGCTGTGGAGGAATTTTGTTTCACTCATCTTTGCAGAATAGGGGATTATCACGCTTACCGGAAGTTCCCGGATTTTGGACACCTCCTCTTCCGGGCCATGTTAACGACAGCCGTTCCTGCTCTGTTATACTGTTTAAATCGGATAAACTCCAAACATACTTAAGTTTTCATTCCAGACTGAAGTGATACTAAGGAAGAAGTGGATCAAAGCGATCGATTCGCCGCGGTTAAAATGAAAATGAAATGAAATGAAAAATACTTTATTAATCCCTGAAGGGAAATTCAGTATTGTAAAAGCTCACCTTTTTTTTTTTTTTTTTTTTTTAAATAAACAAAAAAGTCAGTCAGTCTTGTTCTTTAGGGTGATGGTTGCTGGCAGGAATGAATTCCTGTATCTCTCCGTCCTACAGCGAACTTGACGCAGCCTCCCACTGAACACACTCTGTTGATTCTTCACCGTGTTGTGGAGAGGATGGGAAGTGTCCTCCATCATCTTCATCAGCTTGTGCAGCATTCTTTTTTGAACGATCAGCTCCAGCGGCTCCAGAGTTATTCCCAGCACAGAACCAGCTTTCTTGATCAGCTTGTTTAGTTTCTTCAAGTCTCTGATTCTGATGCTGCTTCCCCAGCAGATGGCTGCAAAGCTAATTGCACTTTCCACAACAGACTTGTAGAAGATCTGCAACATCTTGGTGCAGACGTTGAATGATCTCAGCTTCCTTAAGAAGTAGAGTCTGCTCTGACCTTTCTTGTAGATGTAGTCACTGTTGCATTTCCAATCGAGTCTGTTGTCCAGCTGAACTCCAGGTATTTGTAGTTCTCCACCACCTCCACCTCCTCTTCCAGGATGTAGACAGGACTATGCTGCTTATTCTTGCTCCTCCTGAAGTCAACAATCATCTCTTTAGTCTTGCTGGTATTTAAGATGAGCTGATTGTTACTGCACCATTTCACAAACTTATTGACAAGTTCCCTGTACTCGGCTTCTTGTCCATCACTAATACACCCCACAACTGCAGAGTCATCAGAGTATTTCTGCAGATGACAGGACTCAGAGTTGTACTGGAAGTCTGAGGTGTACAGTGTAAAGAGGAATGGTGAGAGTACAGTCCCTTGTGGTGCTCCAGTGCTGCTGACCACCATCTCAGACACACAACCTTTCAGTCTCACAAACTGTGGTCTGTTTGTGAGGTAGTCGTAAATCCAGGTGGTTGTGGAGGGATCCACCTGGAAGTTATGGAGCTTCTGACATAGCAAAGCAGGCTGAATAGTATTAAATGCACTTGAAAAATCAAAGAACATGACCCTCAAAGTGCTGCCTGACTGGTCCAGATGAGAGTGGGCTCTCTGAAGCAAGAAGATGATGGCGTCTTCAACCCCAAGCCCATTACGATATGCAAACTGTAATGGGTCCTGAAAGGTATTCACTTGCTTGTTGAGGTGAGCCAGTAAGAGTCTCTCCAGGACTTTCATGATGTGAGATGTCAGAGCAACTGGTCTGTAGTCATTTGGTTCAGCTGGTTGTGGTTTTTTAGGGACAGGAACAAGACAGGATGTTTTCCACAGCACAGGAACTCTGTTCTGTCTCAGGCTGGTGTTAAAAAGGTGCTGGAGAACCGGACATAGTTGTTCTGAGCAGGTCTTGAGAACTCTGGGACTGACACCATCTGGACCTGCAGCCTTGTTCCGGTTCAGTTTCTCTAGTTGTTTCTTGACCTGGTCACAGGAGACAGTCAGGCTGGAGGTGGAGGCAAAAGAGGTCTCAGGATGTCCTGATGTGGAGGGAGATGAGGCTGTGTTCAGGTCCATGACTGAGGTGCAGGGTGACAGAGTGGAGGTGGGACAGGAAAGCTGTGGGTTCATGGAGGGTGTGTGGAATGTTGGGTTGTCGGCAGGGGGGGAACTGAACCTATTGAAGAACATGTTCAGTTCGTTAGCTCTGTCCAGACCTCCATCAGTCTGGTCCCCCTTTAACTTGAAGCCAGTGATTTTCTTCATTCCCGACCACACATCCCTCACGTTGTTCTGCTGGAGCTGCTCTCCAACTTCTTCCTGTAGTCCTCCTTGCACTTCTTAGTCTGTGTTTTCAGTTGTTTTTGTGTGGTCTTCAGTAACTCCCTGTCTCCATCCCTGAAAGCTTTCTTTTTGATGTTCAGCAGCTTTTTCAGGTCACTGGTGATCCAGGGTTTGTTATTGGGGAAGCACCTCACTGTTCTTGTTGGAACGATGTTGTCCACACAGAAGTTTATGTAATCTGTCACACACTCAGTCATGGTGTTGATGTCCTCTCCATGAGGCTCACAGAGGACATTCCAGTCTTTGTCCTCAAAGCACCCTCTCAGAGCATCTTCAGCCTCAGTAGACCAGGTTTTAATCGTCCTCCTAATGACTGGTTGCTGCTGAACGATGGGCTTGTAGGTGGAGGTGAGAAGAACCAGATTATGATCTGATCTTCCTAAAGGAGGCAGGGCAGAGGAGCTGTATGCATTCATAGTGTTTGCATAAAATAAGTCCAACATCTTATTTTCTCTGGTGGAGCAGCTGACAAACTGCTGGAAAGTTGGTAACGTAGCAGAGAGGGAGACGTTGTTGAAGTCTCCAGAGATCGCCATGAATGAGTTTGGATGCTGTGTTTGTAGTTTAGCCACGACGGAGCTGATGACATCACAGGCTGTCTCTGGTGCGGTACCTGGTATTATATAAACCGCCACCAGAATAACACAGGCAAACTCTCTGGGTAAATAATATGGACGGAAACTCACAGCTAACAGTTCAATGTCTCTTGTGCAGATCTTCTCCTTGACAGTGACGTGTCCTGGATGGCACCAGCGCTGACTGACCAGCACTGCAATTCCGCCTCCCTTCCGCTTCCCGCTGAGCTGTTTATTTCGGTCTGCACGGACCGTCTTGAAGCCGTGTACAGACGCATTACAGTCCGGGATGTGTTCATGCAGCCATGTCTCGGTGAAACACATGATACTGCATTCTCTGTACTCTTTCTGAGACCTTGTTAGCACTTCGAGCTCGTCCATCTTGTTAGCTAGCGATCTTACATTACCCATCACAATAGTTGGAAGAAACGGTTTAAATCTCCACCGTTTTTCTCTCTGCCTTACCCCTGCCCTGCATCCTCTTGTCTTTCTCCTTAACTCCACTGGGATTTGACGTGTTATTTCGCTGAAAATCTTGATTTGGGAGAGTTTTAACAGTTGATCACGGTGGTAAACAATTTTTCCGTTGCTATGGATACACATCATAACAAGCAGTGAAAAAAGCCAAATATACGAGGAAAAATCTCCCGAATTGCACACCCTTCAAACCAGCATAAAAAATCCTCCAAGAAAAACCTAATCTGACAATAATGTCGATTAAAAAAGACAACTATATTTGAAAAAAACACAAAAGTTAAGGGAGAGCTTTCACAAATTGCAGCTACCTAGCAGCGCATTCCAGAAGTAAGCAAAGTAAGTAAGTAAGGGCCGAACTTTATAATAAAACACACGTTTGTTTGTCGCCGGTGGGGCACAACACCGACACTTGACAGCATGCTAGCATTAGCCAGCTAGCGTTTACCGACGTGCTTAACGTTGTGCGTCTTAAAACACACAAACATATGAAAATCGGGTCTGTACCCCCCCGTTTCCAGTGGAACAACTGGGGACTGCCAAGAAAGGAGACACTTTTAGATGCTTGTGTGTTTTCAGCCGCACAAAGTTAGGCACGTCATCAAGCTGGCTAATGCTTACAGGCTAACACGACTGTATAGTCTGCCGGCCACAAACAAACGTGTGTCGTTTTATTATAAAGTTCGGTCCTTCACCGCGGCGAATCGGTCGTTTTGATCCACTTCTTCCTTAGCATCACTTCAGTCTGGAATGAAAACTTGGCATTGGCGTTTATCTGATTTACAAAGTTTAACAGAGTAGTAGCTGGCGGACTACTGTTAACAGGTTAGCATTAGCCAGCTTGATGACGTGCCTAACTTTGTGCGGCTGAAAACACACAAGCATCTGAAAGCGTCTCCTTTCTTGGCAGTCCCCAGTTGTTCCACTGGAAACGGGGGGTACAGACCCGATTTTCAGATGTATGTGTGTTTTAAGACGCACAAAGTTAAGCATGTCGGTAAACGCTAGCTGGCTAATGCTAGCATGCCGGTGTTGTGCCTCACCGGCTACAAACAAACATGCTACGTTGTTTTATTATAAAGTTCGGCCCTTCACTCTGGAGAATCGCTTTGATCCACTTCCTCCTTAGTATCACTTCAGTCTGGAATCCGTGAAAATTTCGGTAGGGTTGGCGTTTATTCACGTTATCTACGAAGTAAAGCAGGGACATTGAACTGGACCGGAAGTGGGCCGTCTTAACTGTTTAAAACCGGAAGTTCGGAACACGGAAGCGTGATAATCCCCTATTGTTGAAATTCAGCCACATTGGAGGCTTTTCCAGCATAAACCGCCTTTTTAAGGTCATGCCACAGCATCTCAATGGGATTCAGGTGGGGACTTTGACTAGGCCACTCCAAAGTCTTCATTTTGTTGTTCTTAAGCCATTCAGAGGTGGACTTGCTGGTGTGTTCTGGATCATTGTTCTGCTGCAGAACCCAAGTGCGCTTCAGCTTGAGGTCACCAACAGATGGCCGGACATTCTCCTTCAGGATTTTTTGGTAGAAGCAGAATTCATGGTTCCATTTACCACAGCAAGTCTTCCAGGTCCTGAAGCAGCAAAACAGCCCCAGACCATCACACTACCACCACCATGTTTTACTGTTGCTATGATGTTCCTTTTCTGAAATGCTGTGTTACTTTTACGCCAGATGTAATGGGACCTACACCTTCCAGAAAGTTCCACTTTTGTCTCGTCAGTCCACAGAGTATTTTCCCAAAAGTCTTGGGGATCATCAAGATGCTTTCTGGCTAAACTGAGACGAGCCTTTATGTTCTTTTTGCTCAGCAGTGGTTTTGGTCTTGGAACTCTGCCATGCAGCCATTTTTGCCCCCCAGTCTCTTTCTGATGGGGGAGTCATGAACACTGACCTTCATTGAGGCAAGTGAGGCCTGCAGTTCTTGGATGTTGTTCTGGGGTCTTTTGTGACCTCTTGGATGAGTCGTCGCTGTGTTCTTGGGGTCATTTTGGTCGGCCGGCCCCTCCTGGGAAGGTTCACCACTGTTCCATGTTTTCACCATTTGTGGATAATGGTTCTCACTGTGGTTCTCTGGAGTCCCAAAGCTTTAGAAATGGCTTTGGAACCTTTTCCAGACTGATAGATCTCAATTACTTTGTTTCTCATTTTTTATTGAATTTTTTTTTTTTTTTATCGCAATATGATGTCTAGCTTTTGAGGATCTTTTTGGTCTACTAAACTTTGTCAGGGAGGTGCTATTTAAGTGATTTCCTAATGGAGAACAGGTGTGGCAGTAATCAGGCCTGGGTGTGGATAGAGAAATTGAACTCTGCTTTCCAAAGATGTGATAAACCACAGTTAATTTATGTTTTAACTGGGGGGCAATCACTTTTTCACACAGGACCATGGTTTGGATCCCCCCCAAATTATACCCATATTAGGTCGTTAGTGCACAAAAATGCGGACTATATTACGTTTTTAACATCCACTCAGTTATTTACGATCCACAGTTCTTATCATTTTGACTGAGCCTCAATCCTTTTAGATTTTTTTGGCTGGATGTTGCCTGGAGAAACCTGGAATCGATCTCCCAAACTTCAGCTGCTGTCATGCAACTTGGCTCGTTACGTCTGCAAAGCTGAATGACAGCGCATGAAGTAATTCAGATGACGTTGGGGAAGAGATGCCTCTAACAGTTGCATGCCAGCAGCTCTTGAGGAATAGACGAGGACACAGAGCAGGTATCTGTCATTCAGAAGTTGGGGAGATTGATTCCAGGTTTCTCCAGGCAACATACAGTAAAGCCAAAAAACATAAATGGATTTAGGCTACGTCAAAATGAGAAGAACTGTGGATCTCATATAACTGAGTGGATATTAAAAACGTAATATAGTCCGTATTTTTGTGCACAAATGACCTGACTTGTTGATTTTACATTGCACAGTTTTACGTGTCAGCAGCACGTAATTTGAAGCAGAAACATTCGTGTCTGGGGACACAAATAGCTTCCCCATTGACCTAACATTGCACGGCTTTACGTGTCGAGGACACGTATATGAGCAATACTGTTGGTGCTCATGTCACGTATTTTTGTGAGATCAGGTTGGCATTTGAGTAGTAGGGCTGAACGATTTCAGGAAAAAATCTAAATGCGATTTTTCTGGGCAATATTGCTATTTTGATTAGATTCACGATTTTCTTCAAATCAAGCTTCAGTACAATATTTACAATGTACAGTAACATTTATGAACATGACAGAAAACTCCATTATATCATCAAAACATTAAAAGCTATTACTCTTAATCAATGATGACAATTAAAGGTGAGATTTACTCACTTTCAAATGCATTTATTAAAAAAATGCATGTACATTCTCTGGAACTCCGGGATTTTCAGATTCCCTGCAGTCCTCCTCCCTCTACCACAGTTAATCGCCCCACTTACTGCCTTTTTCAAATCAGGTAATCTGCATGTTGCTTTACACACTTGAATTTCCAATGTAAAAAAGACATTATTGTGCTATTTTTAAGATTTTAACTATTTCTCATCACAATGCACTGAAAAATCTCCAAATAAGAAATCAATATATTTTCCTTTTACAGCTCTTGTATGTAGGTTGCGTTAAGTGAAACATACAAACCTGGGAGTTTATCATGGATTCATATGTGCATTGAAATGTAATTAAGTTGTAAAATAAATCTAAACAAACATCAGGTTTTACATCTAACTTCATTTTTATGTCATTCTGTCACCTGAACTTGAGGTGAAGAAGACGACATCATCAATGATCAGGTGGTTTTACTCTGATTGTTTTTATCAGGTTGCATTTCTGACGTTTGGACGTACATTTTTGGCCTAAACGGCGTTCCGTACCCATCCTCTCATGTCTGCTTGAAAAGCAGCAGCAACAACTTTCCTCCTGTTTCTGGTTTAACTGTGTGGCTTAACTAATGTCCCAGATAACAAGGACAAAGCTTCTGTGTGCTGCCCCGGTTCGCCCCGTTCACCAAGCAAGTCCAGCTGATTATTCCGCCTAAATACGGATCATTAATTTACTTGCCTGCTTCGCGCTCGTGTCCACAGCGCAAAGCCCAAAACTTTATAGGTTAAAAGAAAACTGGTTGGAATTCAGTCGCGCTTTTATTCCCATTAAAGTGATTTGATCTGATTTTACAGATCAGACGGCATTTTTCACTTGACTGTCTGATCAGCTGATCGCTGCTGGTGACTTAACTGCTGAGTCATGAAATCTGAGGGCGCAGACAGTTCAAGATTATATTTTACTGAACATTAAGTTCCCTCATTTCACGAAGCCGATCAACAAACAAAGAGGCAGCAGAGGTCTGCAGCCTCTCTCCAACAACGGAACGGAAAGTTAGAAACTGGATGAAGTTCTGCCAAAGCCGTTATCTAGTGCAAAGATTACACAGCAGGAGATGCCCATCCCAGCCCTGATGCTGATTGGTTAGCTGGCCTGTCTATGAGTAACATTCCGCTTCTGATTGGTGAGCTTAGTTGGCTGGTACAGAGACGGCAAGTAGCGCGTGTGTACAACAGTGGACAGAGCAGATCCTGGGTCAGTCAGGAGCTGGAAAAACCGCAGCTTTGGCGATCACGTGATCGCCTGGTCTGAAATCGCAATTTTGATCTTAAAACGATAAATCGTTCAGCCCTGTTGAGTAGTTGAATATTTTTGGTCGGTTATACTGAATCTGGAGGCGGTGGTTGCTGCCCCGATGTGGAATAAATGGATGGAGTAGAGTTCTGGCACTAAGCCGGACAGATGAATTAGAATTGACCTACGTGACCACTCTTGACCCCCCCAAAGAATGGCAGCTATGAAGATGGGATACAGCTCGTAAAGAGTGCAAGACCGAAGCTCAATTGAGACGTTCCAAGTCAGGGGGCCAATGCGCATGGCATTCGTGAGATAACAGAAGAGGGCCAACAACTGCCGTATTGTGCATTCATCCACCAGCAGGTATTTGGAGAAGAGAGACGAGATGTGCTGGACCTTTTCCAGAGACAAGGAGGCCTGAAAGGAAAAGGAGTCAAGGGTAATCCCCAAAATAAAATTGAGGGGCAGAGAGGGAATGAGGAAGAAATGAGCCAGAAGCAAAAGGAAGAGGGGCAAAGAAAAGCCAGAAGAGGTGGGAAGGGCTGGGGCTCCCGAAGAGGGCAGGAGGGGCTCGGCTGTGGACACACCTGAAACGCAAAGAAGAGGAGGAGGCTGTGGTGGAGCCAGCAGCAAAGGAAACGGGAGGAATGGGAAGCTGAGAAGAAGCTGAAGCACCTGTCGGCAGCACGGGGACAGCCAGAGACAAAAAGGAGGAAAGAAAAGAAGAAACGAGCTGAGAAAGCTCCAGAACGGGCGAAGCAGGTGCAGGAGAGACAAACCTGTGTGCAGCAGAGGTTCTGCGACATTGCCAGAAACCAGCTGGAGATGAAGCCACCCGCAGGGAGGAGTAAGAAGTGCTGAAGACCTGGAACTGCCGGTGGTTTCGTTGTCAGAGCAGACCAATCGCGCCGCAGACAAGCGTCCAGTCAGTGATGGAGGTGGCTGCAGGCCGGGAAGCTGGTCCGAGGGGTGCGGAGGCTGCAGGACGGCGGGTCCGAAGACGGCCAAGAAGAGCGGGGAAGCTGGCGGCCGCAAAACCCAAGCCAAGCAGATGGAAGAAAGACAATCCAAGATCCGTAATTTAGCGACATGAAATGTACAGTGGTGTGCTCATGGCAGCGGCGGAAGCGCTGCTTCGAGAAAAAGAGACAAACTGAGTTCGAGGAGGTGAGCGAGTATTTATGCTTGCTTGGTGATGGACCTGCAGGTGTGGTTGAGGCGTGGCCCTGCTCCTGAACCTAATTTAATTAATTAACTTCATATATATATATATATATATATATATATATATATATACTGTATATATATATATTAAACTGCTGTGAGTAGGTTCAACTGTAAATCATCTTTTCTTGCTAATAAATTCATACTGCAAGTGTTGTGGGCTTGAATATGTATTTAGTAGGGCTGTAGTGGTACACGTATTTGTGTCGAACCGTTCGGTACGCTGCTCTCGGTTTGGCACGACCTTTTACCGAACTGTTGAGCGCAGGATTTGTTTATTCAGCTGTTTTTGTTTCATTAAGTTCCTGCTGCCACCGGACATAACGGACCCGCGCAGCGCGCTCACCATCCTGTTTCCAACAACTCGTAACAACATGGATGTGAGATTGTTGAGCTACAGGAAGCTGCATCAACTCTCAAGTCTTCTGTCTGGCAGAACTTCAATTTAGACGAAGAGGGAGCTGAATAAAAGTCGACATAACGAAATCAGTGTGACGACATTACAGAACTGCGGTCACAGCATTTCCCCATCAGCTTCGGGGGGGTAGGATGAATATGAGTAAGCCGCTGTGTTGATAACCTAAAGAAACTACAAATCATCTCTGCTGAATGATGTATTCATAAACTCTGTAACAGTAACTTCCAGTTGCAGCATTCCAGTGTTAATAATAAAATAATTAGCAGCAGCTTCTCTGTTCAGTCATGTCACGTTTCCAAACTGATAAAAAAAGAAAAAACACAGGAAAGAAAAACGTAAAGGATTGTATAAGACTTGAAAAAAACGTTTCATTCCATGAAGTTGTGCTGAATATTAAAGTTCAGATCTAAGATGACGTGCTGACAAAATAAAAGGTGATTAACGGCTGTATCAGCTGTGCGCGTTCCTGCGACGTTCTCGTTCTCAGCATCAAGAGGTGAAAAGGAGCGTCTCCATCTTCATCTTCTCAGTAGAGTTTAAACTGATATCTGTGTCTGAGTTTCACCTTGTTGACGCGTTTTCAGACGCACGCGCTGTCTGAGTTGCCATGTGCGGTCATCTCGTGGACGTGCGCGTGTCTGTGGGTGGTGCATCACAGAAACTTAGAGATCAGCGACATGCTGTCATGTAAATCTCATAACTAACATCAGTGTGTGTCTGACCATTTGCTGAGATCAGACACACCTGGATTTAATCAGTTCATCCAATCATGAAAGACAAGAAACAAAGGTGCAGTACTTTGTTCAGGAAGTAGTGGAGCTGTGCATAAAGCCTATAGATTACGCGGATCATCACAAAGATAACATAAGGCTGAAAATTGGCTTAGTTAAGTTGATTCATTTAGCTCCAAGTTCTCTTCCACATACCTCAAGAAGGGTTGCCAGATCTTATAAAATTTGCCAGCTGAACCTCCAAGTGTATGTTTTATTTTTTCCAATCTAATATAAAAAAGGATATTTCTGATCCATAGCATGTTCTAATCCTTCCATTTTAGAAGGATAAGGCGACGGGCAAGTAGTGTACAGAAAGCCACAAAGTCATGCTGGGAACTGTTCAAAGCATAAGCAATAGATGGTACACCAAAAAGGGCTAAAATAGGGCAGGGGGCTATAATTACCTCCAAGGCCTCCGAGAGTGTTTTAAACACCAAAGTCCAGTAGCTTGTCAACTTGGAGCAGCTCCAAAATGTGTGTAAAGATGAAGATGGGGATATTTTACAATGATTGCATGCAGGGTCTATATCTGGGAATAGCACTGTAGGCAATAACTTCATCCAATTACTTGTTAGAGAATCTTTAGATTATTCTTTTACAAAAAATAATCAGTAGCTGCAGCCCGATAAGCTTAAATTCTTTACGCAATGTTGCAGAGAAGACCTTGTAATCTCTTATAAAACACTTCTCTTCTTGTTGACTAAGGTATTGGGCACGCAGACATATTAAAGTTGTAACTGAAAAAGGATGGGGTGGGAATTTTTCTGTTGTATTATCTGAAATTTCAATTTTATTTTTATTTTTTATTTCAGTGTTCCCTGCAGATGTACATCAGCTGTTGGTGATTACAGAGGGGATTCACTGTAAATGAAGTCTGGACAACCAGGACCCAGAACCACTTCGCATAGAAGAGGAACCAGAGGGAATATGCCCCGACCAGGATGTGATGAAAGTAGGAATGACGACAGAGCGCAACCAACCAGCCAGATTCATAACCAGCAAACTCTACAGAGAAACTGTAAAAAAAGGTCTTTGAGCAGCTTGAACCAAAAGAAATGTCTTAAAGTGACGAAAAATGTACATTTTAAGAAGAAAGTCCAAACAGGGAAGAAAAAATGCCAAAGTGATGTTCGTGGTCAAATCTGTACTAGGGAAGTAGATCGTAGAAGACACATGAGAATCCACACTGGAGAGAAACCATTCAGCTGTGATGAATGTGGACAAAGATTTAGTCGAAAGTCAAGCTTAAACCAACACATGAGAATCCACACAGGAGAGAAACCATTCAGCTGTGATGAATGTGGACAAAGATTTAGTCAAAAGTCACACTTAAACCTACACATGAGAATCCACACAGGAGAGAAACCATTCAGCTGTGATGAATGTGGACAAAGATTTAGTGACAAGTCAAGCTTAAACCAACACATGAGAATCCACACAGGAGAGAAACCATTCAGCTGTGATGAATGTGGACAAAGATTTAGTCTAAAGTCAAGCTTAAACCGACACATGAGAATCCACACAGGAGAGAAACCATTCAGCTGTGATGAATGTGGACAGAGATTTAGTCTAAAGTCAAGCTTAAACCAACACATGAGAATCCACACTGGAGAGAAACCATTCAGCTGTGATGAATGTGGACAAAGATTTAGTCGAAAGTCAAGCTTAAACCTACACATGAGAATCCACACAGGAGAGAAACCATTCAGCTGTGATGAATGTGGACAAAGATTTAGTCTAAAGTCAAGCTTAAACCTACACATGAGAATCCACACAGGAGAGAAACCATTCAGCTGTGATGAATGTGGACAAAGATTTAGTGACAAGTCAAGCTTAATCCAACACATGAGAATCCACACAGGAGAGAAACCATTCAGCTGTGATGAATGTGGACAAAGATTTAGTCAAAAGTCAAGCTTAAACCTACACATGAGAATCCACACAGGAGAGAAGCCTTTCAGATGTGATGAATGTGGACAAGGATTTAGTCAAAAGTCACATTTAAACCAACACATGAGAATCCACACAGGAGAGAAACCATTCAACTGTAATAAATGTGGACAAAGATTTGGTCAAAAGTCACACCTAAACCAACACATAAGAATCCACACAGGAGAGAAGCCATTCAGCTGTGATGAATGTGGACAAAGATTTAGTGACAAGTCAAGCTTAAACCTACACATGAGAATCCACACAGGAAGAAGCCTTTCAGCTGTGATGAATGTGGACAAAGATTTAGTCACAAGTCAACTAAACCAACACATAAATCCACACAGGAAAACCTCATAGATGGACAAAATTAGCACAAGTCGCAAAACCAACACATAAATCCACCAACAAACCCCCCAAAACAAACCCTTCCGCATAAAAGTGAACCCCCTCCCCAGGCCCAAGCAGCAAATCCCAAGACTCCCATAAACCCAACTCACAGCAAAAAAACAGGTTTACACCTGCAATCTAAAGCAATACCTTCCCAGGGAAAACCATTCAACCACACAAATTAAGGGCGTGCCAACAGACCAACCCCCTCCACCGAGGCTCAGACCCTCCCAAAGTCCATACAACGCACAACGCGGAGCACAACAAGCAAGCATGTCTACCAACCATCCCAGACCACTTTACCCTCATCGACCAGACACCCACAGACCACTGTCAATCATCCCGCCCCCTCCCATTTTTCCTAGACACGACGTACACCAAATGCGACGAAACACGCCCAACTCCACTTTCCATCAAAAACCGAAGCACGCCAAATAAACAGTCAGAACCACACAAAGAAACCATTCAGCTGTGATAAATGTGGACAAAATTTGCCAAAAGCACACCTAAACCAACACATGAGAATCCACACAGGAGAGAACCTCAGCTGGATGATGTGGACAAAATTAGCAAGCAACACCACACAATCCACACAGAAAAACTCACATGGGCTTAGCAAAGCAACACCCCCACAAAACCTTCAGCGTGATGAATTGGACAAAGATTTAGACAAGTCACACTTAAACACACATGAGAATCCACACAGGAGAGAAACCATTCAGCTGTGATGAATGTGGACAAAGATTTAGTTACAAGTCAAGCTTAAACCAACACATGAGAATCCACACAGGAGAGAAACCATTCAGCTGTGATGAATGTGGACAAAGATTTAGTCAAAAGTCAAGCTTAAACCAACACATGAGAATCCACACAGGAGAGAAACCATTCAGCTGTGATGAATGTGGACAAAGATTTAGTCAAAAGTCACACTTAAACCGACACATGAGAATCCACACAGGAGAGAAACCATTCAGCTGTGATGAATGTGGACAAAGATTTAGTGACAAGTCACACTTAAACCGACACATGAGAATCCACACAGGAGAGAAACCATTCAGCTGTGATGAATGTGGACAAAGATTAAGTGACAAGTCAAGCTTAAACAAACACATGAGAATCCACACAGGAGAAAACCATTCAGCGTGTGATGGCATACAAACCCACACATGAGAATCCACACAGGAGAGAAACCATTCAGCTGTGATGAATGTGGACAAAGATTTAGTCTAAAGTCAAGCTTAAACCAACACATGAGAATCCACACAGGAGAGAAACCATTCAGCTGTGATAAATGTGGACAAAGATTTGGCCAAAAGTCACACCTAAACCAACACATGAGAATCCACACAGGAGAGAAACCTTTCAGCTGTGATGAATGTGGACAAAGATTTAGTCACAAGTCAAGCTTAAACAAACACATGAGAATCCACGGGAAACTGTTTTTTGCCCCCCTACATCACACCTAATGGTCTATAAATGCATGTTTCTATTACACTTATGTGATAAACTGCTATGGCAACGTCTGAAAACCACCTTATGAGAGCATAAAACTTTTTTGCCATATTTGAGGGTTGTTTTTTTCTAAATTTGTTTTTCCGTTGCTGGTCTCTTGTTTCGATATTTAGGTTTTGCAAAATTCTAGGTGTAATACAAACGCACCTGTTCAAGATGGACTTGAACGAAGGTCTCTCACACTGTCTGTCTCTGTGTCTGATTCTTAGTGTTGGTCCCACTCTGTTCTGCTCAAACCTCAACTAATGTTGCTTTTATACCAACCCCACATTGTGTGATACATCATTTATATATAATTATCTATCAACATATAAATAAGAAATTATTTCTGTAGCCTTATTCATTTAATAATTCATTTATATCATGATTTATTTTAATCAAATGTCAAAATGAAAAACTTGAAACCATTGAGCATCTGATGTGTATTTTTTGTATTAAGAGTGAAATCATGAAAGTTTAAGAACAACCAAAAACCAGAATAAAGTTCATCTGTCCCGATGTTTGTAATGTTGTAATTGTTCGAAACTAATGAAACATTTCTTAGGGGTGAAAATTTATTCTGAGAGGATTATTTTATTCTATATCCTTAATGTTTCTTGATGTTTTCTTTTCAAAATTCAGTTAAAACCTGTTTTCTTTGTTTCTAGCTGTTCCTTGCTGTTGTTTCATATTTTATTAAATTTTAGGAAACCCTCTGAATGTTCATGACCATGATCTGTTGCACCACTAATGTGTACCAATGAAAAAAACTAGTATCATTACTTAGAATTGTATCAAAAATATGTATTAATCTTTGATTTATTTAGTATTTTGATTGGTATAACTCATCTCTCTTTCTTTTTTTTTTATTTGATCTGAATTATTGATTGATTTACTGATATTAGCATCACTAATTTGAGTTGTATTAAATGCTTCAATAAATATAAACCTGCAGTTAAAGTAAAGATGGATTATTTTCCTCTCTTTTGTCACCAGCTGGGTCCAACTAGATATTGGGGCGTGGCCCTTCACCAACAACTAGAAATTCTAGTAGGTTGGTCTTTGTCCCAGAAATGGGAAACAAGTCTCAGCTATGGAAGCCCAGAAGATTCATATTTAAATACAGAAGAACAACATAATGAAATATCATTTTGATTAATAATAAACGTGTAATATGACATGAAATAGTAAAAATAGGTAATGTTATTATTAAATATATTATTTCATATCTACTTATTATTTTACCATATTTAAATATTTCATGTAGTTTCACAATATCATACTTTTAAAGATAATTACTTTTTCAATTTTATTTTAAGATTTTCCAAAATCAAGGAAAAAAAACTTTTTTTCGTAAAGTAAATTTTTTTTTTGATGGCATTTTTCATGATGATGCAAGTAGGTGATTGGCTGCACCTTTACTCAGACAAAAGCAGCAGCACTTGCAGTGTCGGTTCGGCTCGTTTGAGACTGGATGGTTTTACACAAAGACTGTAGAAAATAGGTTTCACACCAGGGGTGGGCAACTCCGGAGCTCCAGGACCGGCATCCTGTGGCACATCCTTATTCCCACAAACAGCATTAAGAACGTTAAAACTAAACATAAAAACAAAAGCTGAAGAGTGCATTTCACTTTCTAATCAACCCCAACAAGCACGTTAGATGTTGACAAATAGCATTTTTAGTCTTCTTCAGTCGTCCCCTGGGAGACTCTGCAGGACTCCGACCACTGTGATAATCTTTTAGTCTTCAGTCATTTCTACAGCTGCTCATTTGTGCAAGAATTTACGTTGATACCAAAGCTGTTATTTCATCTGATCTCCAACTTCACACAAGCTGCAGGGGGGTGCAAAGTCTGACAACTACTGATAGATAATGCAACATTATTATATATTGGAGGGTGTCTAGATCTCCAAAACCATTTCATCTGACTTTCTTCTCTCTTATGGCTTTAACACACGTGTGGCCTTTATGATCAACAGCTTGAATAAAATGCAGGTGGTCATGCCTTCTGATTTATTTAAAAGCTAATTTAGCATATACTGGAATACAATATAAAGATTAATTTGCCTCTCCTTTAAATGGTCATTGTAGCAGGTACGCTACATCAGGGTTCTGGCAGTTACCACAGACACAAAATCTGCTTTACAATGTTTATTGCAACATCAGGCTTCAGCCTGAAGCGTCTTCAGAGCTGCCTGATCTTAAGACGTTTAAGGCTGAAGATTTATTTTGCCTCTACTTGAAAAAAAGCTTGAAATAAAATTAATCTGAAATCAGCTGACAGCTATAACAGAAATAGAACATTTCATGTAGCTAGATTACATGGCAGCATTTCTGAGGTGGAGATTATTTTCTTTAAAAAAAAAAAGTAAAGAAATTAATGGTGATAGTCCTATTATAAGATATACGTTCAGGCCATGGGTTGAATTTCTTACGCAGATGCTCAGCACACGATGTTTTTATTAACCAAGATCTTGCCAGTCGAGAACTTCAAACTCCCAGTCACAGAGGAGCTGTGGTGCAACACCTGTGCAACGCTGTTACCAACCTGCCCAGCAGACTAAAATACACTCATTGTAGAAACAACAACAAAGACACCAGAGCTCAACCAATGAGGCAGAACGGAGGAAGGCCCGAGCTGGTTTGTTTATTCCCTCAGTGAGGGACTTAACCGTGTCTTGTAGGTCGGCGTTTGCGGCCGCTAGTGTTTCCACCTGTTTCTGGCTGAACTCCAATGATTCCCGGAGCGCCTGGAATTCTTTATGGAGAACCTCCACCAGGTTCAAACGGGCGTCAAAGCTGTCTACTTTCCTCTCTATGGAGAGAAGGATGTCCACCGAGTTTTCTAATGAAGACATCGCACTAGAGCAGGGGTCGGCAACCCAAAATGTTCAAAGAGCCATATTGGACCAAAAAACCGAAAAACAAATCTGTCTGGAGCCGCAAAAATGTAAAAGTCTTAAATAAGCCGGTCGGCAACCTGTTTCAGCCAAACAGCCTTTTAGACCCGTTTCCTACAATAAAGAAAACACTGGAGCATCAACTGACTTTTAACATTGATAATTAAATACAACTTTAACGTTAAATGTGTTGCATTTAACATAAAAACAGAGAAAACGAAATCACATTTCTGCATCCAGCAAAAAAACATTTTAAACTAAAAAAAAAAAGAAAAGACGTCGGGTTGAAGGTCATTTTTTTTTAAAAAAAAAAACTATTTTAGTAGTTGTATTTATGTAGGATGGAAAAAGACGCAGCTTTAATAATCTACCAGCAGCAAACCAAACACGCTGTCCTGTCTGTGCCGTCATCCTTTTACTGGCGCGTGCAGTAAGCTACCCGAAAAATGAGATTACTGTTTCACAAAATATGAACATAGCTACGCAAAATAATCTGGTCAGCAGTGAAAACAAATGAATCTGCCCACGCAGCGCTGAACATGCTCAGTGCATCAGACACTTTTCTTCTCTATCGTCGGCCTACCTGCTGGAGAAGTGATCAAAGCGCAGCATGACAGGGTCGGAGTGGACAAATAAGCTTTTGCTCGTTTATTATTCACTTTAAATGCCAGAACTGCAGCAACAGCGCAACAGAGACGCTCCGCTGTGAGGCGTTCGTGGGACAGTGCGCCAGGAGGAAAGTTCAGCGCTCCGCGGCACGTCCACACTTAGTGATATTCTTTGTTTGTAATTAATTCCGTTTTTAATGTTTAATCCCGTGATTGCTGATTCAATAGGGCTGTATCATGCTATGCTGCACAATAGCGGCACGTGAGCATGAAGTGCAGTTATTAACACTGATTGGCTGCGTAAAGGTTTGTGAGACGCAAAATACACTGTAAAAACTAATCTATAGAATTTACCCAATAAATCTGAGGTAACAATTTGCATTGACTTCTTTGGGGTAGATTTAATTCCATATATTGAGTATAACATAATTGAGATGAAAAGCTATGAAATACTTGAATAAATTGGGTAAAATTTACCTCACATTTAAGTATTTATTCAACAGCCACTTACTCAAAGAAATTGGGTAAAATTTACCTCACATTTAAGTATTTATTCAACAGCCACTTACTCAAAGAAATTGGGTAAAATTTACCTCACATTTAAGTATTTATTCAACAGCCACTTACTCAAAGAAATTGGGTAAAATGATCTCTTGTTTGCTGGTAGGCAATACCTGATAATTACTATTTACAGTTAATTAATATCAGTTGATAAACATTACTTATTCAGATAAGGTAAGCTGTACTCCCAAAAAAAGAGATTCAGGTGGTTGATCATCTCAATGTTTTTAATCCATGAAATCATTCTTTCAAAAAGAGAATATAGTGCAGCAAAACAGCTTCACACAACATTTCAAGTAATGAACCTGTTTTATAATTCTCTAAACAAACAACTTCAAATGTTGTTTCAATAATGTTGGAAAATAAAACATATGCCTGTTTTAGGACATCTTTGCTCAATAAGAAAGGAGTAGTGAGGAGATCAGCGAAGAGAAGTGAGGAGAAAAGTGAGCAGAGAGGAGAAAAATGAAAGGAAAAAGGAGGAGATCAAGCAGAGCTCCAAGGGATGACCAATCATATGGCAATTTTCTTGTATCTAAACTCGTTTCTCTTTAGCTTTACACAACAGTGAATGACCAAATCAGCAGTCCAGGTGCATTTATACAATAACCGAACCGCCTTCGTTATATGCAACATTGATGCACCCAATGACCAAAAAAACACAGAATAAAGTGCTGTACTGCACTTTATTCTGTGTTTTTTGGTCATTGCTTCACAAAACATTTAAATGAATAAACCTATTTTATAACTCACTAATGCCTGCTCCACATGAGAGCTTTCTGCTGAGCTAAAAGTCATTGAAAGCTGTTTGAGGGCAGAAGTTCTAGCGACCAATCAAAACACATTTGCAGATCACATGGTTTCAAGGTGGCAACTCACAACAATGTAGTCTGTTACATTTTAGAGGATAAATTAATAGAAATATTGCCAGACTAGACCTGCTGATGTGATGTTTTGTCAGACTTAAAAAAACATCCATCCAGATATCGGCTCTAAGTTTCACTCAGTTTTCTTGTTAAATGGTGGTTGGTGAACGCAAAGGTGCATTACCACCATCAACTGGTATGATTTCACCATAGTACACTATGTTGCATACAATTTACTTAATAAAAAGACAAAATAAATAAAAAATTTAATACGATAACACAGTTTAGTTTCTAACAAAAAGAGCCTCAAAACTGTTCTGCTTCAGTCTTTGGATCTTTTTGCAAAATAAGTCTTCTGACGAGATGACAGAGGGCAGCCATCTTGAAATCGTGATCTGTGGACACACTTTGATTGGTCGGTAGAATGTCTGCCCTCAGCAGAGCTCAAGTTGAGCACACACGGCAAGCTATCTGCTGAGCAAACGGCCTCAAATGACTTTTAGCTCAGCAGAAAGCTCTCGTGTGCAGCAGGCAATGGTTAACAGCTTCAGAAGGTGTTTCTGGATAATTGGCTAATGCAAACAACCCTTTTGAGGCTACTTATTCTATTTCAAAAGCTAAAAACACACACAAACTCTACAAGGTTATTTCTGTGCATGTACAACATCAAACATCTGGACAAAAATGGAACAAAACACCAAGATTCTTCACTTTCCGTGCTTGCTCTCTTTCTCAGAGATAGGATGAGAATAAATTAAACAAACACATGGGGAGGAAAAGAGGGTAGAGAGAGAGATCAAAATTCTTCAGGCTACACTCAGTGGTACTGAACAGACTGGCCACTTTCTATTGGTTTTCCTTTTCTGTCAATCTGGGGGAGCAGTGGAGTGGGCTGACAGAGGCTTCAACATATATGTATCCATCTTTACATATATTTCTGTCTGTGTGTGTCAGTCTGTGTGTGGAGCAGAGAAGAAAAATGTAAAACTACACTATTACAACTGCATGTAGCTACATCAATCCAAAAGATCCTCTCGGAGGAGAAGAGGGCAAATGTGTGTCTATTGCATCAGCCTATTTTTGAGGCTGTGGACCTTCTTCAGTAGTTTTGCCCCATCAAGTTCCAGAAAAAGTTTTTGAAAAGCTTCAAATGTGTTCTTCAGCTGCTTCGGATATTCGAGGTTAAGGGCATATATCAGTCCCATCAGGAGGATACATGCCTTTGTTCGGCTGCCACATTCTTCAATCACTTGTTTTCCCTCAATCACAATCGAAACATCTGATGGATCCTCCCCAGCCATGACATTGTGCATCACAATCACCTTCATTGTTTCATCTGTGCAGTCCTCGCATTCCTACATGTTAAAAAGAAAGAAGAAAGCATACACGTTTTTATTTTAATTTAAGATGCTGTTTCAATATATTTCAGTTCATCTAAAAAAGAGAGCAGAGGAGAGTGAACAGAAGATGAAAGGAGTAGGGGAGAAGAAGGGATACTGAAGAGGAGAGGAAAAGAGGAAGAGAGGAGAGGAGAAAAGGGGAAGAGAAGAGACGAGAGTAGAGAGGTGAGGAGAAGCGAGGAAAAGAGGAGAGATGAAAAGAGGAGAGGCGGAGAGGGGAAAAAGAGGAGAGATGAAAAGAGGAGAGGTGAGGCGAGGAGAGGAAAAGAGGAGAGATGAAAAGAGGAGAGGCGGAGAGAGGAAAAGAGGAGGCAAGGAGAGGAAAAGAGGAGAGACAAAAATGAGAGGAGAGGAAAGGAGAGGTGAGGAGAAGAAAGAGGAAAAGAGGAATAAAGGAGAGATGAAAAGAGGAGGCAAGGCAAGGAGAGGAAAAGAGGAGAGAGAAGGGAGGTGAGGAGAGGCGGAGAGGGAGAAAAGAAGAGTAGAGAGGAAAAGTGGAGAGAAGAGAATAGTAGAGGAGAGGGGAAAAGAAGAGGAATAGAAGAGAGCAGAGGATGACTTGAGTTGATCAATCACCTGTTATCAATATGACATACCTGGCAGTCATGGAAGAGATCTTCTTGTCTTTCACCTAAGAAGATAATGAGGCAGCAGACAACGGTATCCCTTTTCTTCTCAATGCTCTGTGTCTGTAGGGAGATACCATTTAGTGAAAAGACTGTTAACGGAGTGGGGAGTGATTTACATACACAATGACCAAATTCCTTAAAAACTTAAACATTTTTATTAACATTTCACAGATTGATGTTAAAAAGTAGTTTGTTGAGTTTGTAAGAAACTTAACTTTGTGCACAACATAATAGCAAAAATTACTTCATTTTTAATCCACTTATATCAATAATTAAACATTTGTGAAAAAAAGTAAATTAACATACATCGTTTAAAGTATGTAACAGAGGGCGAATCTTAGAACCAGCTGCTCCTCCTTTGGCACGCATAAGCCGCAAAAGACTTGGTGTGTACTCGTCAAGCTTGAGCATGAATGTGTCCTCCAAAGAAACTGTTGTGATACGTCGGAACTCTTCCTTGATCTAGGAAGTAAAAGGGCAAAAAATGACATTTTAAATGACAGACTAAATCTCATTATAAATCACATGAACGTTGCTTGGTGGGAAGGAAAAATTATCAGACATTCTCACCTGTATATAAGGCATTATCTGCCGCAAAACTCCTTTTATTTAATCAAAACTTACTAATAAATGCACAAACAAACGAGTACCATTGAGCTGTGACGTCAGGTTTTGCTCTTCGTTTGCTTTGGGGGTTATTAAACACACTACTGGCCGCGCGCTCCGTTACCGTGGTAACGCTGAGAGCTGGTAGTAGCTTACTAGCCTGGTACACCTGCCTGACTAACGCCATGTATAAGATACACGGCAAGACCTGCAGAAGTCATCACGTAAAGACATGTTAGACTACTTACTCAATGGGGAGGAGCTCGTTCGGTCCTGCCTTGGCTGGGTCTTCTAGTTTATTTTGGGGACACACAAAAAAAGTCTCTACCACAGTCCGGTTCCGATCAGAGCAGATAAATCCTCCATCGTAGTGAGACATCCTGGAAACATCCAGACGAGTATCTCCTGGTCTCAAATCCCAATCTGAGCAACAAAGGCATTCCTCCTCTGTTAGCATAACTGAGCATCGTCCACACGAACACCACCAGGTATCACCTGTTCACCCACGTTGTCCACACGAACACCACCCGGTATCATCTGTTCACTCACGTTGTCCACACGAACACCACCCGGTATCATCTGTTCGCCGGCGTGCAGCGGTGTCTTGCTCTCTGGCCGGCTATCGACAGCAATCTGGTTAGCCGACAGTCACAGAGCAGGAGTGATGACTTCTGATGGGTTTGTTGTCCGTCCGGCGTCCGGTAAGCTACTTCCTGCTCTCAGCGTTGCCACGGTAACGCGCGTCAAGGGGGCACGCGCAGCACCAGTTGACGAGTAGGAGGATCTCTTCTGTTTACCAGCGTTTGAGCTTAACAAATGATGGCTTTTTATGGTTGTGGTAACACTTAGTCAACATACTCAAGAGTTTATTAAGCCGACTCGGAACAGCTGATCTGAAACCTAAACCACTGAATTTCTTATCTCCGAGTTTGTTGGCTGCGAGTTAGTTTTCATGACCCGGAGTTTGTTGAACCTTCTTTGCGAAAGGGACCCCTGCTCCGCGTATTTAACAACTCAAAGCTTATGACTGTTGGTCGAAACGTTGTCATAATAAAGTCTTTGCACTTGAAGCTAAGTGTGTACCCCCCCCTCCCTCCCTCCCTCCCATTCTCTCCACATTGTGTTTCGTCGCCAGAACCTCTGATTTCACGCTGTGCGTTCTTCCGTCTTTACACCTCAAAGCTTAATCATTGCATCATACTTTTTTACTTTTCTTCACCCTTACGTTACCGTTTGTGTTCCTTTGCTGTCCATTCTCCTCCATGTTCACCTGTCCACCGGTGTGCCTGTGCTAAAATTGCAATGTACTCGCATAGAAGTCAATTTGGCGCGCTACGGGTCGTTCCATCTGACTTATTTCGTTATATATCAAAATAAGAGTCAACCAATCATTTAAGATTACGGTGCACTCCATTTTCTAAGGTTAGCTAGCTCTCTTATTTTGACGGGAAACAAAAGTGTCGCACAGTTACTGAGGCTAACTTTTTAATTCTGCCAAAATTGAGTGAATAGCATTGATTTTGGGTTTACCTCAATATAATGCAAATAATCGCCCCAACAGTTATTCGGAAAATGGGTTATGACCCCAGGCGTTTAGGTCGCATTGCGTCCGCGGTGATTGATTGCGGAAATGACGGCAGTACAAGATAATGAAAACATTTATTAAGCACTGACGTTAACAACACCAAATTTGATATCAAATCAATTTTGAAATGATTTACTTGATACCACAATTCCTTAAAAAACAAACAAACAAAATACCTAGGTGCAGCAACGATGGGTGTTTTCACACATACTACTGGTGGGATACAGTGGTACCTCCGCCCATTGGTGAGAAAAAGCTGACGTTGACTAGTTTCTACTTAAGACCAGCGGTTAGACACAGTCTCGCATGCTGACTAGTCTTGTAAAAAAAGAACACATTTAGTTTAAACTTACCTGCATTCCCGCTTCTATACACAGAAGAACCCCTGGACGGCCTTCATGTCTGCAGTTCGATGGTAGTTTCCTGTCCCGCTCCCGCTCACTCAAAAACGCGGCCTGACGCATGCGCAATTTGAAGCACAGGACTCATGGTTTTAGGGTATATTTTACTTAATTTTTCTATGTAATGATTGTTACTGTTAAATAATGGGTAGCACATGTATAATTTACCCAATATTTTATCATTCTTTGGCTGACTGCAATAATCAGATACATTTTATATGATTTTTATAGACTATATTTACCACTCTCAAAAATCACTTCTTTCAGTGTAGCGTGCTGGACAGTTACTCGCCGTTTCACTGCAGTTACCTGCTTGTTGCACCTGACACTCAATGGGCTGCTTTGCAAAATGGTAAAATATAAATTATGTCTTTATTTCAATAGTTGAGTTGGATTTTATTTCACGTGCTGCATTTGCAGTGCTCGGAGAACTCGGGAAAAGTGCGCAACTGTACATGAATCCCTCAGAGGGATCATCATAATCCTCAAATTTAGAAAAAGATAAGAAACTTTATTGTCTCTCAAGGGGACATTTGTCTTGGTCTTTTAGAGTCACATTATTAAAGTGAACCAACCTAAATACAATACACTTTAGTAGAATAGTCATTAATTCATTTTCCAATGCAGGGAGCCGCAACAGAGGGACTAAAGAGCCGCATGCGGCTCCGGAGCCGCGGGTTGCCGACCCCTGCACTAGAGGAATCTCCTACCCGAGCTCTCTTGACTTTTTTTTTCCTCTCCGGAGTAGACGCTGACTTCGGTTTTTTTAAACCTTTTTTCATGGCCTGCTGTTCATGGTACAGAAGATCAATGTAATCCGCCGGGCTGATCGAATCTTCCCCGCTTCCCTCCAGGTTGTACCCTTCACTATACTGATTTTTTTGATTATTTGTTTTAATGATTATTTAATATATTGGCAAATATTAATAAGTTGAAGTTGAAGCGCTAAATTTCTTAACTCGCCTGGTTTGAATCGCCTACCGTCCCACAGATACTGCGTCACTACAGCGTCATCCCGTCTACTAAAATTGTGATGATAAATCAGCTTCCAGTAAAGAAGAACTTGCTGGTGATAATTTGAAAGTTTTACAGGTAATTTGTATACAGTACATCATAATCACAGCGTAATAAAAATTCGATGCCACCAAGTTTTTGAAAAATTGCATTAGGAAAACTAAACCAAAAGGAGTCTTTATGTAAAATAAAAGAACTGAGCCACTTAAGTTTTAGGGCACCATTCATAGCGGAGAAGTCAATGGCATTTAAGCCGCCATCTTCAATACTCTTTACCACATCAGCTCTTCTAATATACTGGCATTTGTTTTTCCATAAGAATTTAAAATTTAAATTATTAAGTTTAATCATTTTCTCTGAGATTTCAAGAGAAAAGGCAGGATAAATAGTTCTAGATAAACTTTCCATTTTACAAAGCAAAACCCTTCCAAAAATAGTGATGTCTCTCTGCAGCCAAGACTTTAGTATAGTTTTACATTTTTCCACACTCTTGCAAACATTTTCTCTCTCTCTTAATTCTTCATTCTTGGTAACAACTATACCTAGATATTTGACCTGGTTTTTTACTGAAATGTTACAGATAGAAAGCGCTGATTGGTCTTGAAGAGCAAGTATTTCACATTTATTTACATTTAGTTTCAGACCAGAAGCTTTGCCAAATATATCTATGAAGTTTAGAACTTTGGGGATTTGATTTTCATTCCTTAAAAATAAACTTGTATCGTCAGCAAACTGACTTATTACTAGCTTTTTCTGTAAAATATTAATACCTTCAATATCACTATTTTTAATCATAATTGCTAATAGCTCAGCTACTAGAATGAACAATAAAGGGGAGCTGTTGCAGCCTTGTCTAATGCCCCTATTAACAGGAAATCTAGAACAGGTACCATGCTCCAAAGTCACACAGCTATTTATATTTTTATACAACATATTAATCAAATTAATAAATTTCTGACCAAAACCAAAGTAATTCAAAGTACTCAATATGAAGGGGTGCTCTACTGAATCGAATGCCTTGTAGAAGTCAAGGAAAAGAATGAATCCCTCCTCAGATAATATATGAGAGTAATCAATCAGGTCCAAAACCAGACGAATGTTGTTGTGAATAGATCTCCCCTCCAGGAAACCAGATTGGGTTTCGTCAATGAGTTGAGACAAACCAGATTTAAGTCTAGCTGCTATACATCCTGAAAGCAATTTGTAGTCTGTGTTGAGTAGCGTAATCGGTCTTAAATGATCTAAAAGTCTTTTATCTTTATTATGTGTGGGAATTAGTGTTATCACACCTTCTTTCATACTAGGCATTAATTCCTGTTTATCAATGCATTCTTGTATAGCTTTAAACTATAGATTTCTGATATCTCTCCAAAAGAAGCTATAGAAGTTAGCAGTGAGTCCGTCAGAGCCAGGGGCTTTATTCAGAGGGAGTTTCAAGAGGATCGCGTCCAATTCTTCAATTTTTAAATCTGATTCACACCTTGCTTTGAAGGACTGGTTAATGCTGGGTTTGAAGTTTGTGATTAGGTTGAAAAAATTAGTTGAATCAACTGAAGAGTATGCAGAGGAGTATAAGTTACTATAGAACAAGTAAATTTCTTTCTCAATGATTTTATGATCTATGCATTCTCCACCATCAACCAGCAAACTTGTAATAGCTTTGTTTTCTTGCCTTTTTTTCTCCAGTCTGCTGAAATATGAAGAATTTTTTCCCCCCTCTTCCATCCATTTTGCTCTTGACCTGACGAACGCACCCTGGGCTCTCTTCAAATATATATCATCAATCTTAGATTGTAGAAGCAATAGTTTTTCCTTGTCTTCATTAGATAAAACAGGTTTAACGCAGAGTTGATTGATTTCCTTAAACAAGTTGCATTCTTCTTCTCTATTTTTCTTGTTCAAGTTTTTGCTAGTTTGGATAGAAAATTCTCTTATTTTGAATTCAGCGAATTCCCATTTATTACAAAACTATTTATGCTATTCTCCTTTACAATGTTTGATATTATTTCTTTTATTTTGGTACAATAATCATTATGTTTTAGCAGGTTAGAGTTAAATTTCCAGTAGCCTTTGTTTTTCTTTACTTTGGTATTCGAAGTTAAAGTTAGTTGAATAATACAATGGTCAGCTAACGGAGCCTTAGAAATGGAAACCTCTGAAGAAAATTCCACTAGCGAATCAGCAACAAGCCAGTAGTCAATTCTAGATCTAGCTGTATTATTAGGTTTTTGCCAAGAATATTGTTTTTTCCTCGGGTTCTGGGCACTCGAAATATCGACCAAACTGTTATCTCTGATAAAATCTTCAATAATAGGATTAAAATGTCGATTATTAAATTTAGAAGTGCATCTATCCACCCATTCATCAGGCACCATATTCCAATCACCTCCCATTATATAAATATAAAGAAAAAATTTGTTTTAATAATTAGATTTATTAAATTAAATTAATTAATTAATTTAATTAATTAATTAATTAAATTAATTAATTAATTAATTTAATTAATTAATTTAATTAATTAATTAATTAATTTAATTTAATTATTTAATAAATTAAATTAATTTTAAAAATTATTATTTTATTTAGATTCAAATTCTGGAATGCGCTGCTAGGTAGCTGCAATTTGTGAAAGCTCTCCCTTAACTTTTGTGTTTTTTTCTAATATAGTTGTCTTTTTTTATCGACATTATTCGTCAGATTAGGTTTTTCTTGGAGGATTTTTTATGCTGGTTTCAACGGTGTGCAATTCGGGAGATTTTTCCTCGTATATTGGCTTTTTTCACTGCTTGTTATGATGTGTATCCATAGCAACGGAAAAATTGTTTACCACCGTGATCAACTGTTAAAACTCTCCCAAATCAAGATTTTCAGCGAAATAACACGTCAAATCCCAGTGGAGTTAAGGAGAAAGACAAGAGGATGCAGGGCAGGGGTAAGGCAGAGAGAAAAACGGTGGAGATTTAAACCGTTTCTTCCAACTGTTGTGATGGGTAACGTGAGATCGCTAGCTAACAAGATGGACGAGCTCGAAGTGCTAACAAGGTCTCAGAAAGAGTACAGAGAATGCAGTATCATGTGTTTCACCGAGACTTGGCTGCATGAACACATCCCGGACTGTAATGCGTCTGTACACGGCTTCAAGACGGTCCGTGCGGACCGAAATATACAGCTCAGCGGGAAGCGGAAGGGAGGCGGAATTGCAGTGCTGGTCAGTCAGCGCTGGTGTCATCCAGGACACATCACTGTCAAGGAGAAGATCTGCACAAGAGACATTGAACTGTTAGCTGTGAGTTTCCGTCCATATTATTTACCCAGAGAGTTTGCCTGTGTTATTCTGGTAGCGGTTTATATAATACCAGGTACCGCACCAGAGACAGCCTGTGATGTCATCAGCTCCGTCGTGGCTAAACTACAAACACAGCATCCAAACTCATTCATAGCGATCTCTGGAGACTTCAACAACGTCTCCCTCTCTGCTACGTTGCCAACTTTCCAGCAGTTTGTCAGCTGCTCCACCAGAGAAAATAAGATGTTGGACTTATTTTATGCAAATACAAAGAATGCATACAGCTCCTCTGCCCTGCCTCCTCTAGGAAGATCTGATCATAATCTGGTTCTTCTCACCTCCACCTACAAGCCCATCGTTCAGCAGCAACCAGTCATTAGGAGGACGATTAAAACCTGGTCTACTGAGGCTGAAGATGCTCTGAGAGGGTGCTTTGAGGCCACAGACTGGAATGTCCTCTGTGAACCTCATGGAGATGACATCAACACCATGACTGAGTGTGTGACAGATTACATAAACTTCTGTGTGGACAACATTGTTCCAACAAGAACAGTGAGGTGCTTCCCCAATAACAAACCCTGGATCACCAGTGACCTGAAAAAGCTGCTGAACATCAAAAAGAAAGCTTTCAGGGATGGAGACAGGGAGTTACTGAAGACCACACAAAAACAACTGAAAACACAGACTAAGAAGTGCAAGGAGGACTACAGGAAGAAGTTGGAGAGCCAGCTCCAGCAGAACAACGTGAGGGATGTATGGTCGGGAATGAAGAAAATCACTGGCTTCAAGCTAAAGGGGGACCAGACTGACGGAGGTCTGGACAGAGCTAACGAACTGAACATGTTCTTCAATAGGTTCAGTTCCCCCCTGCCGACAACCCAACATTCCACACACCCTCCATGAGCTCACAGCTTTCCTGTCCCACCTCCACTCTGTCACCCTGCACCTCAGTCATGGACCTGAACACAGCCTCATCTCCCTCCACATCAGGACAACCTGAGACCTCTTTTGCCTCCACCTCCAGCCTGACTGTCTCATGTGACCAGGTCAAGAAACAACTAGAAAAACTGAACCGGAACAAGGCTGCAGGTCCAGATGGTGTCAGTCCCAGAGTTCTCAAGACCTGCTCAGAACAACTATGTCCGGTTCTCCAGCACCTTTTTAACACCAGCCTGAGACAGAACAGAGTTCCTGTGCTGTGGAAAACATCCTGTCTTGTTCCAGTCCCTAAAAAACCACAACCAGCTAACCAAATGACTACAACCAGTGCTTTGACATCTCACATCATGAAAGTCCTGGAGAGACTCTTACTGGCTCACCTCAACAAGCAAGTGAACACCTTTCAGGACCCATTACAGTTCGCATATCGTAATGGGCTTGGGGTTGAAGACGCCATCATCTTCTTGCTTCAGAGAGCCCACTCTCATCTGGACCAGTCAGGCAGCACTTTGAGGGTCATGTTCTTTGATTTTTCAAGTGCATTTAATACTATTCAGCCTGCTTTGCTATGTGAGAAGCTCCATAACTTCCAGGTGGATCCCTCCACAACCACCTGGATTTACGACTACCTCACAAACAGACCACAGTTTGTGAGACTGAAAGGTTGTGTGTCTGAGATGGTGGTCAGCAGCACTGGAGCACCACAAGGGACTGTACTCTCACCATTCCTCTTTACACTGTACACCTCAGACTTCCAGTACAACTCTGAGTCCTGTCATCTGCAGAAATATTCTGATGACTCTGCTGTTGTGGGGTGTATTAGTGATGGACAAGAAGCCGAATACAGGGAACTTGTCAATCAGTTTGTGAAATGGTGCAGTAACAATCAGCTCATCTTAAATACCAGCAAGACTAAAGAGATGATTGTTGACTTCAGGAGGAGCAAGAAAAGCAGCATAGTCCTGTCTACATCCTGGAAGAGGAGGTGGAGGTGGTAGAGAACTACAAATACCTTGGAGTTCAGCTGGACAACAGACTTGATTGGAAATGCAACTGTGACTACATCTACAAGAAAGGTATGAGCAGACTCTTCTTCTTAAGGAAGCTAAAATCATTTAATGTCTGCAAAAAGATGTTGCAGATCTTCTATAAGTCTGTGGTAGAAAGTGCAATTAGCTTTGCAGCCATCTGCTGGGGCAGCAGCATCAGAACCAGAACTTGAAGAAACTAAACAAGCTGATCAAGAAAGCTGGTTCTGTGCTGGGGAAACTCTGGAGCCGCTGGAGCTGATCGTTCAAAGAATGCTTCACAAGCTATGAAGATAATGGAGACACTTCCCATCCTCTCCACAACACGGTGAAGAATCAACAGAGTGTGTTCAGTGGGAGGCTGCGTCAAGTTCGCTGTAGGACGGAGAGATACAGGAATTCATTCCTGCCAGCAACCATCACCCTAAAGAACAAAACAACTGACTTTTTGTTTATTTATAAAAAAAAAAAAAAAAAAAAAAAATGAGCTTTTACAATACTGAATTTCCCTTCGGGATGAATAAAGTATTTTTCATTTCATTTCATTAATATAAAATCAGTGGGATAACGTGCTAGTAGCTCATTTATTTCTGAATTAATAACATTTAGCATTTGCCTATTATGCGTGACAGATTTGTGGCCGTATACATTAACTAAAATTAAAAAATGGCTTTCAATCTTTAGGGCAGCAATCAACCAGTGGCCTTCTCTGTCAGATCTGTGTGTGATTACATCTCCTGGAAATCTACGAAAACAAATGGCGACACCAGCAGATCTGTTACTTCCATGGCTGAATAAGATTTGATCACCCCACATATTGGACCAAAATTTTTCATCTGTCTCAGAAGAATGAGTTTCTTGAAATAAAAAACAATTTGCTTTCTGCCCTTTGCAAAACAAAAATAAAGATTTCCTTTTAACCAAGTCTTTAAGACCCCTCACATTTAAAGAAGCAAAAGAAGTAGTGCAGTTGAACATTCAGAATGAAGGAACGAGTTGAACAAGAACACTTAGGTGCTTAAAAGTAGCTTGACTTTTTCTCTTTTTAAAGTAATAAGGAACAGTGATCCCTGAAACCTTATTTCACTCATAAGGTGCATATCTGAGGTAAAGCCTGTCTTTTGTTAGCCAATTTTTTGACCCTCTATGAAACCGTGTGGCCCACGGTAGTAGGCACGCTTTCCTTCCCGGCGAGCTTGCTCTATCTGCGGCCACAACTTCTTCCTTGCCTCTCTGTCTTCCAGTGGCAACATCTCTGCGAAGCGAACTCCTTTTTCTTTTACGCCGGGGAGTCTTTGCTTTTCCGCCAAATTTCCTCTTTGATCATTCTCCGTTCAAACAACACAACCAGCGGTCTGCTGCGGTTGAATTCCTTTTTCCAACTCTGTGGACGACGTCCACGGCATCTTCCAGCTGGCGTAATTCAAGGTTAGGCGCGATCTTTTTGAAGAGCTGGATAGTGTCTGCTCTGATGTTTTCGTCCGCTTTTTCCTCCAAACCTTTAATCTTCAGGCACCACCGCATCTTATATCTTTCCTGCTCTTTGATTCTTTCTTTTAGTCGTTCATTTTCCCGTCTGATGAGTTGGTTTTGTTTTTCCACTTCAAGTACTTTCTTCTTGCAATCCTTCAACTCTTCGGCGTTAAACTGCACCGCTTTTGTCAACGCAGCCAACATGGCGCTAGTTTGTTTAGCCTGTTCTTTTAGTTCATCAAAGTTTTTTTCCATACCTTGAATGGCTTCTAGGATGGTCAAGTTGGATATTTCCGTCTCTCCTTTGCTTTTTTTGCCGACAGGAAGCTTATTCGGTGTCTGCGGGGCAGATCCAGCATCTTTACGTTTGGGGGGTATAGCCATGCTAGCTTCCATAGCATAATCATGGTCGCAAGTTAGCATCGCAGGTGGATCTTCATCAGCCGACATCATGTCCAACTTTTTTGAAGATTCAGTTGTCGCAGGGTTTCCACCGGACAAGACCAGTTTGGCAGGTTTCAGCACAGTATTTTGGCTCATTCCGAGTTTCCGAGTGAATTATTTCAAAGAGAAATTTGGGATAGTCTGATGCAGCCTCCGCGTTGCGTTGCCGTTTGACACGCCATCTTGCCGGAAGTCCGAATGAGAACACACATGTGAATAGGAAGTTGCTGTATGTGTGTGGCGAACTGTGATGATGAAAGACATTTTTTTGCTCTTTGCAGGTAAGCAGTGAGAGTTGAAACTGTGTAAGGAATGTTATATATGTGTTAGTTTATGAACCCGGTTGGATTTTCTGTGGCATCGGTTACAAGAGTCAGCCAGCGTTATGTACTGAAAATGGCTAGCTAATGGTTAGCACTGGTTGCTAGCTACCGCGAGCGCGGGACTAGGAAGTAAACCATGAGCCCGTACCGCTCGGGAGTAGTTCATAAATGTGAATAAATAACTTAAAATAGAGACATGATTGGTATTAATGTTGCTTTGATTAGTTTGATAACGTTTGGTACATATGATTAGCTTACTGTGTGTTCTGCTTTCAGCTTTGTTAAGTTAATAACAATGTTTATTTATTATTTTAATGTACATTATTGTAGGAATTGCAGCTCCTTAATGTTTTAAATCTTTATATCGCTGTTTAGATGTTTTTTCTGCTGTAATAACGCGAGACTCATTAGAAAATACCGCGAGATCTCGTAGTACTCTCACGAGAGTTTAGCTTGATACTTTGTATTCTGCGAGCCATAAACGTTACACTGTATCGGCGAAACCAGCTACACTTCGCTCGCCTGGAGTTTGTTGTTGTTTTTTCCTCACGACATCAATGTCTGTAAGTGTATTGTTTGATTGTGCTTTAGAAAATTCACACGTTTGTTGTAGACATAAACGGTTAAGTTTTAATGCAAAATAGTTTATAGAAATGCTAAATGTAGCTCTCTGTTCGTCAGCTAACGGCAACTTCGTTACTGGCCACCTAACGGTCATTTCTTGTTGTCAGTTATGTAAACGGTACTGGCTGATCAAACGCTAAATGTTCGTTTATTTGTTTCCTCAGTTTTACTAGATTTTTCACATGCAACCAACAAAGAAGAGAAATAAAGGAGCAAGACGCTCGCACTCCTGGCTTGTGGAAAAACAAGTTTGGCTGGCTGTTTAATCTGCGATCACGCACTGGCTCAACACGCAGACAGAACAGTACAAGAAGACTGAAATATCACCTTTGGGCCTGAGCACCGAAGGTGAAGTGTTACTTCTTGTTCTTGGGCCAAATGAATGGTATTTTTGGAGGCCTGAACATGCTGGAAACTCACCAGATTTTGGTGATAAAGTTTTTCTGCTTCCAACTCATTATTATTGTCATCTTCATTATTACTTGCAAAATGCACGACATTTTTAACTGCATCCCACGTCAATGTCAAATGCTTTTAGAAGGAAGGGCACCGCAGGGAATTGAACCCCGTCCCAGTACTGAGAGTACCATACCAGTGCCTTTGGCTCATTTTTGCAAGACATGACTAGGAAAAGCCAAACCTACATGGAGAGCAGCATTTTGGTGTCAACATTTTATATTAATTCATGTTCAACTAAGTTTTCTGTGATGTTTTTTGGAAAAACAAATTCAATATTGATGGCATTAATTGATAAAAAGGTGACAGCAACTTCTCATGAATGTGGTCTTAATGCAGGAAACGAAACCTTGACCATTCTTTTTAAAACATTACATGCACATAATCCAACAGTTTCCAAATAAAACACATTTACAATAAAGCAGTCTTGGAAAACATTTAAATATCTTCCAGTCATCCTGAAAAGCAAACTATGAACTATTTTTATGGAACTGAGGGAAGGTGGTTTCAAATGACACACAGAAGAGGAATATCTCCGTTTTGATATGTATCCTACACTCATCATGAGCTTGGATGCTTTCCTAGACTGCCCGTCTGGTCTGAATATTAGAATCTACTTAAAAGTACAAATTACTGCCTCATGGTCACTAAAAGAAGTTGCTGCAACTGTTGCCTCTACTTGATAAAATGTGGTCTTCACAGTCTCTCATAAACTGAGAGATGACTTCAAAACGTCCTGGTTCAAATCCCCGAGCCTTTTGTCCTCCCAGACTCAGAGGCAGTGGGGCAATGGTTGGGTGATGCAGGGCGTGTCCACACAGTGGACCTGCACATCACACCTCTGGGGACCACTGCAACTCCCAGATCCCCTGTCGATTTGCCTGGGGTTGCAAAACACCCAGTGACCGTGTGTGGCCGCGTGGAGGCCCGACAGGAGTCTTGGTGATGGAGAGGCGAGATACTGGCAGGAGAAGATTCTCCGTTCACCACGAGGGCGAGCCAGCGGCAGCAAGCTGGAAGCAAGAGGGTTCCAAGCAGATGCTGAGTCAGCATCACCTTGCCTCTAGTTCCTGCAAAGCTGCACGAGACGCTTCACACCACCCTGTGTGCAACGCACACACACACACACCCACCCCCCACCCCCCTCTGTCATTCACACACACACACACACCCCTCCCTCTACCACCCCCACCCACCCCCTCCTGGATGCAGCAGACAGGCGTCCCCTGTCTGCTGCATCCAGACAGAGAGAAGACAGGACGGGCATCGGGCGTCCCACCCCCCTCCACACACACACTCACACACACACACACACCCCAACCCTTCTTCCCACCCCCGCACACACACACACATTCACACACACCCGCCCCTCCTGGATGCAGCAGAGCAGGCGCCCCCCAGAGCCAGCAGATCTCCAGCAACACAGCCAGCCATCACACCAGGTCTATGGAGCAACCACCTCCCCCCGGCCCCGCCCCCGGTAGCCCCCAAGAAACAGGAGTGGAGAAGACCCTGTTGCCCCCTCTCCTCCCCCGTGGAACAGAGCGGAGGGGGAGAGGGGTCTAGGGATTAAGGCCAGAGGGAATTCCCAATAAAAATAATAAAATAATAAATAATAAACTGTATTAAAAATGCACTTTACATTAAAAGAAATCTCAAAGTGCTTCAGGATAAAAACAGAATAAAAAACAGGCAGACATTAAAAAAAATTCCCTCTGGAAGAAGAGCCACTGAGGCATTAAGCACCCCTGTTCCCCGGGACCCCCCCACAGGGCAGGACGAGGAGGAGCAGCCGCCTCCATGACCAGGCACATGGAGACCGCAGCCGAAGGACTGCTGCTGACCCCCGAAGACACCCCCCCACCACATGCCAGGAGGAAGACGGGCATCCCCCCCCTCCACACACACACCCCCACACATACACCCCCCCATTGACCTGCAGGCTTGCCTTCTGTTTCTAAAACCGTCTCCGGTTTAGAGAGGTCCTGAGAGTAGCGGTGTAGATTTTTTTCCCAAGACCTCTGACCCTGAGTGTAACTTTAGAGTGGGCGTGCGCTGCAGGTCCACAGACCTCCTGTGGTTGGACGTCTCTTTCTTGAGCCCAAACTTGTGGCTGTGAGCTTTGACTTTGCTGGTGGACTGTAGAGACCGGGTCCACGGGTGGCAGTAAAACCTTTCTCTTCAGAGAGGTCCTGATAGTGGCGGTGTAGACTTTTTTACCAAGGCCTCTCACGCTGACGGTGGTTCTTGTGTCAGACTGGTCTGCGTTCACCACGGGTCCACAGGCCTCCTGTGGTTGGACGTCCTCTTGTGCCGGGACTTCTGGCTGAGTGGACTCTGCTTTACGTACTTCACCATTGTCATGAATGAAGACATAAGAGGCAATGTCCACGTCTTCAGGAGGCCCCAATTCCTCCTCCACAATGTCGCTCCACAGTCTTGATGCTGTGGTCTTGTTCAGCTCCATTGCTGTGGTCTTGTTCAGGTCTTGTTGACGTGTGAGTGAATAGATTTGAAAATGTCTTTAGAGACACTGGAGACAACTGCTTTCTAACAGGCTGTTTTCACAAATGACAAATGTCAGAATGTTCCGTCTATTCCCTAAATTCTCTGCCTTTGATGTATAAATTCTTTTGTCTACGTCACCAGTCCTTTCATAGGCCTGTTGCTTGGCAACATAAGGCAGCGCCATCGGTCGAACCCCGCGCATCACGCATGCGCGCAAGGCCTCAAAAGACATCACTGCGTTTCCATGGACCCACATGTACCGATTGCTCTTTCGGAATGAAAATGATCCATGTAAACACCTCTTTCCGAATGAAAAGTGCTGAACCGAGTGAATTTTCATTCGGTTTCACGGGGGAGAATATTCCTTTCCCCAAACCGAACGGGGTATCATGTAAACGCTGAACCGGAAAGTTGTGAGGTTGCGCTCTTACTGCGCATGCTTCCACAAGACGTCAACGTGCAACGAGTGACGTTTCCTCACTTTGACAGATGGCTGTGAACAACGTCATTCCCTGGACAGCAACAGAAAGTTTGTTTTTTATTCAAATGCTGTCTCTACGCCTTTTTCTCTCGGTTGTCTGCAGTGGGAGCTCATGAGTATCAGCTGCTGCTGGATCAGCAGCGCGCGCATCAGCAGGTAACGTTAGCTAGCTAGCGTTAGCATAGCAACCTTCAGCCAGTAACTGATGCGCGAGCTGCTTACTTTACTGTCCTACTTTTACTTTGTCCAGGCAGAGCGACGGAATGACGTTTAGATAAAGATCAGTGGAGCTACAAAATACTGATAGATACGGTTCTTTCTTTCTTTTTCTGTCTTTCTTTATATATCTCATGAAAAATAACTGAAATCATATAACTGGCGGGGATTCCGCCTTACCTGTGCCGGATCTCGGCCCTACCCTCTCGGCGGAAGCGTCCACGTCGCCGCGGCTGTCGTGGTGGTTCGGCTGGTTAAGCTGAAGCTCTGGCTGTCCCGCTCTTCGTCCACTTCCCGGACAGGATCTGGATCACTGCATCCCAACACGGTGTCCCGACGCTTCCTCGACCCCATCGCCACCTGTTTGGTGCCCATCGCCGGATTTCTGAAGGGGCTCTGTCCTCGCGTCTCTCAGCGCGGGGTGGATCATCGGCTCCTGAGGGTGTTGCTCCGGGCTTCCCGACCAACCGGACTGCAGTCCCCAGCGCCTTCTCGGATTGGCTTGGTGAACGCCAGATCCCTGGCAAACCAAACTTTCATCCTGAGGGATTTCTTCAGCTCCCGCGTCCTGGATTTCCTCTGTGTGACGGAGACTTGGATCGGTGCCGGTGAGTCCAGCGCTCTGCTCGAGCTTTTACCCTCCGATTGTTGTTACTTTAACTCCCCACGGACATCAGGTCGTGGAGGAGGGACGGCGGTGGTTTTTAAGTCTGTTTTTAAATGCAAACAGCCTCCATTTCATCCTCACTTCCCAGCTTTGAAGTGACTTTATTTGAGGGGGGGGGGGGGGGCTCCAACCCGGTGCTGTGCGCCGTCATTTAGCGACCACCCAAATCCAATAAAGACTTTGTAAATGACTTCTCTGATCTGCTGGCTGAAATTATGCCAAAGTATGACCGTGCGATCTTTGTTGGAGACTTTAAAGGAGCTGTATCATGCTTTTCAAATGTTCCAAAAAGTCAAATATAGCATAAACTAGATATGTTCCCATCGTTACTCCGAACAATTTTTTAAAATATCCCACCCACAAAAGCGACTACTAACCCAACCTCGACCAATCACATTTACCCCATTTCATCTCCCAACACTATCGTCACATATTTCTTAGCACCGCACCCAGCTCTCATTGGATGTTAGTAGTAAACATTGATGGAAATTACTCCGACGACGAAAACAGAGCACCTGTTATGGAGCTGGATGCGCCGACCCAGAGCTGATAGGAGTTGGAAGACACGCAGACCCAAAGACCACGCCCCTACGAAGAAAAGCGAACACAGCAACAGAGCAACATACCACCTTCCCCCTAAACCCTTCAAAGAACCCAAGAAAAACACTTTACTCCAGATTCATGAAGTTGTCAATGAAGTTCCCCAGAGTTTTCCCCCCAAATCCAACCACCGCAGCGATCATCCAACAACAAAACCCACCACCCACCCAACCATCCCCCCACAAAAAAAGGAAGAAAACCCCAGCACGCTACACCTCTCAATCTTTCTTCCTCCGCGAACTTGCCACAGGGGGACTTCCTATATTATCACGCGGGAATGGCAGAACAAACTTCCTTTTCCTTTACAACTCCCCCCCCCATACGACAGACAGAAAACACCCCATTTCACTACAAACACCCCAAAGTCAAACACACAAAGACATCCATGCAACACCTCCATTTCACACTCAAAGAACGCCAAGCCACGACCCACAGCAAAAAAAAGAATGAAAAACCACCCCCCGCGGGCATCCCCCGGAGAATCGCCAGGACCCCCCAAACAGAAGGCCCACACGAGCCACACACTTCCACCGACACACCAGGTCACACCACGAACCCCCAAAACAAACAACAACACCCCGCGCACAGGACACGCGCCCAAGGAGGAGACGGCGAGAAAGGAAAAGGACACAGGAAGAACGCCACGCACAGCAAAAAAAACAAACAAACAAACAAGCAAACAACCACCCCCCCCAACACCAACCACCAGCCCAGACACAAAAACAGCAGCACACCAACAGGAAAACACCATGGGCTTTGTTAGAAAGTCAATAATAATCAATATTCCAAAAAACTTGGCTCAGTTCTTCTAAAATACACCTACCACATCCTTCTCTGAGAGAAAGCCTAACCTTTGTGTGTCTGCTAAGTGGTTACTTTCCCTCCCTCCCTAGAGCACAGAAACGCACATCGATTACCCCAACATTACCACAACCCCCACACCCCATCATTACCCCCATCATTACCCCATCATACCCCATCATTACCCCATCTATACCCTCATCATTACCCCATCATTACCCCATCATTACCCCCACAACCCCACAACCCCACACCCCACAACCCCACAACCCCCAACCCCACAACCCCACATACCCTCATCATACCCCATCAACCCCCATCTATTTACCCTCATCATACCCCACCATTACCCCACATTACCCCCTCATTACCCCATCTATTACCCCATCATTACCCCCCAACCCCCCAACCCCATCACCCCATCAACCCCACACCCCCCACCCCACACCCCCATCAACCCCATCAACCCCCATCAACCCAACCCACTTTTTTATTAAGTTGACGACATCAATGAATCATCGTCTGTCCACCTTTTCTTCTTTACTTTTGCTTCTTTCCCAATCCATCACACACAAAATAAAACCGTATGGGAAACCAACCGGCGGGAAGGGAGGGGTGCGACACCAAGGGCTGTGTTCATACACCCAACCGGGGGGAACCCGCCGGCACCCCCCTACCCCAATTATCTTGTCAGCGCCCTCCCGCCCCCGCCCCGCCCCCGCGCACCGCGGAGACCTGCCCCAAACACCCCCCACCACCCCCCTTAACATTCATGTGTGTGTCCTGATAAGCCGCTGGTGAAGGACTTTCTAAGTCTTATTGACTCTTTTAACTTGGTGCAGTGTGTGTCTGGTCCCACACATGAACAAGGACACACGTTAGACCTCGTCCTTTCATCCGGTTTATCTGTGTGTAACTTGGAGATCTGTGATGACGTCATTTCTGATCATATGCCTGTTAGATCTGATTGGCCATAGTAAGCCATCAGCTTCTCCTCATGATGTTCTCCCCCCTAGTTTCTTGAGAAAAGTTTTTCCTGCTATAGGACAGTCGGTTCTGGCCGTTATTAACAGCAGTCTCTCCTCTGGAGTTGTTCCTTTGGGTTTCAAACATGCTGTGATCCAGCCGCTACTTAAAAAACCTGGTCTTGATGGCAGCGTGCTGGATAACTACAGGCCCATCTCTAAGCTGCCTTTGATTTCTAAAATGTTAGAAAAAGTTGAGGTTTATTTATTTTATTTTTTTTTTATTACTTTTTTATTTAAAGGGTGCCTTAGGCCTGTAGCCACCTGTGGGAGACCACCCGGCAGCCACCAACACCCCCAGCTCTCCCTCCCCCTTTTCTCTTCTTTCCTTTTTAAACGATTTTAATGGGGATTTTAAATGCCTTGAATATTATAATGCAGTCCTCTAAGCAGGACAGACGGCAGGCGTCACATGACAGATTTCTCATTCCAGCTGGAAGTGACTTGTGATCAGACTTGGACTTGAGGTCAAAGACGTGAGATGTAGGTTTTGCTTTTCCTAGTCATGTCTTGCAGAAACAAGCCAAAAGCACTGGTATGGTGCTCTCAGTAATGGGACGGGGTTCAATTCCCTGCAGTGCTGCTAAAAGGATGTGACTGACATGGACAGCAATTAAAAATGTTGAGCATTTTGCAGAAATAATAAAGATGGAAGTCCAAGCAGAGGGGGGGTAGCGGACCAGACTCTGTCCTGGACTTCCTGGAGTCTGCTCTGCCCCACCGAAGGCTCACAACACAACACACACCAGCAAGCGTGATGGTGACGTCACCAGTTCATCCTTCTCACCAGTGTCCCCCCTCATGGATGTGATAATGACCACTAGAGGTTACATTTCCTACAAGCTAATGATCATCCATCTGCCCGCGGGCACACACACTTCTGGAAAATGTCCTGTGGACAAAAAGGACTTTCAAAAGGATTTTCATCATATAACATTTTATAATATCAAATCTAGAATTTCATCATATAAAAGGATTTTCTTCTAAAGTATTGCTGGCAGATGAATGTTGGTCCGTATGAAGATGTCATTTGAACTCATTTCTAGTCTAATATTTTGCCTCTTCCCGTCTCCTTCCTTTTTTTTTTTTATTTTTTTTTTTTTTTGGGGTTTGTGTGGGGGGGGGGTTTTTTTATGCTTTCCTTTTTTTCTTAAATATTTTTTTTTTTGAATTCGATTCCCAGTTAAAGCTTTTCTCTTTTTCCTCCCAGTCGTAGCTGGTTCCCATCATGCTGGGGGGGTCAGTGAGGGGGCATCTAGTTCTGCTGAAGGATGTTTAATTCATTCAAAGGGAACTTGCAGTGAAAAACAAATCATCTTCTTTGTGCTTGAGGGCAAATATTTAGTTGTATGTAGTAACGTCAGACTGAAAAATCAGATGGAAGATCCTGTTATTTTATCTGAGGCTGCATCAGGATGAAAACATGTCATTCAGTGAGTGGATCAGATTTGTAGCTTTCAGTTACATCATCGTTTTAGCTCAGAGCATAATTATCCAACCCCCCCCATCTTCATCATCTCCCCTCAACTGCTCCAAATGATGCTGCATTCACTGTCCCAGGAAACGTAGACGCTCCTCTGGTCTTATTTATTCCCTCTCATCTGCAGTTATATCGTTTATCTAACTGAGCCCCGACTAGAAATTCCCATGGGCCGTTCCACTGAATCGCTGCCATTTGCTTGTTGCAAGTCGACTAACTTGAATGAAGTTTTAACGTATATTTATTATAGTAACACACATATTTTACTATTTAAAATGTGTATTGGTTCATCCAGTCCTGTTACCAAAACTCATGTAATATTCAAAAAGCATATTTAAAAGCAAATCAACTACTTCTTTTGATTTCCTCTTAAAAAGTCTGTATTTTAATGGAATGGTGAGTTATGTGTTCAAATAGTTTAATGTCTATTACTAAAAAAATAATATTTTATAACAAAGTTATTTTATTTCCAAATATCACAGACTTTATTTATTGTTTAAAGGAGACCCAAAGTGTAATTTTCTCAAATCTTCATGTAATTGATCAAACTATTGGATATATGATGGGCCAAACATAAATAAAAAATAAGTTTGTGTTTTTATTGATTTTACATAAAACAATAAAGTAACAGGAATGAAGCAGGGGTGAAAGGAAAGAGCAAAGGGTAACAGGGATGAACATGAACTTTAGGAACATATGCCACGTGTGTACAGTGTGTATGCATATAAGTGTGTATGTGAATGTGTGTGAAAACAAACTTGTGTGTTCCTGTTGAATTTATTTCTGAAGGTTATCTCATGTTTTCTGGCTTCTTCTCTGCCCTTCAATACGTTGCCAAGAAAAACTTGTGCATAAAATCTAATTAAACTTTGTAAAGTTAAAACATATTGCTGGTAAATTTTCAATTGTTTTGTAGTGTTTTGCAATAAATCTTTTTTTTTATTCTTTTTTCTAACGTGTCCTGTCCAGCCTCGTAGCAGCAGAATGAGAATCTGGCTGCTTTACTTTACCAAGAGGAGCTTTATAAATATAAGGCTCCTCTTGATATTCTGAATTCATCTATCTCATTTTATTTAATTGCATGCTTCTTTATAACGACATTTTGCACAATATTGCTGGAACTGACGGTGAATAAAAGAAAAGAAGCGAAAGAAACGATAAGGAGTGAACCAAAAAGAAAAAGAGAGTGAAGATAAGAAATAAAAACCAAGGATACACGAACACAGCCGAGTGTTGCATCTGCACAGAAAGCCGTCAGACACATTCCACTGTCTGCTGGAAAACAGCAGCAGCAGTCCCCTACAGGACATAAATAAATAAATAATAGTCATTAAATGAGTAATAAATAATCATTATTATTTATTACTCTGATAGTAATAGCAAATTATTTAATTGATTTATTTACTTTTTATTCACTCATATTCATATATATCTATTGTTCATGTTAATTTATTAATCATTATTAATCTGTTTGATATGAAATTGTACTTCATTTGATTCCAATCTTGCTTTTTTCATATACATGTATATCATGACAGATAAATTCAGGTATAAAGGGGTTACTCAAAATATATATAATTAAATAAATACATATAATTAAACGGTGTTTGTTTTTCCTTCATGTTTAACTGATGTCAAACGGAGAAAATGTTGCTCCTCGTGTCATCAAACAGCTGCAACAGAAGAAATCTGACAACGTAGATGCGTTTGTCTTTTGTCTGAGTTTCTCTTCATTTAATGGAAGTTAAACTCTCACATTACGCCTCGTTCTTTGATTTCCGTAACCTAAATTGTTTCCACTACTTTAGTATTTTTACAGACCTGAAATGAGACACACCTCATGTCTCCAAACATTTGAGACGCTCAGCAAGAGCTCCATCTGCTGGCCGTGGATGTGTACTGCATCTGAGGGAGGCGTTGCCAGGGGTTACCTGTCTCATCTCTGAATCAGTGTATAATAAAAGATACATTCTCAACCTTGTGTTTGTGTTTCCACTGTCATTAATATCTTGTAATTTCCCTCTGGGATAAATAAAGTATTTGTTGTTACATTCAGAAGCGATTGGAACCCGGATAAAGCATCGAACACTGCAGTTTCTGGATAAAAGGTCATCGTCTGCATAAATTGTTTTTACTCCGTCCTCATTCTACTCTTTTTTTTACTGAAATGAATTACAAACATTTATTGTCTAAGCGCATTTATTATCATTGCTGCATATTATGTTTCTGTTCTTTTCATTAATTTATGATCAGTGTCAATTGTACACGACACGAGCCAGGACAGAGCAGTGGATGCGTTAATATAACATGACACCATGAGTATCATATACAGTATTGATGGTATGAATTTGTTTTTTAAAAAGGAGCATATCTTTCATGTTAAGACTTATTTAATGATCAAAAATCTTCAACATGCCTCCCTTTACAATACATAGATTGTGTTTGTTTCATTATTTAACCCTTGTGTGGTGTTTATATTGTTGTTACTCCGCCGTGTTGTCGGTCTGGTCCACCCGCTGCATTTTGTTGGAGGTTTTTAATGCTTCACAATCCAACACTTATGCAAAAACAGATGTTTCTTCATTCAAACACCAGATCAACATCAGAAGTGGTTAAAGCTGCCCTTTACCTTTGTTGACCAACTTACCTTATTACTACTAAGAAATTAATACTAAAATCTACATAATTTACCCATACAGTGAAACGCCCCAACACAAAGAAACATCACACCCCCGCCGGCCCCCCCCCCCCGGCGCCCCGGGCCCGCCCGCGCCCCGCGGGCGCCCGCCGCGGGGCGGCGGCCCCGGCCCCGCCTGTCTATTCATCTCCTCAGACAGAATTATCCAGACATGACCCTCTTCTTCTGAATCCTCATCTTATCATTAAACATCAGGAATACCTCACTCTCTTCCAAAATCAATTCCAGACCTTCTGCACAGAACACCTTTGGCCAGCTTGATTGGTTGTGATAAGATAACCACACCAAAGTTCATATACAGTATTGTCTGGTACCAATTTGTTCAAAAAAAAAAAAAACCGAAGAAAGCAATCTTCGAAAACATGAGCAGACGTTTATTTAATGAATCTAAAATCTTTCAACATGTCGCCCTTTCCACGCACCAGGCACAAGGAAGGTGACCCCCCGGAACTAAAACATATATTCTGATTGTTTTCATATACCGGAGCATTAAACAGATTTAAAGAACTTTGCTTGAAAAATAAGAAGTGTTGTATGAAGTTTCTGGTATCACTTGTCATTAAACACTGAACATTTGTTGAACTTTAAAGGTACAGTGTGTTAAAATTACTGACATCTAGTGGTAAAGATGGGTATTGCATTGACTTCATACATTTTCATCAGTGAGTGGGTCCAGTGGTCTCAGGTGTAGCTATAACTGTACTATGAGTAAATATTTCTTAATGTCTTTTAAGGCATTTCTGATCCCAAACAGTCTCTAACTCCCATTAAACAAAGCTGCTACAGCAGTTTCAAAGTTCACAGTTCTCGCTTCACACACTTTTTTTTGGCCATTTAGGGACACCGTAGTAAAAATGGTGGAATAAATATGGCAGCCTCCATGTATGTGCACCCCGAACAAGTAGATATGAACATATAACAGCTATTCTAGTGAAGCGATTACACGTCAATAAAAACTCATTTTTGAATTGTATATTACATTTTACTGCTGTGATTTTGGTTTTGTTACACACTGCACCTTTAATATTTTCAGAGTAACTTCAATGTTTTTTCTTTGTTATTAAAGTTTAGCTCAATGTGAAATTTCAAAGTTGGAAAAAAGTTTAAAATCCCACAATTTAAAGCACAAAGGTTGTTAATGTGAGTTTATACAGAGATGAATGTGGAGCTAAAGTTCATGCTGGTGCCAAAACCAGAAGCCACATGTTTGTTTGTGTTTTGCATGTTTGTTTGTTTGCTAGTATTGATTTTTCTATGTAAATGTCTACAGAACTTCAAAGTCTGTAACTATAAAACTTCCTGAGCACAATGTTTTAAAAAAGATGAAAATGGATCAGATACATTTTAAAAAGTTGCAACTGGGCAACACTGTTTTCTTTGTCCTGTTTAGCATCTTCATGTCTTGGTATTTTCTGTTAAATGTGATGATTGAGGAGGGTGGTTGCAGGTTCCCTTCCTCTTCTACCGCCTCCCCTCCTCTGGACCACCTCTCTGCTGGCTGCAGACGCACAGCGTTTACTCTGGAACGTAACGTTAAACATCAGTGAGGCATGCAAGTGTGAAGCAAGCCGCAGTAAAACAAGTGAACATCTCCAAAGTTGCACCAATGATGACGATTCAGGGAGTTTCAGGTCATGCAAAGCAGTGAACACAAATGAAGAGAGCTGCAGGGAAGGTGAAGACAGGCTTCGTGTTGCCTGAAAACAGTCAAATCAGTCAACTTTCTACAGTTGTTTCAAATTTAGTGAGAAAAAGGTTTTCTAAGTTTCCACAGCAGCGACTGCATGCATGTTCAGATACATTAGAATCAGCATAAGCTGGAAAATGCGATTAAACTACACTGCCTGGCCAAAAAAAAAAAGTCGCCACCAAAAAAAAAAAAAGGTCTTTCACTAATACTTTGTTGGACCGCCTTTAGCTTTGATGACGGCACGCATTCGCTGTGGCATTGTTTCGATTCCCCCCCCGAGCTTCTGCAATGTCAAAAGATTTATTTCCATCCAGTGTTGCATTAATTTTTCACCAAGATCTTGCATTGATGATGGTAGAGTCTGACCGCTGCACAAAGCCCTCTCTAGCACATCCCAAAGATTCTCAATGGGGTTCAGGTCTGGACTCTGTGGGGGCCAATCCATGTGTGAAAATGATGTGTCATGCTCCCTGAACCAGTCTTTCACAATTTGAGCCCGATGAATCCTGGCATTGTCATCTTGGAATATGTCTGTGCCATCAGGGAAGAAAAAGTCCATTGATGGAATAACCTGCTCATTCAGTATATTCAGGTATCAGCTGACCTCATTCTTTGAGCTCATACTGTTGCTGAACCTGGACCTGAGCAACTGCAGCAACCCCACATCATAACACCGCCCCCACAGGCTTGTACAGTAGCACTAGGCATGATGCTGCATCACTTCACCTGCCTCTCTTCTTACCCTGATTCGCCCATCACTCTGGAACAGGGTAAATCTGGACTCATCAGACCACATGACCTTCTTCCGTTGCTCCACAGTCCAATCTTTATGCTCCCTAGCAAACTGAAGCCTTTTTTTCCCGGTTAGCCTCACTGATTAGTGGTTTTCTTACGGCTACACAGCTGTTCAGTCCCAATCCCTTGAGTTCCCTTCGCATTGTGCGTGTGGAAATGCTCTTACTTTCAGTATTAAACATAGCCCTGAGTTCTACTGTTGTTTTTCTTCGATTTGATCTCACCACACGTTTAAGTGATCGCCGATCACGATCATTCAGGATTTTTTTCCGGCCACATTTCTTCCTTGAAGATGATGGGTCCCTACTATCCTTCCAGTTTTTAATAATGCGTTGGACAGTTCTGAACCCAATTTTAGTAGTTTCTGCATCTCTTTAGATGTTTTCTCTGCTTGATGCCAAAGATTTGACCCTTCTCAGACAGACTAACATCTTTTCCAAGACCATGGACGTGTCTTTCCACATGGTTTTCTAGGAAATGAGAAGCAAGTCATTGCACCAGTTGAGGGAGGCAGTTATCAGCTGATGCTTCGGTGAGTATGTTTTGCAAAGTGCTGCTCTGTGTATTCCTGCAAGATAACTGACAAAGTGAAGCATTCTTTTAGTGCGTTTTCTGACTCTCTGGACATAAAATATAGCAGCTACTTAACCACACACATTTTGTGACAATAAAGAATGAGATTTCTATCATTTTACTGTCAAGTGAGTTTAAGTGGAGCTTTTTCTGTTTAGAGGCAATGAGGCCAATGTTAAGTTATTTAGGTAAAACTAAGCAGTACATGCATATATTCACATACTTCTGGACTATTACAGTATAAGTACAATAATATGAAGAATTTGAATTAAGATGCTTTCAACTTCTTATTTAAACATAACATTTACACGCAAATTAAATTATATCTGTCCCTTACTGCCATTTGCAAAGTGGATAATAAAACTATCAAGCAAAAAAAAAAAAAAAAAAAATTAGGAATGCCCTACATTTAAATATGTGATTTCTATGTTTGTACAAGTAAACTCAGAATACGACAACCGGGGCGGGGGGGACAACCCCAAAAACCCCCGGGCGGGCAGGCCCCCCCCCCCCCCCCCCCCCCCCCCCCCCCCCCCCCCCCCCCCCCCCCCCCCCCCCCCCCCCCCCCCCCCCCCCCCCCCCCCCCCCCCTCAAGAGCAGCCTTATATTCATAAAGCTCCTCTTAGCAAAATAAATCTGTTCAACAAAAAGCAGCTATGTCATCATTCGGCTGCTGCCGTGCTGGACAGGACAAGTAAAATAAACAGATATATGAATGAATAAATAAATAAATACATAAATAAATAAAAATAATAAAGGTGCCACAATTTTTTCCATTTTTTCCTCTGGTTTTATTAAAACTGGATAGCAGGACTACAGGAGGAGAAACCACAGGTTAACAGTCCAGTGCTCAATGGTGATCTAATTAAACTAATACTGTATATTATCTTCCTATGTCCTAAATTACACAGCTTGGATTATGGTTTTTTGGAAATAGGCTGTACCTCCACCCTCCTTTATACCTGTATATATACCTTTATATCTGCATTCCTTAACTTTTTCATTTGTCTACTGGCTCGTCAATCACTTTTACTACCGTAGTAAGAGTGATTGACGGTCAGTTCAACAGGTAATAGGCGAGATTGATCAATGGGAGTGATTGATTGGTAAGAGTAACCCCGTGTTCACACCGGAGGCGTCCATCCGCGTACGCGCCTACATTTCAACGTGCGAATGCTGGATGTTTACTCGCTTGATTCGGGTGTTTTTTTCGCGTGAATGGAGCGAATAATACGCGCGAATAAAACCCTTAATTTGCGCCTGGTTTGTCACTTGTCAGTCACTTCAGTGCGGTGAACATGGCAGAACCCGGTTATTGTGAGTACTTTGCGAGAGCTGTGGCTTTTGCTGCGTTCCATTTTCCTCGGAACTGGAGTTGGTGTCACACCCGACCAACTTGCGTTCCAGTTCACTGGTCGGAAAACCAGTTAGCAGCCTAGCAAAACAACGTGTTTGCTAAGGCTATTGCTATTAGCCGTTGTCAGCACAGCTGGCGTTGTAGTTCACATATACCACATGAAAAATGTGAATTACACGACAACAGCTTCCCCCTACATCTGTATAAACCAAAACTACCTGTACGACTGATTTAATGCCACAAAATATTAGTAAGAAGTGTAAATAAATGTAACATTACAAGAGCTTCTAAAACTGCTAACACAGAGCACAGCCATCTTTAACTCGGAGCTGTGCGAGTTGTCCGACTTTCTGTGTGGGAAATCCGACTTCAGGGGGGCGTTCCAGTTGAAACTTCCTACTCAGAACTGGGAATTTCCGACCGCCTAGTTCAAATGGAACGCAGTATTTGTACCTGCTTTGGAAGTCGGAGAACCGAAGATCCCGGCGTGTTTGTAAAAAAATATAAGCTACAATTGTTGAACACTTCTCCAAAAGCTTGTGGTGGAATTTATTTGTCTATGTTGTGATAACTTGACTTGTACTGTAGCAGCTGGAAAAGTCCTGAAAATGTCCTGGAAAAGTCCTGGAAAATAACCTCTAGAAAAGAGTGGGAACCCTGAACAGTGATGTCATCAAAGCCGCCACAGTAAAAATGTCTGTAAATAAGGACGGATCACCACAAAAAAAGCCACTTCAAGCTCACAAAGCATTGGTGAAGTGAAGGAGTTTGTGGCAGATAATGTCTTATTTAGAGGCTGCGTGAGGTTTCCCACATCACATTATATTGGACATACGCTGATGTGGACTGGATCTAAATGTCTCCTGAAGGAACTGAAGTTGCACCAAAACTGTCTGGGGAAGTAAATGAATGTATTTCATGCTAAGGATTATGCTTTGTCTTGTTTCATGTTGTGTTAGTGTTTGTTTCAGGCGAAGCAGCTGCAGCCTCCCTGGGTTCCTTTACAAATGCAGATTTGTAGAAAACTTAAAAGCGGCATAAAAGTTGGCACAAAAAGGAAGGAAAGAGGTGTTTGTGGATCATTTCTTTGTAAAAATACTTTTTGGTAATAAAATTTATGCAGCCCGTTTATCTCCCCTTTAAATGGAGCTACATTTGTACGGTGGGTTGAGTATAGTAATATTATTAGGTTTATGAGTGCTGTTCGTTGCTGTTGAAAGTATAATTTTTTTTAAGGTGTGAAAAGCAGCTCATCTGAGACAAAAACCTACTTTTAATGACCTGTCAAAGGTGAAGATATATCTTACGTGTTCAAACAAGATACTCCACGTTTGCGGCCGCACATCAGTGAAGATTCTGGCTTCTAAAGACTGAGCTAAAATAAAAGTAAATACGACATCTGTCATGTTTCAGTATAGTTTTATTGTTGGCTAATCGCCCGCTGGTCACCTTTCACCTACTTGGGTTAGCCTGACATTAGCAACCACCGCTAGCTACCTCGTTCATTTTAAGGTAAACTTTGCTAACCGCTAGCTGACAAACATTCCTTCACCACCCGCCATTTGTCATTAATATTAGCTAATTAATCATTAAGAGTCATTAAAGTTATTTCAAGTCGAAGAAAACCGCCGTCAAGTCAGTGTCCTGATTTATCGCAGTCCGTGAGCGTTAGCTTCCCACAATAAACAGACGTAATGTTTGAGGGAGAGATGTAGGTGTGCTTGCGCAGGGTTAGTCAATATTTCTCTCTCTTTAAAATTTCATCCAGTTATGGGATGGCAAATAGTTTTATAGTATGAATATGGATCGGTAAATATGGCTTTTTTTTTTCTTCTTCTTTTCTATCTATCTATCTATCTATCTGTCTGTCTATCTATCTATTATATCTATCTATCTATCTATCTATCTATCTATCTTTTTTTTTATTATTATCTATCTCAAAATTAAAATTATTCGTTGCCCCTCATTAAAGAAGGAAAAAATCAGCTGACGAAAATAATTAAGAAAAATCTTATAAAAACGACACTTTTTTTAAATTGTGGTTTAACAAAAATATTAAAACCAAACAATTAAAACAAGTAAACAAGCATGATTGGGCTCCTAAACTAAATTTTTGTTGACCAAATCCTCGAGGCAATCACTGCAGTCGATGGCGGCCACATTTTGGATATTTCACTACAGGTCTATATGTGACTGGTAAAACTTCCCTGATCAAAGTTAAAGCCTGTAAATGATCATAAACCTCATAAATAAAAAGATAAACATGTTAGTTGTTGATTTGTTCCACCTCACAGACAGATGTTTGAAATAAACGCCTCTTGCTGCAAAAAGGCCAATTTGGGACGTTTGTTCTCAGTGCAGCATGTGGTTGTCACCAGCCTAGAGCGCCCTCTTGTGGCTGCAGAAGGTAATGTTTACTCCTTGCTTCATGTTAGTGTTTTGATTCAGGACATTGATCCTGCTTTTAAAAGTCTGAGTATCCGGTGGCTGGAAGGCAGTCAGAGGATATTAAATACAGTCCATTGTTGCTTTCACTTAGTTATGACTCTGATCACCCTCTGATATGGACTCCTGTGCTGTCTGTGCCAATAATCCTTTTATCAATCAGGGCCAACAACCAACAATGAGAGCAGCTGTGTGGAGGAATAAACACACACACTGATCTCTTATTTAACCACACTCATGTTTTCCTGCTCTCCTCTCTTTTCAGTTGGATTTCAGATCTACATTGATCTCCAAAACAACATGACTTCAGTTCAATTCAACTTAACTTTATGAACATACAGTTGTGTTCAAAATGACAACAGTCCAACATGGCTTACCAGATCAACCACTGGTCAAAATTATGTAACTACATGCCGAACAATTTACCAGTGCACTGCAACAACTCACATCTTAGCAAGTATATGTTTCTCATTTCTAGTCAAAATATCTGATCACACTTAAAATAAGACAAAATTACTAAAAGAGAAACATTTTAGTGAGATGTAAGATCTTGTTTTAAGGCAATGCATCTGATTTCAAGAAATCTTATCAAGAACATTTTGCTTGTCCCATTGGCAGATTGTTTGGCTTATTAGAAGCAAAAAAAAATCTTGGCCACTTTTAATAAGTAAAAAAAAACTGATTTTTTTTGCTTACTGTACTAGACATCATTATGATGGTGTTGGGGGAAATTGTAACACAGTCTTACAATTGTCCCCAGCACCATCATAATGATGTCTAGTACAGTAATGAAATGAAATGAAATGAAGAAAAACTACCCCAGGGAATCAGATGAAAGCCTTTTTTTTTTTTTTTTTTTTTTTTCAAGCATATCTTGCTAGTTGTCTGGCAATCTTATCTCTCTCCTACCACTACCACCCCCACTAACACACTCATTCTTCACCGTGTGTGGAGAAGGAAGCCTCCATCATCTTCATCCTTCAGCATTCTTTACATCAGCTCCACCCCAAGTTTCCCCAGACAGAACCGCTTTCTTATCACTTGTTTAGTTTCTTCATCTCTTTCTGATGCTGCTTCCCACAGTGCTCAAAGCAATCACTTCACACAACTAACTGCACACTGACTTTATCTCCTCCTAAGAGAAGCCTCTACTCTTGAATGAGCACTGTCATTTCCAATCGTCTGTTGTCCCTAACTCCAGATTTGTCTCCACCACCTCCACCTCCTCTCCATGACAACACCTTTCCCTCCTAAGACAATCATCTAACACGCTCAGATTAGATATATTTCCCTTCATAATGTAGAAATGTTCTTCATATTTAGTTTATATGTATATTTATCTCTCTACATTTTGGGGCATAGTCCCGTGGGAAGTATTTTGCCTCTCAATCTGAGAATCTGGGAGCAAAATTCGACAGGTCTTTTCTCATGCCCTCAAAATCTTGGGCCTTAATGTCCATGAACACCTTGATCCATTTGATCAGCCGAGCAGGTTCACAATAGTTATCAACTAAAGCAAAATCTGAAACTGCACCAATCAGGAAAGAATATTCAGTCTTGTTTCTGATTGGTTCAGCATGAATGTCTGAAGGTCTGTGGTGATCCCTTCTCCACAACACCTTCACACAGTCTTTCTGCCACAACTTGAGGTATGAGAATACATTTGTACAATAATTACAGTGTTTTCTTCACATGTGTGAACCTTTGCTGTCTATTCATTTTAAAATGTGCCTGGTTTTGATGAGGTGAGTCGCTGTCCATTTTTAAAACTTGTCTTAAAACTTACTTTTACTCTTTGGCCTTCAGCTCATGATTCAGGAATCTTTCTTCTTCTACAGTTTCAGCACAGTTACCGTGTTTCATTCTCTCTCTTTCTAGGTGTTTGTGTGTTAAAGTCAATCAATCACCTCCTGCAGCTTCAAGAAGCCCCGGAGACAAAATCCAGCTGGTCTGCACTCATGAGAAAACAGATACACCCAAATGCACCGCTACCTAAAATCTCCTGGAAGCCGAGCTCTGCAGCGCATCGGACAAGCCGGACCAGGAGAAGTGTGAAAGCTGAACACGCTGCAGTGTACGACTGCACAGCTAGCTCTGCACATCACCAGCAAACACACACTCCTGGTCTGGAGGTCCATCAGTCTCCTGATCTCATCCCAGATTCTGGTGGAAAAGTGCAGATTTTCTGCAGCCATGATGAAACTGACTTCAGACTGATGCTCTGGTACCAGCGGTCACCCGGAGACACAGATATGAAGCTCACTGGATATTTATACTAGAAAGCTGTCACCATGGAAACGCAGATAGAAACTTACTGGATATTTGGGCCTGAGCACCGAAGGTGGTGCGAAGACCTTTTGAAGTGTTACTTCTTGTTCTTGGGCCAAATGAATGGTATTTTTGGAGGCCTGAACATGCTGGAAACTCACCAGATTTTGGTGATAAAGTTTTACTGCTTCCAACTCATTATTATTGTCATCTTCATTATTACTTGCAAAATGCACGACATTTTTAACTGCATCCCACGTCAATGTCAAATGCTTTTAGAAGGAAGGGCACCGCAGGGAATTGAACCCCGTCCCAGTACTGAGAGTACCATACCAGTGCCTTTGGCTCATTTTTGCAAGACATGACTAGGAAAAGCCAAACCTACATGGAGAGCAGCATTTTGGTGTCAACATTTTATATTAATTCATGTTCAACTAAGTTTTCTGTGATGTTTTTTGGAAAAACAAATTCAATATTGATGGCATTAATTGATAAAAAGGTGACAGCAACTTCTCATGAATGTGGTCTTAATGCAGGAAACGAAACCTTGACCATTCTTTTTAAAACATTACATGCACATAATCCAACAGTTTCCAAATAAAACACATTTACAATAAAGCAGTCTTGGAAAACATTTAAATATCTTCCAGTCATCCTGAAAAGCAAACTATGAACTATTTTTATGGAACTGAGGGAAGGTGGTTTCAAATGACACACAGAAGAGGAATATTTCCGTTTTGATATGTATCCTACACTCATCATGAGCTTGGATGCTTTCCTAGACTGCCCGTCTGGTCTGAATATTAGAATCTACTTAAAAGTACAAATTACTGCCTCATGGTCACTAAAAGAAGTTGCTGCAACTGTTGCCTCTACTTGATAAAATGTGGTCTTCACAGTCTCTCATAAACTGAGAGATGACTTCAAAACGTCCTGGTTCAAATCCCCGAGCCTTTTGTCCTCCCAGACTCAGAGGCAGTGGGGCAATGGTTGGGTGATGCAGGGCGTGTCCACACAGTGGACCTGCACATCACACCTCTGGGGACCACTGCAACTCCCAGATCCCCTGTCGATTTGCCTGGGGTTGCAAAACACCCAGTGACCGTGTGTGGCCGCGTGGAGGCCCGACAGGAGTCTTGGTGATGGAGAGGCGAGATACTGGCAGGAGAAGATTCTCCGTTCACCACGAGGGCGAGCCAGCGGCAGCAAGCTGGAAGCAAGAGGGTTCCAAGCAGATGCTGAGTCAGCATCACCTTGCCTCTAGTTCCTGCAAAGCTGCACGAGACGCTTCACACCACCCTGTGTGCAACGCACACACACACACACCCACCCCCCACCCCCCTCTGTCATTCACACACACACACACACCCCCTCCCTCTACCACCCCCACCCACCCCCTCCTGGATGCAGCAGACAGGCGTCCCCTGTCTGCTGCATCCAGACAGAGAGAAGACAGGACGGGCATCGGGCGTCCCACCCCCCTCCACACACACACTCTCACACACACACACCCCCAACCCTTCTTCCCACCCCCGCACACACACACACATTCACACACACCCGCCCCTCCTGGATGCAGCAGAGCAGGCGCCCCCCAGAGCCAGCAGATCTCCAGCAACACAGCCAGCCATCACACCAGGTCTATGGAGCAACCACCTCCCCCCGGCCCCGCCCCCGGTAGCCCCCAAGAAACAGGAGTGGAGAAGACCCTGTTGCCCCCTCTCCTCCCCCGTGGAACAGAGCGGAGGGGGAGAGGGGTCTAGGGATTAAGACCAGAGGGAATTCCCAATAAAAATAATAAAATAATAAATAATAAACTGTATTAAAAATGCACTTTACATTAAAAGAAATCTCAAAGTGCTTCAGGATAAAAACAGAATAAAAAACAGGCAGACATTAAAAAAAATTCCCTCTGGAAGAAGAGCCACTGAGGCATTAAGCACCCCTGTTCCCCGGGACCCCCCCACAGGGCAGGACGAGGAGGAGCAGCCGCCTCCATGACCAGGCACATGGAGACCGCAGCCGAAGGACTGCTGCTGACCCCCGAAGACACCCCCCCACCACATGCCAGGAGGAAGACGGGCATCCCCCCCTCCACACACACACCCCCACACATACACCCCCCCCATTGACCTGCAGGCTTGCCTTCTGTTTCTAAAACCGTCTCCGGTTTAGAGAGGTCCTGAGAGTAGCGGTGTAGATTTTTTTTCCCAAGACCTCTGACCCTGAGTGTAACTTTAGAGTGGGCGTGCGCTGCAGGTCCACAGACCTCCTGTGGTTGGACGTCTCTTTCTTGAGCCCAAACTTGTGGCTGTGAGCTTTGACTTTGCTGGTGGACTGTAGAGACCGGGTCCACGGGTGGCAGTAAAACCTTTCTCTTCAGAGAGGTCCTGATAGTGGCGGTGTAGACTTTTTTACCAAGGCCTCTCACGCTGACGGTGGTTCTTGTGTCAGACTGGTCTGCGTTCACCACGGGTCCACAGGCCTCCTGTGGTTGGACGTCCTCTTGTGCCGGGACTTCTGGCTGAGTGGACTCTGCTTTACGTACTTCACCATTGTCATGAATGAAGACATAAGAGGCAATGTCCACGTCTTCAGGAGGCCCCAATTCCTCCTCCACAATGTCGCTCCACAGTCTTGATGCTGTGGTCTTGTTCAGCTCCATTGCTGTGGTCTTGTTCAGGTCTTGTTGACGTGTGAGTGAATAGATTTGAAAATGTCTTTAGAGACACTGGAGACAACTGCTTTCTAACAGGCTGTTTTCACAAATGACAAATGTCAGAATGTTCCGTCTATTCCCTAAATTCTCTGCCTTTGATGTATAAATTCTTTTGTCTACGTCACCAGTCCTTTCATAGGCCTGTTGCTTGGCAACATAAGGCAGCGCCATCGGTCGAACCCCGCGCATCACGCATGCGCGCAAGGCCTCAAAAGACATCACTGCGTTTCCATGGACCCACATATACCGATTGCTCTTTCGGAATGAAAATGATCCATGTAAACACCTCTTTCCGAATGAAAAGTGCTGAACCGAGTGAATTTTCATTCGGTTTCACGGGGGGAGAATATTCCTTTCCCCAAACCGAACGGGGTATCATGTAAACGCTGAACCGGAAAGTTGTGAGGTTGCGCTCTTACTGCGCATGCTTCCACAAGACGTCAACGTGCAACGAGTGACGTTTCCTCACTTTGACAGATGGCTGTGAACAACGTCATTCCCTGGACAGCAACAGAAAGTTTGTTTTTTATTCAAATGCTGTCTCTACGCCTTTTTCTCTCGGTTGTCTGCAGTGGGAGCTCATGAGTATCAGCTGCTGCTGGATCAGCAGCGCGCGCATCAGCAGGTAACGTTAGCTAGCTAGCGTTAGCATAGCAACCTTCAGCCAGTAACTGATGCGCGAGCTGCTTACTTTACTGTCCTACTTTTACTTTGTCCAGGCAGAGCGACGGAATGACGTTTAGATAAAGATCAGTGGAGCTACAAAATACTGATAGATACGGTTCTTTCTTTCTTTTTCTGTCTTTCTTTATATATCTCATGAAAAATAACTGAAATCATATAACTGGCGGGGATTCCGCCTTACCTGTGCCGGATCTCGGCCCTACCCTCTCGGCGGAAGCGTCCACGTCGCCGCGGCTGTCGTGGTGGTTCGGCTGGTTAAGCTGAAGCTCTGGCTGTCCCGCTCTTCGTCCACTTCCCGGACAGGATCTGGATCACTGCATCCCAACACGGTGTCCCGACGCTTCCTCGACCCCATCGCCACCTGTTTGGTGCCCATCGGCGGATTTCTGAAGGGGCTCTGTCCTCGCGTCTCTCAGCGCGGGGTGGATCATCGGCTCCTGAGGGTGTTGCTCCGGGCTTCCCGACCAACCGGACTGCAGTCCCCAGCGCCTTCTCGGATTGGCTTGGTGAACGCCAGATCCCTGGCAAACCAAACTTTCATCCTGAGGGATTTCTTCAGCTCCCGCGTCCTGGATTTCCTCTGTGTGACGGAGACTTGGATCGGTGCCGGTGAGTCCAGCGCTCTGCTCGAGCTTTTACCCTCCGATTGTTGTTACTTTAACTCCCCTCCTGTACAGAGCCGTGGGATGTTTAACTCTTTAACTGCTGGTCAGTTCTCTGTGGCTTTTAATCAGCTCTGTGTTCATCCTGCCTCTGCTAACACAGAGGAGCTCAGCACCTGCTTCAACTCTTTCTGCCAGACCAAACTGGACTCGGTTGCTCCAGTAAAAACTGTGCAGTCCAGGACTAAACCTGAGTCCTGGTTTAATGAGGCGGGAATGCCGCAGAGCTGAGCGGAGGTGGAAGAAGGACAAGCTGCAGATTTCCTTCCAGATTCTCAAGGATTGTTGGCGTTCTTATCAGGACACGGTTAAAGAAGCTAAAAGAAAATACCTGGCTGATCTTGTTGAATCAAATCACCATAATCCACGTCTATTATTCCAAACCATTGACTCCGTCCTTAATGCCCCACAGCCTGTCAGCTTGGAGGCATCTTCTGAGACTTGCAGCAGCTTCCTGCACTTTTTTATTGATAAGGTTGCTACTGCAAGGACTCTCATCTCTGCTCCTGCATCTGACCCCTCTACCCAAGTCTCTTGTCCTGCAGCTCTTGAGGAGCTTGAGCCAGTGTCGCTGTCATTTTTAGAAGATCTGATTGGCCATAGTAAGCCATCAGCTTCTCCTCATGATGTTCTCCCCCCTAGTTTCTTGAGAAAAGTTTTTCCTGCTATAGGACAGTCGGTTCTGGCCGTTATTAACAGCAGTCTCTCCTCTGGAGTTGTTCCTTTGGGTTTCAAACATGCTGTGATCCAGCAGCTACTTAAAAAACCTGGTCTTGATGGCAGCGTGCTGGATAACTACAGGCCCATCTCTAAGCTGCCTTTGATTTCTAAAATGTCAGAAAAAGTTGAGGTTTATTTATTTGTTTATTACTTTTTTATTTAAAGAGTGCCTTAGGCCTGTAGCCACCTGTGGGAGACCACCCGGCAGCCACCAACCCCCCCAGCCCTCCCTCCCCCGGGAGTTCCTAGATCTCATCTTTCTATATGTTTTTTGTTTCGTTTCTTTCGTTTATGTTTTTCCCTTCTTTCCTTTTTAAACGGTTTCAATGGGGATTTTAAATGCCTTGAATATTATAATGCAGTCCTCTAAGCAGGACAGACGGCAGGCGTCACATGACAGATTTCTCATTCCAGCTGGAAGTGACTTGTGATCAGACTTGGACTTGAGGTCAAAGACGTGAGATGTAGGTTTTGCTTTTCCTAGTCATGTCTTGCAGAAACAAGCCAAAAGCACTGGTATGGTGCTCTCAGTAATGGGACGGGGTTCAATTCCCTGCAGTGCTGCTAAAAGGATGTGACTGACATGGACAGCAATTAAAAATGTTGAGCATTTTGCAGTAATAATAAAGATGGAAGTCCAAGCAGAGGGGGGTAGCGGACCAGACTCTGTCCTGGACTTCCTGGAGTCTGCTCTGCCCCACCGAAGGCTCACAACACAACACACACCAGCAAGCGTGATGGTGACGTCACCAGTTCATCCTTCTCACCAGTGTCCCCCCCCTCATGGATGTGATAATGACCACTAGAGGTTACATTTCCTACAAGCTAATGATCATCCATCTGCCCGCGGGCACACACACTTCTGGAAAATGTCCTGTGGACAAAAAGGACTTTCAAAAGGATTTTCATCATATAACATTTTATAATATCAAATCTAGAATTTCATCATATAAAAGGATTTTCTTCTAAAGTATTGCTGGCAGATGAATGTTGGTCCGTATGAAGATGTCATTTGAACTCATTTCTAGTCTAATACATGCTAGTACATGCTCCCTCTTGGCGGGGTCATCAGGAGACATGGAGTCAACTTTCACAGTTACGCTGATGACACACAGTTGTACATCTCTATGTCTCCTGATGACTCGAGGCCAATGGATGCACTTTTTAACTGTATTTCAGACATCAGATCCTGGATGGCAGAAACATTTCTCCAGCTTAACCAGGCCAAAACTGAGGTTTTAGTCATCGGTCCTGAGGCCCAGAGAGAGACACTTTTACCCAAACTACAATCCTTATCTTTTAATCCATCATTACAAGTAAAAAATCTGGGCGTGATTTTTGACTCTGAGCTGACTTTTATTCCACACATAAAGAATGTCACAAAAATAGGGTTTTACCATCTAAAAAATATAGCCAGAGTCCGCCCCGTTCTCTCTCGGGCCAACACAGAGATGCTAATGCATGCTTTTATTACAAGTCGTATTGACTACTGTAACGGCCTGCTTTCTGGTCTTCCCAAAAAGAACATCTCAGGTCTACAACTCTTGCAGAACTCAGCAGCACGTGTCCTGACGAAGACCAGGAGGCGGGCCCACATTACACCAGTTTTACGATCGCTGCATTGGCTCCCTGTGTGTTTCAGGATCGATTTTAAGGTTCTTTTAATGGTTTTTAAATGTCTTAATGGTCTTGGGCCTTCTTATCTCTCAGAACTGCTTTTACCCTATGAGCCCTCGCGGTCCCTGCACTTCTCCGGTAGCCAGCTTTTAGTCATTCCCAAAGTCAGGACACACACACATGGTGAGGGCGTCGTTCCAATGGTACGGCCCTCGCCTGTGGAACAGTCTGCCGGAGGATCTCAGGGGCGCAGAGAATGTTCACATTTTTAAGAGCAGGCTCAAGACCCACCTTTTTAGCTTGGCTTTCAGCTGATTTTTACTGTTTTGTAATTGGCTAATTTAATATTCTGTACAGGTTGTTTTTAAATAGCTTTTTATTGCTGTTTGGGCATTTTTAGATGTTTTTATTCAATGTTTTAATGCTTTTCATACATTCTTATTACTTTTATCATTATTACTTATTACTTTTATTGTTCCTGGGTCCTTAGGCTCTCCGGTGCTTTCCTCTCGGGGGCCGTCTGTCCGGGGTGGCGTTGGCCAATTGGATGCAGTATCACTGGGCCTTGGTGGGGGTGGTCTTCCATCACACCTCCCCCGGGCACCTGGGCCGCTGCGGTTACGGTTGCTGTGCCGCCCCGGTGCAGACGGCTCCTCTGATGGGGTTCCCTCACTTTTTCCATCTGTACTCAGCCACAGGTAGATTGATGTACAATTTTTTTTTTTTTTTTTTTGGGGGGGGGGGGGGGCAGTGGGCGGGCGGGTATGTTTTTAAACTGTAAAGCGCTTTGAGTCGCGTAACCTGCTGGAAAAGCGCTCATAAATAAAGATTGATTGATTGATAATATGAATTCGATTCCCAGTTAAAGCTTTTCTCATTTTCCTGCCAGTCGTAGCTGGTTCCCATCATGCTGGGGGGGTCAGTGAGGGGGCATCTAGTTCTGCTGAAGGATGTTTAATTCATTCAAAGGGAACTTGCAGTGAAAAACAAATCATCTTCTTTGTGCTTGAGGGCAAATATTTAGTTGTATGTAGTAACGTCAGACTGAAAAATCAGATGGAAGATCCTGTTATTTTATCTGAGGCTGCATCAGGATGAAAACATGTCATTCAGTGAGTGGATCAGATTTGTAGCTTTCAGTTACATCATCGTTTTAGCTCAGAGCATAATTATCCAACCCCCCATCTTCATCATCTCCCCCCAACTGCTCCAAATGATGCTGCATTCACTGTCCCAGAAAACATAGACGCTCCTCTGGTCTTATTTATTCCCTCTCATCTGCAGTTATATCGTTTATCTAACTGAGCCCCATTAGAAATTCCCATGGGCCGTTCCACTGAATCGCTGCCATTTTCTTGTTGCAAGTCGACTAACTTGAATGAAGTTTTAACGTATATTTATTATAGTAACACACATATTTTACTATTTAAAATGTGTATTGGTTCATCCAGTCCTGTTACCAAAACTCATGTAATATTCAAAAAGCATATTTAAAAGCAAATCAACTACTTCTTTGATTTCCTCTTAAAAAGTCTGTATTTTAATGGAATGGTGAGTTATGTGTTCAAATAGTTTAATGTCTATTACTAAAAAATAATATTTTATAACAAAGTTATTTTATTTCCAAATATCATAGACTTTATTTATTGTTTAAAGGAGACCCAAAGTGTAATTTTCTCAAACCTTCATGTAATTGATCAAACTATTGGATATATGATGGGCCAAACATAAATAAAAAATAAGTTTGTGTTTTTATTGATTTTACATAAAACAATAAAGTAACAGGAATGAAGCAGGGGTGAAAGGAAAGAGCAAAGGGTAACAGGGATGAACATGAACTTTAGGAACATATGCCACGTGTGTACAGTGTGTATGCATATAAGTGTGTATGTGAATGTGTGTGAAAACAAACTTGTGTGTTCCTGTTGAATTTATTTCTGAAGGTTATCTCATGTTTTCTGGCTTCTTCTCTGCCCTTCAATACGTTGCCAAGAAAAACTTGTGCATAAAATCTAATTAAACTTTGTAAAGTTAAAACATATTGCTGGTAAATTTTCAATTGTTTTGTAGTGTTTTGCAATAAATCTTTTTTTTATTCTTTTTTCTAACGTGTCCTGTCCAGCCTCGTAGCAGCAGAATGAGAATCTGGCTGCTTTACTTTATCAAGAGGAGCTTTATAAATATAAG